>CP139504.1:28760039-29215021 GCA_021014915.2 Artemisia tridentata subsp. tridentata | reverse complement strand
AGACAAGAGCTATCTAACACCGTAAGTTAACAAGTAATACGTTAATCTTGCGAAATAGCATATAACGAAAGAATGAACATATTATTCAAATCATGTTAACATGAAGCATATAAGCATGCAGACAAAACCTTTTCAAGGTTTACACATTTGACTATTACTAAAATAGTTATCATGATTATGTCAAGTTACTTAATCATATCAAACAACTAACATGTAATCAACACATGTATATGAAATGCAAGTGATTATACTAAGAATAATCATATCTACTACTTGTTTGATTAATATTCCTAAGACAAGATAAATTATCTTATTTTAATACTTACTTTAGGCAAGTACAGGAATACATATTTTTCAAGTTGGAGAATGAATATGAGACTATTACTAGCGGTGCTCAATTCAGGCTAAACACGACCATTTTTACGGGTGATTCCACATACCCAACTTCTCTGCTGGAAGCAATTTAACCGTTAGGTTAAATTGAGTTTCTAGTGCAATAAATTCTCCAGTAGTCATTCTCATGTCTGAAAGATAGGAATTCCTATTTTTGCCTATCTAAATATGATAGTTTACCAATTACTGAGACTCAAGTATTTCTATTAAAACTAATGTGATGAAGGTGTCATGTTATACACGGGAATTTGACAAATATGTGTCAACAGATTTTAATCTTTGTGTTTGGAATCTAAGGTTGAATGATCTAAAGGGTGACATCTTTTAAGTTGAGTTTAAGTGTGTGTTATGCAAGTGATTTGATCATCTAAGACCAAGAGATATGTTTGTGTATGATAATGGAATATGTTAAGAACGTTCTCAAGAAAGCTCTTTAGAACAAGAATCTGAGTTAAGTTACCAACTTTAATAGATCTTGTGTATGCTCTAGAGATGTGTAGGATACACACAAGGTTTGAACTAGATTATGAGCAGGGTTTGGTTATGATGTACGCTTGAAAGAAGATAAATACATAAAGTATCTTTCAACAAGTAAGGTTATCATGCTTATGAAAACAAGTATGAACAGATGAGGAAGAAAGTTCATAGAACTTGTAGGTGTAATGAAATCTCTTGTAACACAACCATTCATGTTGCAAGAAGAGAATGATGCATAGGATATACATTATCCTTTTAACAAGATGAAAACTAAATGCATGATTTAAGCATAATGTTTTCCGAAACATCATGTTTTCCTAAATAAAGATATGAACTTAAAGTGTTTGAGTTGGATAGACTTATCCTAAATTTACTAGATGAATACATGAGAAATTCACTTGAGTTTCTTATGTATACTCCTCAAGAATCATTGTCATGAGATTTGTTTAGAGATTACATTATAACATAAGTTGCTACAATGTTGATCTAAGGTTTAATGAAACTAATGCAGAAGTCAAATGACAAAGTATTACCAATACTTTGATGACTTGTGGTACTACTTAAACCTAGTGGAAATTGATAAACAATGAATGTGAGCATCATGCTCATCTGATGGTGAAAGTTCTAATCCTATAGGTGATAAAGTATGGTTGAGTTGATTCAATGTGCATTTGATGAGTGTTGACTACAGGCTTTTTGAGCAATGCTCTCAACTGATTCAAATGATGAAAAGGATTATGGATTGGTTGATTTAGATGGAGTGTCTAACTAAGGATGTGGTGATGCAGAGATCTGTTGTACTATAGAAGAACTTTGGGTTTCATGAATGTTGAAAATGACAAGAATGGATATTGATTCTTGTGGTTCACTAGTGAATGAAGTGCTTGGTTATGTTTGTGAAACCTAGGGGCTAAATGGGATGAAGAACAAATGTTCTAGTCATGATAAGATAAGTGTTTTAACATATGTTGTTAAAATACTTGTGAGTTGATTGTTTCAGATATGACTTTTAATTACTACAATCGTAAGTCAGATATACTTGAATATTTCGGACGAAATACTTAAGTTGTCAATCCTACTTGGAGAAAAGGATGACAAGACTTGATAATTACATCTATAACCTAAGTGTGAGTTACGACTCGATGTAAATCATCTTGAAGGATGACATATTAACCAAGTGAGGCAACATATGTGAATACAGGATAATATCAGTCATGAGTTGGGTTTGTAATCTGTGATATGTTTGCACACTGTGAGTCTGGTTTAGTTAGGAAGTTGTCAATTTACAAATCAAGTTAATGGATAAGTAAAGGACAGGTGAATGTGTGTAATGATCATAAATGATCAGTAGAATAAACCTAAAAACTAGAATCAATAATTTAAGGATCGGGATTAGTCGAGAATTTTGAAAAAGTTACTGTTGAAGCCTGCGGATCCAATCGACAACAAAGGCGGAACCAAATTTTTGGTTCCGTGGAATCCGCAGTATTAGGACTGGCGGATCCAAAGCATACACTAGGCGGATCCAAAATTTGGGATCCGCCGAATCCGCCATATGAAGATTCAGATTCTTAACAGAACATATGTCAAAATTTTCATTACTAGTTCAAATTCCGAAAATTGTCCTCAAACATATATAACTACGTAGTTGTGATAGATTCATAACAAAAACACAGGTAGTAACATATGTTAACATATAGATCAATCCGAGGATAACGAACTTACCATTAATGGAAGTTAAGCCAAATAGTGGCTTAAGCCCGAAAACTTGACAACATCAAAATGTTATCATCCTGCATTGTTATGTTAGTTCACATAAAAGTATAATGCCAACATAATATCCTAATAACATAACAAGTCATCACATTATTGTTTGAAATTTTTGTAGGGTATTCACAATACATGAATCTCTAGTTTGAGGGTTGTATGGATCGAATAAGAGAAGATTTCTAGAGAGAAGTGGGAGCCTTTTTAGTGAGAGAAACACAAGTAATATTAGATTAAGTGAAAAGGTCCAACCCTTCCCTTGTGTGGGAAGGGATATATATACTACTACATATTATGTCCCTAGTGGACTGTGGAGCGAGCTGACAGTGGGGAAAGCCCCGACCCACTCCACAAATATAGATACGACTAATACTAATACTAATAATACTAAGCTAATATAGATAAGCCTACGAGCTATAGAAATGCTAATTAGATGCTCGGGGTGACCGAGCCTTCATCTGAATATTTATATTCCTAACAATCTCCCCCTAAGGGAGGTCACCCCGGAAATAATAATTCGAATTCTAGCATTCTTTCTTCTGAACTTGTCTTTATAGCTCGTAGTCTTTGATTCTTCACACTCTAGTATCTTTGTGCATTCAGCAGTGATGATTTGATGACTGATTGATTGTCTTGGATGATCTTTGAGTATTCTTCGACTTTATCATCCAACATTTGTATTCAAGTCATCTTTCAGCAGTATGTTTCCTTGTAATGTGATAATCTTCGCGCCGACATGCTCACACTGGTTGGTGTCATGATCTTCAGCATCAGAGTTAGCAGAAGCCGTGTTGAAGGTCTTTAGGTTGATCATGACTTTGTTGAATAACAATGATGATGTAGTGTGAACATGTGGTGATGGATTGGCATCTTTTCTGCAACCAGCTACAACAGCAACCAGCTACAGCATTCCACAGCAACATCCGCCAGAAATTCCTGCATACGACAGTTAGCAATAATTCGACCGGTACTTACAAGTTTGGACTTCGAGATCGTCAACAGCATAGTGTGAAGACTCTCTCTAATCCTTACCAAGACCGTTCCTAATCGAAAACCCACAGAGGGCTTTTTAAGATTTTACCGTAGTAAATCAACGATTAGGTGAGTCGCTGGAGATCACTCCACGACTGTAGACCGGTTGAAACCGCCGCGACCACAAAGCGTAATCCACGAGGAATTACCTAAGTGACCTGCTTTCAGGGCTGCTTGATGTTGACCCTGGCAGGAATTTCCATTCAATCATTGAGAATTACATAAGTAAATTCTCTCATAAATGTTCTGGCAGATTGCTAAGATCTGCGTAGGACTCTTAAGATTACAACTGGTGTCCTTAATGTTGAACACCCAGTGTAGAAATAATTTGTGTCCCTATGAGATCTTATTATGCATCTCGTGGCTCTAGACTCAATTGTGCGTTTTGATTTGGTGATCGGAGGCTGGAGAGGACTGCCACCTTTTCAATATCATCTAACTCGGAGTGAGAGAGATGATAGAAATGTATTGAACTCCGTGACAATTGAAACAAGAATCCTTTGAGGGACCTTGAGTGGCTAGGGAGGGTTGTGCAGCGTATCACTGGGTCCATGATACTTTGTCTTCAATGCCAGCAATCAACTAAGTGATTCTGACAGCATATGTATTGACCCGGTTTCTGCCTAAGTTGTAAGGAGGGCTATTTCTTTTCACCCTTTATCTTTACAATTCTTTTTCATTCTTCAACCCCTTCAGTGCATACCGAGACTTCATAACTAACACCTTGTTGGGATTATTCCAGTGTTAGCTCCATCTCAGTCGGCACTCTTCCCTTAATCACACTTTTCTCCTTTTTAATCATACCTAAGGACTTCTACACTAACTAGTGGATTGTCCCTGGGTAGATCCCTCCGGCTCTGGCGGGATCGTGGGAACTTGAGCCTAACCTAACCATCCTTATAACTCCATGCATTAATTAAAATGGTCGGTCTTTGGTGTACTTCCACGATTGCCATAAACCAAATCTTTGAAAAATCTCTCAAAGTGTTCATGATTCTGAAACACATTTTTGCAAACACTTGAGAGTTTTATATTTTTCAAATGCTCCCCCTCAACATGTGCTCGGTTGATTGTTTTATAAATTTGCACATGTTAGGTAGAGCTCGCATTTTTTTTTTTTTTTTTTTTTTTTTTTTTTTTGAATTGATCAACTTTCAGTGAACATGACCGATTCGAGACACGCTTACATCACTAGTTAGACTAGCTTGAAATTATTACCCGGCCTGGTCAAGTCCACAGAAAGTTTCTCGAAACGGTACACTCTACTCAGACACATCCTTTTCGAGACACGCTTACATCACTGGTTAGACCAGCTTGAAATTATTACCCGGCCAGGATATGCCCTTTCGATAGATGACAGTTTAGTTTCGTCAATTCTGTTGTGAATTCTGAGCCGTGCTCACATAAGATGCATGCCAAATCCTTTGCTCCCCCTCAATAAGTGCATTGGTATATGAAAGAGTTTAGCACTTACTGGAGAGCTTATATTTACATCCAAAACATTTTGCTCCCCCTCAATATGTGCCTTGGTATACAAAATGGTTTGGCACATACTGGAGAGCATACATTAACTTCCAAATCATCACATTTTATCAGATTCCATATTTAAATCACATTCTCTCCCCCGATCATAAATTTCAAACCTTTTGAGATTTGTGATCCCAATTGATTTAAATATATTTAGAAAAATTTGGGAGAAAATGTGGTCAGGTTTAAATGTAGTCTGATTTTGAAGCATACTATGCTCCCTTTGAAACAGCGAGAGAGTGTCACTGCTGATGTTTGCACAAATGTGGCAAGGTATCGGAAATTTGAACACATATGCTCCCCCTCAATTGATGATCCGTTTCCCATTAACATAGTTGTAGTCATTCAATTGAGCGACGGACATTTGTGAAAATTTAGTTCAATTTACCACCTTGTGTAACATCAAGACTCTCTTGAAGAATCAAACAAGATAGAGAATCTTGATGAAAAGAAGACTTCTCTTCTTATATACGAAGTGATGCACTGACACGTACATCAAGTCGGGAAAACATGGATATAAAGTAATCCATGCCCAGGTGAACATCACCCGGTTGGAGGAACAGCTGTCTTTTTGGCGACATGCTTTCCCCATTGTACAACGCGGGTTGCAGTATGAAGTAACTGCAAGCCATTTAGACATGTTTTAACAATCCATTTTAACTTCTGCTCGAGCTTCATTTAAAGACCCGTGCCATTATTGAATGACATTTCTAAGTCCGTAAATGTTATCGATAAACAGAAGACATGCCTAGGTGAAACTATTTTTGGTATTTTCTATTTTTCTGATTTTTTATGGTTTTTATAGGTTTTATATTTTTGTATTTTTCTTTTTGATTTTAGATATATACAACTATGTACAAGGATATGAGAAGACAATCCTTTACTCCTCCTTTTCTTCCTGAAGACACTTGAGGGTTTCAGGAGTCATGCTTTTCATGCCAAGGCGTGGGAGAATAAACTGAAACCTTTCTCTTGGGAGGGCCTTGGTGAATATATCAGCTAACTGAAACTCTGTCCTCACGAAGTATAGTTCCACAATTCCTTTTTCCACCTGTTCCCTGATGAAGTGATGCCTGATGTCGATGTGTTTTGACCTGGAGTGCTGAACATTGTTACAACAGAGAGCAATGGCGCTTTTGTTGTCACAATATAGGGGAATTTTGTTGTATGAGAACCCATAGTCCGAAAGCTGTGATCGCATCCAAAGGATTTGTGCACAACATGCAGACATAGCAATGTACTCAGCTTCAGTAGATGATATGGAAGTACTCATCTGCTTCTTAGAAGACCAACTAACCAACTTTTCCCCTAAAAATTGAGCTCCTCCTGAAGTACTTCGACGAGTGTCTTGACATCCCGCATGATCAGCATCTGCGTATGCCGTTAACTCCATTGCAGTGTCCTTAGGATACCAGAGACCCATATGAACCGTGCCTTGAAGATATCGGAAGATCCTTTTCACTGCTTCAACATGCTTCTTGGTTGGTCTGGATTGATACCGAGCACACATGCACACAGCAAACAGAAGATCTGGTCTGCTAGCCGTGATGTACATCAAAGATCCAATCATGCTTCGATACTGTGTGATATCAACTGGAATCCCTGAAGGATCTTCATCCAGCTTCGTTCTATCAACCATGGGAGTGTCAACAGGTTCACTTGAATGGAATCCAAACTTTTTCAGGATCTCGTTGGCGTATTTGGATTGATTGATGAATATGCCTCCGGGACTTTGAGAAACTTGTAGTCCTAAGAAGAATGACATTTGTCCCATCATGGACATTTGGAACTTGGAATTCATCTCCTTTGAAAAACTATCACATTCACCAGGATCTGTTGAAGCAAAGATGATATCATCTACGTATATCTGAACTAGCAGTAGATGGTTTCTTGATTTCCTGGTGAATAGTGTAGGATCAACAACACCCTTGGAGAATTTGTTTGCTAGGAGGAACTTGGACAATGTATCGTACCATGCCCGTGGCGCCTGTTTTAGCCCATAAAGAGCCTTCTTCAAGCGGTAAACATGAGTAGGGTGTTCAGCATCCACGAATCCTTCAGGTTGACTCACATAAACTTCTTCCTTTAAGTCACCATTCAAGAATGCCGTTTTGACATCCATCTGGTAGACTATCATATTACGACTAGCCGCATTAGCTAGGAAGATTCTTATAGCTTCAATTCTAGCAACCGGAGCAAACGATTCTTCAAAATCAATGCCCTCTTCTTGTCTAAACCCTTTAGCAACTAGCCGTGCCTTGTTCTTTAAGACATCACCATACTCGTCAAGCTTCACTTTGAAGATCCACTTTAAAGCAATGATCATTGCACGCTCCGGAGGAGGCACTAATTCCCATACTTCAAGTCGATCAAATTCATGGATTTCATCCTGCATAGCCTGGAACCAGCAATCTTTAGTCATTGCTTCTTTGGCATCTTTTGGTTCGACTTTAGACAGTACGGAATTGAAGAAGCACCATAGTGCATCAGTGGCTAGTTGATTACGTGTGGATACTGGACGTGAGGGATTGCCTATGATGTTGTCGATTGGATGATCACTGGTCCATTTCCTGAGATGGTCGTGAGGTTGATGGTTATGAACAGAAGTAGCAGTGCTGTGTTCCTCAGGTAAGGATGTGTCTGATGGATGTTCAGGAGCAAATATGTTTTCAAAAGGAACCTCTTCAACAGGAGCAAAAGGATTAACTTCCAAAGAGTTATTATCTGAAGATTCTTGCATTACCGGAGAAGTTTGAGTGTGTGATGACGAAGGTGATTGACTGGCAGCAGGAGCATTGTGACTGACTGATACTGAAGCTGCAGGTCCTTCTGAATCTTGTGGGGCTTGAACCTCATTCATAGGAATTACAGCTGATTCACTCGGGATGGTTCCATTTGTTGGCTCAAAGTATTCATCAAACATGGGATCGAATAACTTCTTCAACTCCTCACATGTAGGTGGCACATAAGAATCTTCAGGCGTGGAATTCTGTACAAGTCCTGAACTAATGGGTCCAGGAGACAAAAGGTGAAGATCGGGTCCAGAACTGATTTGTCCTGAAACAGGTAGCTCACTTAGCTCATCGAACGTAACATGAATGGTTTCCATGATTTTACGGGTTCTTTTATTGTAGATTCGATACCCTTTACTGTCTGGTGCGTATCCAACGAAAATACCTATATCTGCTTTAGCTCTTAACTTTCCCAAGTCTTGACTATCGTTAGTTGGATAGCAGAGTGCACCAAACACACGTAGAAAGGAAAGATCTGGTTTCTTGTTATGAATTAACTCGAAGGGAGTCTTCTCATGAACCGGATGAATTAGGGATCGGTTTTGAGTGTAACATGCTGTTGCAATAGCCTCTGCCCAGAGAAACATCGGGGTCTTTGAAAATATAAGCATAGTTCTTGCAGCCTCCACCAGAGTACGGTTCCTTCGTTCAACCACCCCATTCTGTTGAGGGGTGCGAGGGATACTTTTCTGATGCGTGATGCCAATACTTTCATAGAAATTACGGAGTTGTTGGTTAACAAACTCCGTACCATTATCTGTGCGGATGATTCTGACAGTTTTATCGAGCCTTACTTGCAGCTGTTTTATCAGTTTAATGATAACCTCTGGAGTTTCGTCCTTGGTTCTCAAAAACTTTACCCATGTGAACCGAGAATAGTCATCAACTATCACCAGAACGTACTTCTTTCCATTAATGGTTTGTATTCTCATTGGACCGCACAAGTCCATGTGGAGGGTATGAAGAGCTTCCATGTTGGTGTTGATGGTTTTAGGTTTGTGGGTTTGTTTCTTGCTTTTGCCCAGTTGACATGCAGAGCAGAGATGATCTTTCTCATACTTTAGTCTGGGCATCCCTCTAACAAGATCTTTACGGGAAAGATTATTAATGGTACCGAAGTTCAAATGGTTCAAACGACGATGCCACAGCCATGATTTTGTTTTAGAGGCTTTAGAGAGCAAGCATATGGGAGAGGACTTCAACATTTCTTCAATTGAAATGGTGTATAGATTGGTGCCCCGACTGCCCTTGAGGAGATCTAAACCATCCAATTCTCTGACGAAACATGTATGCTTTCTGAAAGCCACTTCCAGATCTGAATCACAAAATTGACCCACAGAAAACAGATTGTGTCCTAGTCCTTCCACATAATATACCCTTGAGATTACACTGTTACCAAACACATAATCTCCATAACCCATAATAGCACCAAAGTGGTCGTTCCCGAATCTAACTGTCCCGATAAACTTTTTCACGAAGTTCTTGAGCCGTGAGCGATCCCCAGTCATATGTTTTGAGCAGCCTGAGTCCAAATACCACAGGACGATTTGTACGACCTGCATTTGAAACCAGACAACAATGGATAACTGAAAAATGTGGATCCCCACGTACAATTGGGGTCCATTTGGTCAGCACATACATATTCAGAAGCCACAGATTTCACAGATGCTACTGTCTTTGCTGAGGAGACGGAACTAGAGGTAGGACAAGACCTAGATGGAAGGCATTGTGATTCTAGAGGCAGGATTCTACCAGTTGGTCTCCATTCCTTATTCTTCACAATTTTATGCATATTCATTTTAGGTAATGATCTCTGTTTTCCTAAATTGAATTTCCTTCCAGTGGGTCTCCATTCCTTAACTTTCACAATTTTATGCTTATTCATTTTAGGTAACGTGCACTGTTTTCCTAAATTGAATTTTCTTCCAGTGGGTCTCCATTGATAGCCTATGCTAGCAAATGTTTTTCCTGTTGCTTTCCAAACCTTTGTGCATGCTTCAGTTATCCTACCATTCTTATCGTGGGATGATGCAGAAGACATCAGGAAAGACACAACACATTCATCATGATTAGCATAAATTAAACAATTGTCGCATGTTTTACAGATAGCATTAGAATTCGAATTAATTACAGTACTTTTGATACTAGAATCAACACGATTCATTCTACTCATTGTAAACTTATTGTTCCTAGGTTGGACTTCTACATTCTTCAAGTGAACATTCTTAGCTGGCGCGGTCATATCCTTTCTTTCATTTCCTCTAGACCTTGACCCGCTAGCTTGTGTGTCACTTTTTACTCCTGTAGAAGTATCGAAGGTAACATTAGTTTGTTTCTCTGTCACATGCCTTCCTGATAATGATGTGTTGGGTTCTGATGTTTTGGGTGGTAGATCAAAGGCTACATGCTTGTTCACAACATTAGATGATGATGCAACAAATCTATCTCTATGGCCTCTAAACTTAGGAATTGAGCCTGTGGCATATTCTAAGTTTTCCTGAATCCTTTTCGTGAGTTTGCATGCATAGACAACTGCTTGATCGAGTGGCTTATCATTCCTATCCTCTTCAACTATCTCACGAAGTGTGTCAAGGCCTTCTCTAAGATGATCGAGATATGTTTGATGGGCAAGGCTGTTGTTTCTAAGCTTAAGTGGAATACGCCCAACATCAACATCATACTTTTTACTATCAGTACCCTTTGGTGCATCACAATTACAAGTGGTGCATGGCATTTTACCTTTCACCCGAGCCTTAAGATTCTCAATTTCATTTGTCAAAGAGGTTATTTGATCATTATGATTGCTTCTTGTAACTTTAATAGAATCATATAACTCCTTGAAATGTTGTTTAACCTTTGAATTTTCTTCTCGATAACACTCATTTTCATAATGTAGCTTATTTATGGTGTTTTGATATTGAAAATTCTGAGAATCTGAAGACGAAGGTTTATTGGTGCCATATACTTCACACTTGTTGGATTTCAATTGGGCAATTTGGGCCCTCAGCAGTCGAATCGTGTTCGTGTGAGCTTGAATTGTTTCATCACGTTTGCTTAATTCAAAATATGTATCAAACTCAGGAACATCCGTGGATGTCTTGACATTTGATATTTTGCATTTTTCTTCTAAGTGTTGATGTTTAAGTTGCAAGTTCAAATAATCAACTTCTAGTTTAGAAAAACGTTTAACCATGTTATCATGGTCGTCATTTTGAATTTTTTCAAGCAATTTCAAATTCTCCCCCTCAAGCTCAACAACACGATTCTGGGTGACATTTAACGCAATAGCATACTCATTAAATTGACAAGCAGACAATGCAGAATCAGTGACAGTGTAAAATACATCTTGTGCAATACATTTAGCAATCAAGTTGTCGTTAGTAATGAGTATGTTTTTTCTTTCAATCTCTCGACTCTTAAGTTCTATTGCATGTTCATTCACCTCATTTTCCATATCTTTAAATACTACTTTCATTTCATTTATTTCGGCTTTAAGGGCAGTTTGCAACCCTTCAAAGTGTTCTTTAAGTAGTTTAAAGAATGGCATGACCTCAGTTAAGTAACACCTTTTTGCATGTTCAAAACACCTTTCCCCCTCAGTGATGCCGGTTGGTGTGATTCTCTTCTTACATGTTTTATCAAAATCAGCAAACAGTTGCCAAAGCACATATAAGCTAATAAAGGTTTTGCATTCAGTGGGAAGAGACAAAGGCACCAAATTCCTAGGTGTATTGGGAGGATACACCGTTATGGACGCAACTTTTCGAATGAGGGGGGTGTTGGCCTTAAGTTTATCTTCCTTAAGTTTTTCACTATCTTGTTTCCAAAATATCTGTTCAGGTGTTAACTTCTTTTGAGGAGCAAACACAGTCAAACGATTTTCCTCATAATAATCATGGGGTTTGATTATTATTCGTCTGGCTATGCACTCGGGATCCCTCATTTTCTCATTCATTTTTTCTTTCGTTTTATCACTTAACTCATCCTCTTCATCAGTGTAGATATGCTCAGGTTGGTCATGAATAGGCTTAATCATTACATTACCATCATATAGGGCTGGTTGAAGTACTTGCATGTCCCTAAGGATGGTTGACTTTGGTTCACCTATCATGATTTTACTATGCTTATCACTCAGCTTTCTGTGCTTATGAATCATTTGAGCAGTTTGTATGGTTTGATTTTGTGTGTACAACTTATCTTCAAGCTTATTTTTTAACGTCTTGAGTTTAGAGAAATCATTTAACAGAGTTGTTTCTTTTTGTTTGAATTCTTGCCTAAGTGTTGTTACACACTTTTGTGCTTCCTGTTTTTGTATGACAGACTGTTCTAGCTGACTTTTCAAAGAACTTAACTCTAATTTTAATGTTTCTTCTCGCACTCTAGACTCTTTAATAAGTGTACTCATTTGACCTTCTAATTTCTGCTCACGATCATTAAGCTCAAACTTAGCACGCTGTTCATACATAGCCACTTGTTCTTTATAGATGTTAAGTCTAGTGATCAAGTTATTATCAGGGACAGGCAATTGGTTCTCATGGTACTCACATGCATTATCTACATTACTAGCATTGTCTAAGGCACATACATTACTCATAGCACACACATCATTATTGACAAAGGATTCACCATTTGGTACATCAGGCGAGTTGTTGCTATTCAAATACTGTTCATATGAGACAATATTGCTATTTTCCATATCAACATCTCTTGAGTCAGAAACAACCGCCTGATGTACTTCTTCGGGAATCTGATGTCCCTCGACAATATTATATGTGTCATAAATTTTTAGTACCTCAGAAATCACGGATGCATTAGAAGAACCAGCTTGACGAGATGAGGCCAGGGAAGACAAGTTAGCCATGAAGATAGTTTGAGCAGTAGGTTCATCATCCACATCAGAGTCAAATGCATCACAGTCATCTGCCTTGAAGATGTTAGGATCATTAAGTGCCAGATCCTGAACAGGTTTCTCATCCACATCTTCATCAAACGTATTTCCTCCATCTCCTGCCAAGAACAATAACTCTTCCTCATCCAATACAGCACCATTTTCTTGAGCTTGCATTAGCAGCATCTTGTCTTTGAAGTAATCTGAGTTCTGAGGACGTTTAGGTTGATTGCAGTTTCTAGCAATGTGTCCAAGCCCCCCACAATTATAACACTTGATCTGTTTCCCTTGCCCCTGATTGGCATTCCCTGCTCTGTTCTGCACATAACCTCGACCCATGTTTCTACCAGCTCTCCCTTGCACATTCTGGACCACAATTTTCCCGTCCTCCACCATTGCTAGATTGCGTGGGTTGGAAGAATTCCTTAACTGATTGTTGGTCTGAGGAAGTGATGCTTGAAACTGTTGAACCAGTAGAGATACTTGATTGGTGAGGTTGTCAATCATTTTGTCGGTCTGAGAGTAGCCTGAGTCAAGTTGTGAACTCATAGCAGGTACTTGTGAGTGAAGTTGGTGATAGCTTGGATAGGATGATGATTGGATTGTTGGTTGTACATTTGTCATGAAAGCCAGTGGGTCATTCGTAGTTGAAGGATTCAACTTTTCTCTCAGCACCCGATCATAGGCAGCATGCTTCTCATGTTGTTGCAGGTAAGCATACAGCTGTTCATAGTTAGTCTCCCTTAAACCTTTGTTGAGTTTGACAGCAGTAACAAATCTGTCCCATTCCGGAGTCATGTTGTTCACAAACTTTGAGTTAAGTTGGATGTTGGGCATAGTCATTCTGATCATCCTCATATCATTCACCAACTTATGAAATCTCACATAGTAATCTGTGACATTTTCTCCTGGGTTCATTTTGAAATGCTCGAACTCATCATACAGCTGTGACTCACGATCTTCCTTTGTGAGTTCTGACCCTGCCAACAACATTTTAACGTTGTCCCACACAGCCTTGGCTTCAGTGTTAAAATTGATGAGCTTGTATACATCCTTTGGAAGACCTTGAATAACTATGTTGGAGGCTCTAATATCGGCATCATACCTCTTCTTTTCTTCTTCATTAAGATCATTGTAGTTTCTAGGTCTGTCGATGCCCCAAGTTACAGTACCATCTTCACCAGTTGTAACAACGTCTCTGGTGGTACCCATCTGATAAGGTCCTTCGTCAATTGACTTAAGAATGTTAACACCATTATCTTTTCCCAAGCAGTAAAGTCTAATTCGTTGTGCCCAAGACTCATAATCCGTCCTATCTAGCATAGGTGGACGAGTGTCAGATCCTGCTGCCTGAATATCATCTGATGATGTACTTGATGTGGTAGCCATAGTAACTACGGGATTTTACTGATCTTGTGATTTAACCGAGAAATTGAATCTTTCGCGGGAATTTCTAAAATCACCAAGACACAAACCGCCTAGACAAACAGCGTAGACACAAACCGCGTATATGCCTAAGAGACAAACCGAGTTCACACAGGAGACACAAACCGCGTGTGCGCCAAAGAGACAAACCGAGTTCACACAGGAGACACAAACCGCGTGTGCGCCAAAGAGACAAACCGAGTTCACACCAAAGACACAAACCGCGTATTCGCCAAATAGACAAACCGAGTTCACACCGGATATACAAACCGCGTATGTGCCAAGAGACAAACCGAGTTCACACCAAAGATACAAACCGCGTATTCGCCAAATAGACAAACCGAGTTCACAATGGAGATACAAACCGCGTAGACACAAACCGCGTACGCACCGTAGAGACAAACCGCGTTGGCACCAACTTCCAAACCTGTCACTATCAATGCCGTTTGTCCTTTTGCCTAAACTAGTATACAGACAAACCGAGTTCTCGATACTACACAAACCGCATTCAAGAATCGTCCAAACAACACAAACCGCATTCAAGAACACTTTCACAAAAACCCACGAATTGCTCCAAAATCACCACACTGTTCTTGGATCTGTGAATCCAAACACCAAATACCACTCTAATACAATCCTTAATCTAGAAAGTACAAAGAAAACTAACTTCTAATCACTAAACAAAGTACAAAGATGAGATTTATACTACTTAATAAAACCGAACTAAAACTTAAAAAAAAACTACAAATCTAACTAAATCTAACCAAGAAAAACCTAAAGAACTACACAAATTCAATATAAAACAGCCTCTAATCACTAAACAAAAACACAAAATGAAGTTTAAGCTACAAAACAAACCGAATCCAAGAGAAACTTAAAACCACAATTCGAACCAACAAAAAACCTCAAGAACTACACCAATTCGTGAATACCAACTCTCATGGACCTAACCATGGCTCTTGATACCAATTGTAGGGTATTCACAATACATGAATCTCTAGTTTGAGGGTTGTATGGATCGAATAAGAGAAGATTTCTAGAGAGAAGTGGGAGCCTTTTTAGTGAGAGAAACACAAGTAATATTAGATTAAGTGAAAAGGTCCAACCCTTCCCTTGTGTGGGAAGGGATATATATACTACTACATATTATGTCCCTAGTGGACTGTGGAGCGAGCTGACAGTGGGGAAAGCCCCGACCCACTCCACAAATATAGATACGACTAATACTAATACTAATAATACTAAGCTAATATAGATAAGCCTACGAGCTATAGAAATGCTAATTAGATGCTCGGGGTGACCGAGCCTTCATCTGAATATTTATATTCCTAACAATTTTCTTATACCAAACACACTTACACAGATATAACATGTTTACACATTTTAACACTTGAAATTAAGTGAAGGTTTGTGCAAGACAATACATTTTAAGATACTAAACTAGTTTCATTCAGTTCACATTTCTAAGTAAGTTATGCAAAGTTTTCACATAACATATGCAAACAAAAATATCTAAGTCTATAAGTGAAACAAACACAGTTTATCAACTTAATGCACAAGATCTAGCAAAAGTCTTATTGTGCATCAAACAAGCAATTGATAAACAAGCAAATAATTGTCATGGCAAAACACTTATGTATTTCCTATCAACAAAAGCAATCACAGTTACCAACATGAAAATCACATTTATGCAAATAACTTAGAAAAGATAGTCACATAGCATAGCATAAATGAAAAGATAATTTTCGTCACTTTGCGTTTAAATATAACGATGTATGCCAAGCTTGATTTGTTTCCTTTATATTACCAAATTCTTTAGTTTCAAAAGAAATCATATCAATGTTCAAAGAATACCAACTTACATTGCCCGACGTAAAAGTTTAAGTTACTGTGTCAAAATGAAACTTAATATTTTGAACAGGTTGTAGTATTTGATTTGTTTTACCTACTTCAATTTAGATTTAGGATATGAGATTATTTTTAAATGAAAGTAGACTTAATTCCCTTCAAAATGATCGGTGGCGCGACTCCTACGGACTTACGGTTAATTAGTTATGAATTTTTGAAGTTGGACAAAAATTGCATATAATACCGACGGATTTCACGGATCCTTTTTGAGGGATCCGCCCTTTGTAACAAAGGGATCCGTGGGTGTCTGTGAAAAATTCTCCTAAACTCGTATTTTGACATAGAGAAAACGTGTAGGACTTGCTAGACTTAATATTAAACATATATTACACATATTTAACAACATTTCTACTTATGTGACTAATCTAAACATTACGGAGGTGAATTTTCAACTAAATTAATAGTTATTCCAAACGCTCCTTTAAAACCCGTGTTTTTCGTAAATTAGCTTTACGCACATAATTTGACACTTAATAATTTTAAGAAATCTTTTCTTTTGATTTTTCAAAGACATCTTCAAGCTTGTATACAAAGTAATATTTAACAACAAAATTTCTAAGTATACTTAGCGAAACATTTTTCATATTATATTCTGCTTCAAAGGTAATTTGATACATGGATCGTACTCTATTTTAAAAACCATTTGTTTTGAAAATAAGAGCCACATGGCTCTGATACCAATTGTGAAAACGTAGAAGGGGGGTGAATACGTTCCCGTTTTAAAAACTTAAAACTTATTGTATCAAATGTCTGTTTAAGCATGTTCTAATATGAAAGATGTTACGTGTAGTTTAAGACTAGCATAAACTTAAACCATGTTGTCACACAAGTATGATTAACAAATCACAACACAAGCAATCATCTAATGCAAACATAAAAGTAAAGAGTAAGTAAAAGAAAGCGCAAACCGAACACGATGATTTATAGTGGTTCGGTCACGGAACTCCTCTCCGCCCTACTCCACTCCCCGAGTACCCAACTAGAGAGTTACTTCACTAGATCAACAAGCTCCCTTCTCGGCGGAGAAAACCTTACATTCGTCGCTTACACTTTTTCTGGTACAAAGCTAAATACCGGGTTCTAGTTTGAGGTAGAACCAACCTAACGTCGCCTATACAATTTCCGACACTAAGCTAGATGTCGAGTTCTTTACAAGGGTACAACCACTCCCGTTGGTTCTTTCACAAGGGTACAACCACTCCCGCTATGTTTTATGGCCCAACATATAAACCTTGTGTTTTATGGCACAAACACATAAACCATCTAATCTAGTATGAATAGATTACAATGATGATCCATGACATAAATGGGTCATGGATATGAATGGCTAATCTAAATGAACTTCCGTTGATAGGAAGCCTTCAATAAATGAAGATCACAAGCTCCCTAAACTTGTTGTGATGGATCTTCATATATGCATATGGAATATACATGAACTTCTTGAATAAGAAGTCTTCAATCATTGAGGATGTCAAGTGCTCTTGAATCTTCATATGTTGGAATGCTATGATGAATAATGACTTCAAGATCTTCTAACCTTCATGGTGGATCAGGAAGTATGCTATGGATGATGTCTCATGATCTTGAGCTTGCTTCACAGGATCATTAACAGTGTATGCTTACAACATAATGAAAGTTAGTAACATTATGATCATTATGCAAAAGGTGATCAATGTATGATTCTACATGGTTTGCTACTGATCTAAGTGTATGAAATGATAACAGGAATGTGTGTTCTAGTTGCTTTTAAACTATGGGTAAACAATGGGCTACTATTTATAGAAAAATAGTTTGTACATGCCACGGATTTGGCGGATCCAAATAAAGGGATCCGCCCTTTATGCAGTTTGGTTCCGCCGGGACTGACAGCTAATATTTTAACCAATCTTTCCATATCATGTTAAGTCATGTCAAGATCTTGCAAAGTCAACTTTGTAACTTAAAGATCTTTCCAAAATATCACCTAAATCAAATCTTACATGAAATCTATCCAAGATCTTTCCAAAATCAAATCTTACATAAAATCTATCCAAGATCTTTCCTAAGATTTATTGAGTGAATATCTAAGTAATATATTCATATGATCTTCAAAATCTTCTAAGATATCTAAAGATCTCTAAATGAAGTATGCCATGATGTTATGAACATATTTTCATTTTAAGAATTAAAATGTAAATAATGTAAATGTATATATGTATGTCCTAGCTTAACTAATATATGTTTACCAATATGTATCATGTGAGTTTGACACCTAAAGTGTACTTATCCTATTAATCTTAGGAAACATAATGTACAAGTAAAAGTATTTGTATATGCAAAGTGTAAAATGGCGTTCTAAGTAGAATGGTTAACCTTTTAAAATACTTAATGACCTAACCGTATTTTAAACATTCTAAATGGTTTGTTAAGGGTTTGATCATAATTCCACATAACAAACATGTACGAACCTGTGTTGTATCATACGAAGACTCGAGAAGTCGAGAGGTGTTGGATGTATGTTGAGACAAAATAAGATTACAAGTAACTTGTACATTTTACGTTATGTATCAAGTTACATGTTTTTCATCAATCAAAACAAACGAGCTTGCTTGCACTAACAATCTCCCCAACGAGACTGCTTGCACTAACAATATCCATAAAGTACAATCATGTTGTTTGGGATAAGTCCTATATTAAATTCATTGAATATCATGTGAATTTGGCACGTCAGCGCATCAATATACTATCAAGTATATTATACAAAAACTCATATTTGTCTTAATTTAATGATATTCTCATATCATTAATTGACAACTGACGATTTAGAATAACTAAAGTATTCGCGGATTAAACATGCAAATATATGACACAATTTATTATTAATGAAAATAAACGTACCAAGTACTTAAATTCATTACAATTAATAAATGCTTAACATCCTTTATCCAAATACTAAATAGATCAATGCATGAAAATTCTAGTTGATGAATTATGTCTCAAGCTATGACAATCATACTTGTTGACAAGACATAAATCAACCAACTTTGATCTATCTGAATTTTGAGAATACTTATTTCAAGAATTTCAACTGGTTAAGTTCTTGTATGTGTGCATTCAAATAATTTGAGATTGCCACATGATACTTCATAAAGTGTGTGACATCCTCAACAACCAATTTATGATAATTAAACTTTCAAACATTTTTAAAGTTTAAAGTATTCTTATTCTTTAATGTATAATGCAACTATGCACTTAGTTAAGCATAACTAGTACACATGGCCATTAACAAGGATGAAATCCTACCATGACTAGTATTGAGTGTCATCTCAATTTCATTAGCATCATTGTATGCAAACAACAATATGCTATTTAAAATTCCGTAAACTTTAATATCTACTGTTTAATGTTTGATGCCTTCCAAACTTTCAAGTTTGTTGGCTATGATAATTTTCACAACAATTGACAAATTGTTCATCTATAGAATCTGGAAGCTGTTCCAGGCTGAGGATGTAATTCTATATCCAAACATATTCCATTAGAATATTCATTACACTAGTTATCTAATAACTTTTTTAATTAGATATCAACATTGTCATAACATCTTATAACAATTCCTCTATTTAACATGATGTTCATGAAAAAAAATCTTCGAGTTATACTTAGATTTTGTTCATATTCTATCTTTTCAAAAGATTCGTATCCATTTAGATTTTCTAAATAATATATTATGTTCTATTAGATTTATTTACCGCACATGTTTATAACAATAAACATATATTCCAAGGTTATATGTTTTTCTTCCTAAATCTTTTATATAAAGTTTCATTCCAAATTAAGTCTTAAAATTTAACTTTGACCGGATCTAAACACACTCCTTGTGTTAGATAGATACTTTGAATAATGTTAACTAGCACGCGGAATTTACTAGCAAACACTTAGAAGATTGTGTATGTATGTTCAATGAATGAAACAGTGTGTGTATATATGAACAAGAGACAATTGAATAACTTCAATGATTCAATATTATTAAAACAATAATACGAGTGATCTCCTATCACTAGGTTTTACAACCTTGAATCTTTTCTAAGAACTTACGTAATATGCATCTACTATTCATTAACCTAGGCAATCTATTTATAGACCAAGGATTCCTTTACAAGATAACTATCATCTATATTAATAAGATATACACAAAATCTTTTCTATATTTATCTTCTATACGATTACAAAAATTATAAGCAGTACTAACTTTCTAATGCTGACCGTACTAACTGACTTTGTACTGTCAGTTATATCTTCAATCTCTTCAGCAGTACTAACTTATATATTAACAGTTCCAACTGTTAACCTTAATTCCTAACAATCCTCCCCTAAACTTATGATTTCTGTGCAAATCACTAAGTTTCTTCGAATTAACCTTCATCTCCTATGATGAGTGGGGATTCTTCCAAACATCTATCATGTCTGTCTCTTGTTTCTGGCTTTCTTTTGCTCTACAAGGTTAAATATCTTTGTTACTAACATATCTGCCATCTCAGAATCTTCCTTAACCTCGAGTGTCACTGATAGCATAGCCTTTAAAACAACTAATCTGAGTGGATATTCTTTTTCCACCAACATATAAATTTCAATTCCATCTTTGGTAGAAACTCTATGCACTCCACATGTCTCAAATAATTTCCAATTAACATCCTTGACTTCAGCTTGAAACCTCCACATTGATTCTCCATCATCAGGTTCATAAATCCTCTTCAATTGAACCCATAGTTCTTTATCTTTGTCTTCAAGTGGATCTTCAATTCTGAATTTTTCTTTTACTAATGTCCACAACTGATTAAGATCTTCTCTTACAAATCCTTTGAGTAAATCTTCAAACAGCTTGTATCTTTCAGTAATTCCACTAAGTCTCATAATCTCCCACCCTTTCATCCTACCTTCTGTGAATACTTCCCAGCCAATGATGGGATGTTTTGCTTGCAAAGGCTTGATTTTTGTGGATTCAGGGACTATCACCATCATACTCTTGAGTTGTTCATCAGTCAATCCTTCAGCTTCCTTCTTTTGTTTCTTTGCTGCATCAGATTCTAACAACTCTGCATCTCTTTTCCTTTCTTTTGTGGTATCCCTTTCAATTGGTGTACTCAAACTTGCATAAGCTTCATAATAAGCTTTTTCAATTTTAGCATCTGATTTTCCTTTAAAATAACTTGTCTTCCAAAGAGCTTGATTCTTTAAATAGCTTTTCATAAAACTGATATGTTCTTTCTTTGTAGGCATCTTTGTCTTGTAACCTTCTTTTTGCCTATCTCTAATCTGCTGCATAAGATCATTCCATGCTACTTCTTTGTTCTTTGTTAGTATAAAACTTTTAAGCTTCTCTGATTTATCTTCTTCACTCAAATCCTTGTCTCTAAGAATCATCACTGCTTGAGCTCTTACAATTAAATCTGAATCTAACAAATATTGTAGCTGTTCATTGAAGTGTTCTTGATCAACCTCAGTATTTGAAGCTACCTTTTCCAACCTTGTTCTCTCCATGAATTCAACTATATTCTGTACATCATCCTCAGCCATCTTTCTAGCTAATTCTGCATCAAGATTTATCTGGGCTTGTTCATCTGCTTGATCTTTTTCTTGAAGTTTCCTTGCTACTTCTTCATCAAACTCTAACTGTGCTTGAGTTCTTGGTTTTACTTTCTTGAGTCTTTCTTGTTCTTGTTCAGCTTCTTCAGGAGTCATTGGCTTCTTTCCCTTTGCTGTTCTTTTTCTCTCATATTCTTCATCAGCAGTACCTGAATGTGAACTAGCAGTTTGTACGGTTTTATGTTCTGTCTCAGCAGTTTGAACTGCTTCAGCCGTTTGAACTGTTTCTTCATTCTCAGCAGTTACTTGAGTTTCTTGATCTTTAACATCCATATCAGCAACATTACCAGTATCCATACCAATCTGTTCACTAACACCTTCATCTTGCCTCCCCTGAACTTTTGATTTATCCCCCTTGCCTTTATCTGATTTCCTCCCCTGTTTGGGAGAATCACCATCATCATCATTATCTGAATCATCTGAATAGTCACCATCTGAAGAATCTTCATCCAGTATAGCTCTAGCCCTTTTCCTCTTGAGATCATCTTCCAACTTTTTTACTCTACGAGTCAACCTTGAGTAGACTTTGGCAAAATTTTCTTTATGACTTTTAAGCTCCTCCTCCAAAGAATCTACCTTGGCAGTTAACTTGGTAAATAAAGCCATCAATTCAGTTTGTGTAGAGCTACCCTCATCACTTCTAGCTGTGTTACCTGCTAGGAGAGGTGAATCATGGGGCAAGGATCCAGTTGCCACTCTAGTTAGACTAGGTGTGGTCCTTCTCCTATATGTGGTGATAATTGGGGGTGTTTGGGTATTTTCAGGATTTTGATTGGGTGTGTGATGGGGATCAGTTGGGTTGACTGACCCTTCAACCAATTCAACTTGAAGCATTTCAGGAAACAAAGGTATTTCTACCCCTTTGAAAAGTCTACTAGCCATAGCCATATTTTGAAAAACCTTTGATTGTAGGCTAGGAGTAGGAAAAGTTTATGTTGGTTTCTTAAGCAAATTCTTTTTCTTATTAAGAGTTTGAACAAATCTTGGGTACATAAGAAACTTGGTTTTGTTGTTAACATTTGCTGCCATACTCTCAAAAATAAACTTTGAAAAGTTAAAAACCTTATTTGTTGACAAGCAAATGAGAGCAATAGCAATATTGCTACTGAATTGCTCCCATGCCGTCTTCTTGGGACTTAAGCAATGTAAGAGAGTATGTATCAAAAATCTCCATTGTGGGGTGAAACATCGCTTTTGAAAAGTGAGTTTTTGGTTGGATGTGTCATACCCCATTCTGGAAAGTTCTTGCCAAATCTCAGTGTTAAGCATATTGATGATACCATCTTAATCTTGTAGCTTAAGATGTCTCCTAAGTGCAGACTCGGTAACAATAAAAAGTATGCCATCCACTTCAGAATGGATTTCTAAGTCTCCATCTTCACTAGTCAAGACAGTTGCATTCTGCCAGAACTGTGTGATGTGAGAGACATAAAGAGTAGGAGAGACTGTTAGAGCATACCATATGTGAGAGTGATTGAGGAAATCCACAATCTCATAAAATTTCGGTCCATCTCCTTCCTCTGTTTTCTCTAGAAAAGCGACTTGGTTGTGCGTATTGACAAAATCCAAATTAGCCATGATATTCTTAGTAAAGTTTGATTTTAACTGTGGTGAATAATGAAGATTTAGGTTAGAAAGTAGAAGATGAAAGTTAGATGAGATATTATTGAGAGAAATAGGATTTTTAATTTGACTGACTTAAAGAATATGGTAACTTTTATTTTAGAATAAGAATATAATAGAATAAAAGTTAAAATATCTTGAAGATGATCCCTTGAAAATCGTAATTCAATCAGTAAAAATCGGAACAAACCACCAACGGCTAGTTTTTAACCGAACATTAATTACTGACACATCTGTTATAACGGCTAGTTCAGAAGTACTAAGTTTACACTAGCAGTATAAACTTTGCACTAGCAGCACAAACCTTTATCAAAATTTTCAAAGAATAGTATGAACTTATATTGATTTCAAAGACATTATTGCACATATATAGTTTTTAGCAAACTATCAGCTATCAACGGATTTGATATGTCTTTACCAATAGCCGTTTGCTTTGGACTAGCCAACTCTTCACAGTTAGATATGGTGAGTTGATAACCATACAATTTTTGGTAAATTGTCAACCATTAACGGATTTGATTAGTCTTAACCAGAAACCATTTGCTCTGGACTAGTTGGTTCTTATGTGGTTTAGACATGGTGAACCAATAACCATTTGTTGTGTGCACAGATAACACACTGAGCTCCAAATCACGATTCAGTCCAAAACATAAAGCACTTGTAATTCCTTGGTGCTTATCATCCATTCCTGCAATTGTTAGTCCACAAACAAGGAAACAAAGTGCAAAGCACTTGTCTCACAACATAACAAGCATATGACTAACAATGCACATAAAAAGAAAAATTAATTTCCTTGTGGCACCCAAGCCATAACAGACTTAGGCTTTCCTCTTGCATCAACATAATTAACTCTTTTTAGAACTGTTGGAGTACCATTGGATTGAAGTGGTCTCCAAACCCATGATGCAGATGCATTAATACCACTTCTCAAATTTCCCTTAGCAGTGTTTTTAAAACTGCCAGTATTAACTGCTGGGTTTGCAGTTGCAACCTTAGGTTTCCAAACTTGTTTGTTTACAACTGCTATGTTTTGAATTGGTCTTCTCACAGTTGTTGGTGCTTATTTAAAAAGAGTTTTTGCACCTTGAACTGTTTGTCTAGGGTAAAGAGGTCTATTTGGTCTAACAGTATGAATTGTTCTTGTTCCAGACCTTAACAGAACTGATCTAGGTATCATTCTAGCATTTGTAGGGTGAGTGGGAGGTCTTACTGAGTTCACCCTAGGGGTTGAATACCTAGTTACCCTATTGTTGCAATAAAATGCAAGATGGTCAAAGCTACCACATGTGAAACAAGCTTTCCTATAACAGACAAAGTCATCACCTAGTTGGTGAGACTTGAGGTTGTTCCAATTCTTTTGGTTACCTCTTGGCTTGTTTATGGTCCTATACATTTCTGCATACCTAACTGTTGGTCTAAAAGGTTTTGCATTAGCTCTAGGCTTAACAGTCTCAGTCTTAACCATCTTTGGAAATTTTGGTTCCTCTATCTTAACACTAATAGGCTTAACCACAGCCTGATCATCCTCATCATCAGAAGTCCAGTCCTCTATGGTTGGAGCATCTGAGTCCTTAGCTGAGGACAGCTTATCCTCAGAAAGTGAGGCATCACTTGCACTATCATACACAGGTTTATCAACTACATTTTCTTTAGGTTGAGGACCGTATTTAAGCTCAAGTAGTTGAAATTCAGGAAGTCCTGTGTGTTCTAGGTCAATGCCTGGAGGTGTTGGAATTCCCCTATATGGAGGTGGAACTGATTTGTATCCTAGGCCTGACTTAGCTTTATTGAGGATTTGACACTCAACTATCTTACTAACACCCTTAGATGCAAACTCTAATGTGTCTACACTCATCTGAATGTTTTCCTTTGCCCATTTTATCTTTTCCAATTCATTTTTCAACACAATAATTTCAGCATCCCTAAACATTATATCTCTCTTAAGTATAGCTACAGTATCACTAAAAGTAGATTCATTTTCCTTATAGCGAACTATCTGTTCTTCCAATACAGCCAAACCTCTCTTATGATTTGCTAAATTAAAAGCAGTCTGGTTTAGCTCTATTCTCTGATTATCATACTGTTTTCTAAGTGTTTCTAATTCTTTTAAAGCATCACATGATTTAGAACATTTAGAAACTTGTACCTCAGAGTCTGAGAAAGCCATAAGTGCCATCTCTGTAGGTGCTTCTGCTTCCTCATCTGCAATTTAGCTCCAGTCAAACCCTAAGCCATCAATGGCAACCATAGCCTTTGAGCTTGAATCTAACACTTTCACAACCCTTGATTTGCTTCTAAATCCTCTGCTCTTGCCATCTTGTTGTCTTGGCATTCTGCACTCCCTTGAATAATGACCTTTCTTGTGGCAATTATAACATTCAATCTTTGACTTGTCATACCCAGCAACATCATTGCTGTTTATGATTATCTTCTTGCCAGTCTTCTTCAAGAATCTTCTAGCTCTCAAGCTGAGAAGAGAGATTTGCCACTTGATATCCATCTCTTCAATATCATCTTCATCAATCTCTTGAAGATCTGCATGAGTCAACATACTTCCATTGTGCTGAGTAGTCAAGAAAGCACAATAAGTATTCTCATCCAAAAGTCCATTAGTACTGCTTGAGGTACTAGCAGTACCAATATTAGAACTAGCAGTTCCCACTGCTCCAGCAACTTGAACTTCTTCTTCTAGATTAGAGGTACTAGGAGTTGACACAAAGGCCAAATTTCCAGAACTTGAGCTTGAACTTGATCCAGTATACTTCTTCACTTCATGTTCTACTATCTTGAAGTTGCTATAGAGATCTATCAGACTCATAGAATCAATGTCTGGTTTATTCTTCCAGACAACTACATGCATAGCCCATTCTGATGGTAGACTCCTTAGGAATTTTGAGTTGAGATCTTCCTGAGGCATCTCAATTCCTAGAACAGCAAGTTGACTCACTAGCTTTTGAAGCCTATTAAACATATGATCGAGTGACTCATTGCTTGTTGCTGTGAAATTCTCAAACTGTTGCTTGAGAAGTGTCTTCTGGGTTTTCTTGGTGGCTTCATTCCCACCATACCTTGCAATAATAGCTTCAAAAAGAGTTTTAGCACACTTGTACTTACTGAAGTTCAGTAATTGATCATTGGGGATTGTCATCAGCAGCATGCTCCTTGCTTTAACATCATTCTTGTGCTGAGTCTTCTCATCAGTAGTCAATGGCTTGGTCTGCACAGTTGTTTCAGTCTTGCCCTCAACGACAGTAGTAGTGGTTGTAGGCTTAAAAGAGTTCTCATCTTCTATAATCTCCCAAAGTGCATAATCTTGCACTTGAAAGAACTGTTCAACTCTTAGTCTCCACATATCGAACTCATTGGGTTTAAGCATTGGTAACTTAGCAACAATATTGGTTTGGGTTGTTGTCTCCATGTCCATCTTCTTCTTAATAAAATTCGTCTGGATCTTCTAAATCAAAGTATCAGTAACCTGTCTCAGATACCACTTGACCGGATCTAAACACACTCCTTGTGTTAGATAGATACTTTGAATAATGTTAACTAGCACGCGGAATTTACTAGCAAACACTTAGAAGATTGTGTATGTATGTTCAATGAATGAAACAGTGTGTGTATATATGAACAAGAGACAATTGAATAACTTCAACGATTCAATATTATTAAAACAATAATACGAGTGATCTCCTATAACTAGGGTTTACAACCTTGAATCTTTTCTAAGAACTTATGTAATATGCATCTACTATTCATTAACCTAGGCAATCCTTTTATAGACCAAGGATTCCTTTACAAGATAACTATCATCTATATTAATAAGATATACACAAAATCTTTTCTATATTTATCTTCTATACGATTACAAAAATTATAAGCAGTACTAACTTTCTAATGCTGACCGTACTAACTGACTTTGTACTGTCAGTTATATCTTCAATCTCTTCAGCAGTACTAACTTATATATTAACAGTTCCAACTGTTAACCTTAATTCCTAACAAACTTATATGGAATGTTACTTCCTATATGTTATACAACATATATGATTCAAGAAAATAAACATAATACTCCCACTAGCTTTCAGGAATACTTTGGAGTTATCTTATTTTAAATTATAAATCAAAACTTGGATTTAATATTTAAACATAAGACTCATCTCCTAGATGCATGCATTTATCCATACTTGAATTCTT
Organism: Artemisia tridentata subsp. tridentata; assembly: GCA_021014915.2. NCBI lineage: Eukaryota > Viridiplantae > Streptophyta > Magnoliopsida > Asterales > Asteraceae > Artemisia > Artemisia tridentata. The sequence goes on along the minus strand of CP139504.1, from coordinate 29,187,373 downwards.
GCATTTTTGTACACTTTCAAAGATTATATGAATTCATAAAACTCGTAATTACTTACCGTCCTAGCTTAAGTAATTATACAAGAAAGAGTTTTATAATCCATTGTCAAATTTCATATTCATGAAAATAAGTATGACAATTACCATCTTTGCATATTTAATGTGCTTAGAAAAGAATATTCAATCATAGTTAATTGCTTAAGTATGATTAATAATCTTGTCATACGACATGCATTAAAATATGTGTACAATATTGTCTATATGATTTCTACACAAAGATTTAAACCACTAGGGTTACCTTATCTTTGAAGAAACTTATCTTCATTCTCTAGTCTAACTATTAAGAATTAAGATAAACCAATTTTTTAAAAATTGATTATCTTTGTGGACAGCATCTTTAACATTCATTGTATGAGTAATTTACCCAAATCAATATTTGGTAATGCATCATAATATAATCCTCATCATATTAATCAAATATCTGAGATATCCTTGCGGATCTATGAATGAGAATTCCATCATCTTGAGGTCTATCATTTACATGTTTAGCCTCATCATGATTTTCACTAGTGTGTTTTAGAAGATTATGTATCTTGTAATTTTATTTTTTCAAGATAAAAACTCCCACTTGATTTTTGTAATTTATAGACTATCTATAAATACTTAGCAAATAAAGCAACAATACAATGTTCTCTTTTTGGGATATTACAAATACATATTGACAGTTTCTGACATTTAGTTTGTTAAAAACCTTCTCATAAGTAGTTTAATAAATTCAGAACTTCATTTTAAGACTTAATGTGATTAATCACATTTCATAATACAATGGTATCTTATTAATCTTCTAGGAGTCTGATTTAGTATTTTAATCCATACTCAATTTTCTAACCTTGATAACTTTTGGAAGAAAAGAATATATAGTTATCTTGAATCAAACACTACAACAAGAGTTTGATTTTCCTAACTGAACATACCATAATCTGATATTTCATTAGAATTAATATTGTAAGACAATCTTACAATATGTAAGATAAATATATTTCTTTTGGCTTATCTATTCACCAACTAAGTCAACTTAATGGTATAATAGAATTTCCAAGCCAATTTGGTTTCAATATTTATAACTTTACAATAAAGTATAAACATATATAACTAAAGTAATCATGAACACCACAATTTGGTTTCAATAGTAATTTCAAGTTAATTTATTACTTCATTTATTTATGACATTCCAAGAATACATAAATATTCAAATTTGAAGTAGTCTTGTTAATATTTTGACACATGTTCTAAACAAGGCAATCTTAATCCTTTAAATCATATTGCTATGTGTTGTCTCTTGCACACAATAAAGATTTCTCCCACTTGTGCATGGAACAATCCACATGTAGCAGATAAACAACATGACACACGTTTGTTTATGTGATCAATATGATTTGTGTCATAGATATTAGTATAGCAAGTAAATGTAGAACTTCACTGTCTAGTAAGGAAACGTACATGACTAACCTTTAAAAAAACATAAGTGTCTACAATTGAAAAGTAATTATCTTGAGATATTCAAAAGATAATCTGGGTTACTACCAAGACAATAAAGCTTGTAGCTCCCACTGAAATAGAAAACATTACAATAATACCTTATTCAGTAATAAGATTCAATGCTCTTACTGGATTTGACAACATTATAAGTGTTTCATAACCAGTGAAAACAAATATCCTGCTTTTAACTTTCCTACATCTTTGAAGGCTCATACGTAACGATTATTTAGGCACTCCAAGAGTGTATTCTACTATGTAGATAATGGACTATCCATCAATACAATTAACTTAAAAATTAGGCACGCAATTTTTTCCTTTAAAAGGTCTATCATCCCCACAATGATATGTAGTACCTCTAAAGGGTTAAAGGAACAACAACTAGATAAAATATCATAGTTTGCCTTTACTACCTTTTGCGGTAAACAGTCTAGCTTCTAAGTTAATAACTCATAATTTTCCAGTTAACCAAATTTCATATTTATTACAAAAGAATTTAATCGCCGAATGAGGGTGATGAAATTTCTATGGAAAATAAAAATGTGCAATTCTCTTAACTATTAAAGCTTGCTATGAGTTATATTAGAATTTAGACAATTCTAATGTTCCTATTATACCTTTCTCATTCATGAAAAGGAATAGGATTGAGTCTCACTCTTCTCTCATGGAAAGGAGACTAGGTTTGTTCTTTTAGTAAAGTTGACTCTAGCCAAAAGCCCCTATGGGTGTAGATCAATTTACCAATAAAAGAATAACCCATGTTAACGGTTTAATGTCGCATTAATACAATTAAAAGAATTTACAAAATTCAATTTTAGTATTTTCGATAATAAATCTTTAAGAAAACTAAATACCCATTGGTTAATATTCATATAAACTATAGAATTTTCTTAAAGCTAGGATCCTAATTGACATAGTACCATTACATCAGTTAATTTGCTAGTAATGATAGTATTCAACAAGGTAATTGTCAAACAATAATTGGCAAACAATTTCCAATTCCTAAATCTTAATGGAATTTACATTGCCAAACAATATTGCAATGTAAGCATGTTTTATTCCCATCTTATGTCTTGAGTCCAAGCTCTCACTTACAACTCAATTAAGTCGTCTAATTTAAAGAACTGCAAATTAACATAGTTCCATTACATCAGTTGATCTGCTAGTAATGAAAGTATGAATTTACCTTTCAATTGCAATCTAGTCCAAGCTCTCACATGACGTAAATCACAACTTCAAGTGTTCTTTTAATTAGATGGCATTAACTTAATATTAAGGGTACTAGTTTTGATGTTTATAATCAAAATATGTACGAAGAAGCATGCACACATATTCGTATCATAAGTTTTTCAAAACCTTTTTTATTTACCAATTTAAGCTAAGATTAAATCAAAAAAGTTTTAATTGAGGTATTGGGTTCACCAATCAAATAATTACCTACAATTATCGCCCACTATATCCTACTACTGCATGAGTCAAAAGACCCAAGTTATTCGGATAATTACCACAAAGTGGCACGTGGAATTGAGGTCAATTCACTCATAAGATGATTTTGTACATAAAAATAGTCGTACTTGGTAGTTCCAATTTGACGCACAAAGGAGCGGAGAGAAAAACGTCAGCACAATTGCCAATTAAAAACGCGTCTCTTTTGGTTTGACAATTTAATGTCAATCCTCCTTAAACCCCTCTTATAGTTTGTCAAAACTGGGTGAGCCGTTCTTACTAGTGGTACAAAAACTCATCACTCAATTAAAAGTTTATGACTTTCAGTCTTAAAAAACATGTTATAAATTATAACCTTGCTAGTCTCGCCTGAGAGCAAATTACCGTGCGAAGCGAACCACTATCGGCACATAAGACTTTGCAAGATTCATAATTTATCACATCAAGTTTCACAATTATTTAGTCCATTTATTTTTTATTCAAAAATTACCATTTTTTTGCTTACAACGTGTCATACAATTAAAAAAAAAAACAAGTAATAATAAAAGTAAACAACTAAATAACGCACATAACTTAACAATTAATTTATGTAAACAAATAACCACATGCAAACTTTATTTGATAAAACCTATTAATAATCATTCTATGTTTAATTATGCATATATTTAACTAACACTATCACTTACAAAGGTAAGTGAGCCACATGCATCGACATATCGATTGCGTTAGTCATAGCAAATATATATCATATTGCACATAATAGATTCATTAATATTTAATTGAGGTCTTCCCCGATTTTAGATCTATCAAAAAATTACATGTGATAAAAGAACTTAACAATTAATCAATCATAATCCATGACAAACATGCATGTTTCATCATGGAGTAACACAAGTCACAAGATACGCAACTCAATACATAAGCATGTTAGAATTACGGTTTCAAAACAACAAAACAATTTTTATTTATTTATTTTTTTTTTTTTTTTTTTAAATTAGGGCATCCCCCCCCCCCCCCCCCTTAAAAAAATTAGGGTTTTGATTTTTAAACCCTATAAATCGACTAACATACAAACACAATCCAAGATTCGTTTTTAATGTATTTCGGTAATTAATTACATGTTAAAACGGCTCGTGATGCCACTGTTGGAATTTTAATAACATGACAAGTTCATAAATTAAACACATAAACATCATACACATGCGGAAGCGTAGGATCAATTTAACATATAAAGAATTAACCGAATTTAAACGAAAACGTACCTTTGATTCTAGCTAAACAAGAATCAACTTTAAGTATTCTTCAATAGAGATCAAGAACCCTAATTAGGGTTTATAAGTGGATTAACGAATTACCCCTTACCGTTTTGTAATTCAATCCAAGATATTAACTATAGTGAGTTAATACCACGTTCTTGTACACACGTACTATTAGCGATTCGATGTGAATGCTAGTTCTTGAATCACAAATAAAGCACAAAACAAACAAGGTTTAGCTTTTATAAAATAATATGGTCGAACCCTTTTTATTTTCTACTGTCGATCGTTTTAAAGGATAAATTGCAAGTATGTTATATATACATGCATATCATGCATGAATAATACATACATATAGGCATGCATGTGAATCAGTATCATGCGAATTCAATTACTATTCAATGCATGCCTTTTGTTTAATATTCCCTTTAACGATGTACCAAAGAAAGAAAAAACAAAACAGATTTTGTCTTTGAGGGTTATATAGTGTCGACATATTGAGCTAGTAAAAAATCAATCGAAAATGAGACCAAAGGTTGTGTTTATATAGCATTTAACCTAGTACCTCCTTAAGTTCCAAAACTCGACACTCAACCCCCTCTCTTTTCCTTGTTTCGACCGATATTAACCAACACTCCATGGGTTTGGTTTTCATACTAATAAGTCCCTTATGTATTAGTTACTTTATTTGTGATTTAATAATTAAATATAACTATTTATATATTAATTATTTAACATCGATTTTCATACGTAAAGTGTGCAATCTCGTAGTCTCGAGTTCGATCCTAACACACAACTACTAAATTATGTCTACAAAACTAACAATTAGGCTCTAGAAAGAAGCTAGAAAAACACAACAACTTACAGAAGGTTTGGTTTTACTTTCTTCTTTCTATGAGAAATCCATAAATGAGAGAGGAGTTTCACTTCTTTCAATTCCCATGCATGTCTTTTCTAGGAGGTTTGAAGTCGAAGCAAACCCTATACCAGAATCTCCATATAACCCCAAACATAGTTTGAACAATCACGAAAATCAGTCTTGGTTTGAACAAGGATATTTGCGGTTTTGGAGCAAGAGCAATCAAAGACGACTTACAACCTTTGGGGATGAAACTATCAACTTCGAACCTTAACGTACACCATGTCAATAAAATCATTGGCCATAGTGTCCCAGCAAGCAGTAATTAAATCTAAACCGTTGACTTAAAGTTTTTAATTAACAAGGCTAATTTCTGGAATATGATCTTTTCCAACGTAACAATGAAGATTTGATGAAATCAGCTGCATCTAGTTTAAGCTTAACTACTGAACGTATTTCTTTATCTTTACTTTAACACAAGCTACTCTTGTTTTTAAAACAAATGGCTTTTTGTCAAACTATACCGCATCTTAACTTGTTTACGTAAGCTTCAACTAGTTATGTCGTTTTTATTCGCCTTTAGCCGAACAATTATGCTCCATCATCAATCAGATAACTGATATTCGATATTTCTTTATTAGTATATCACTGATATGGTTTCTTACATAGAACACACTTTATAAAATTCTGTTCAAATCTGCTTTTAGATTAAAAAAATATATATATATCTATATATATTCAAGTATGTTTCCCACTAGCAAAATGGCTCTATAATTCATAATTGGCTTTGACCTTTATTTAATTATGTTATTTTACCCTAAAGTAAATATTAGGTTATCCTACGCACACCAAACATTTATCTAATACTTTTCGTCTTTAATAATGATTGATATTTAGGCAGGATAATATTACCAAAGTGTTTGAATCTTGACTTGTGCCATTTGAACGCATAACTTAACATGCACGGCTCAGCAATAACAAACACATTATATTCATACAATGATGATGCATGGATGACTTGGATAACTTTTGACAAAGAAAAAATAGATAATGACAAAAGAAAGAGGGTGGAAGTTGTCTTCAAGAAAATTATATCGTCAACGTTCAATTTAGGTCCACAATAAAATCAAAAATTGTCACAAGCATATACATTACATATATATATATATTTAGACTTTTATACACCATGACCGCGTTCCCTAGTCTTTTATGAAGTTTGGTTGTTATTGTATTAAGCATTCATGATATAGATAAGAGGCGTAGCATGGCGGAGAAAAAGGGGTCCGGGGGTCAGTGACCCCCGCGAAAAAAATTGTAGTGTAAATTCGAAATTCGGCTATTTGTAATTGCCCCTCCCAACGAACCAATTTAGTGTAGTTCTAAAATTATCATATTTTGCCCCTCTCGAAATATCCTGGCTCGCCCTGCTTAGAAAGTAGTAACAACACATAAGCAAGAGGTAGGTTATTGGACCAAGCTAGAATATAAAAACTCCCTTATATTGGACGAGTCGAGTAAAATCCAATGTTTTAAAACCCAGTTTTTTTATTGACCCGGTTTAGTTGCCGGTTCACCGGGTCACCAGTTCAACCGGTTGAACCGCCGGGTCGAACCGGTTCTATACATATACATACTTTTTTCTATATTGAATAATTAGTATTGCATGATCCCATAATTTATCCACTTTTTTCTATCCCATATTTAATAATTAGTATTACATATACATATATATACTTTTTTTTATACATTCGATTAAACCGATAAAAAAATTGAGACTACACCGATAAGTTTTACTTTTTAAGTCAATAATATAGTAACAAATTTCAACAAATGATTCTAAATTATAATGGTTTATAGTACAACTATATTTTTTTTTAACGCCAGCATATTATCAAAAAAGAAACTAGCAAGAAGCTAGCAACTACAAAGGCGATTTCAGCCAATCAGTCCAACTAATACATTTTTTCTCTCTAAACTTATACCAAGAAAAAGAATATTGACGAATAAAATCAAAAATATCACATATCCTCATAACTTGAGAATTGAAAACGATATTATTCCTAAAACGCCAAATGGTCCAACATGAAGCAGCGAAAATGATATAGGCTCGGTCCTTCTCGTCTTTTGGGGCTTGAGACGCCAAAAACCAAGGGAATCCCAATCGTTGCAAGAAGCAAAACACCGGGAACTTTAAGTCACACCAACCACGAACTAACCTCCAAATATTAGAAGCAATAGCACATGAAAAGAAAACATGAGCATTCGACTCAGCAAATCCATTGCAAATTGGGCACGTAATAGACTCAATTTCTAAACCCCTAGAGGAGAGGTTTAGACGATGAGGGAGCTTGTCTAGAGACAACCGCCACATAAAGATGTTAACTTTTCGCGGGAGAACCTTAAACCACTTCGTGCTTATTGGAGACGAAGGGAGCATGCAATCATCTAAAAAATTTCGGGCAACACTAACTGAGTAGATGTTATCTGAGGAGAGGGTAAGGACGAGAGAATCACGGTCAACAATAGTATCCAAAGAGCTGATTTCAATCAAAAGATTATTGAAATCAGCATGCATTCTTCCAGAAAGCATAGGCCTACTCCAATCCCACGACCAAGATCCATTTGCAATGCGATCACTAACTAAGCAGTTTTGGTTTCTCTCAAGATGAAATAACCGATTAAACCTGGTACAAAGAGGAGAGTCCTCCAACCAAGTATCTTTCCAAAAGCGAATCATAGAACCATTCCCCACATTAAATCGAAAGGAATTCAAAGGGAGGTATTCACTTGAATGAAGATGACAAATTGAACCAACGATACGAGCCCATAAACCATTTGTTTGACAGCCTTTTAAATCGAAGCCAGCTTCTTCACCATGAATTGACTTTAGAACTTTAACCCACAAAGAAGATGGAGAATTTAACAAACGCCATCTCCATTTGAGAAGGAGCGAGAGGTTGAAAGCTTTAAGGCTTCCCACACCTAAACCTCCTTTATCGAGAGAAGCTAAAATTGAAGACCATTTGATCCATGCCAACTTCCTTTTATCACCAGACGCACCCCAAAAGAACGAAGCACGGATACTTTCGAGAGTCTTAATGACCGCATCAGGGGCTTTAAAGATAGACATAAAATATAAACCAAGGCTTCCAAGCAAGGATTTAATAAGAGTAAGGCGGCCTCCTGATGATAACATATTAGCTTTCCATCCTGATAACCTAGCTTTAAAACGATCAATCAAAACATTCCAATTCAAAATTCGGCCCATGTTCGAACCTATAGGTAAACCAAGGTAAGAGAAGGGAAGAGTACTAGCTGAACAACCAGTACCAGCAGCTAAACGAGCAACTTTTGGAGGAGGGACACCCACTCCATATAGATTCGACTTGTTGATGTTGATTTTGAGGCCTGATGCGAGGTGGAAAACGTTTAGAATACGTATGATATTATCCATATCATTTTGGTTCCACTCAGAAATAATAATAACGTCGTCCGCATAAAATAGGTGGGATAAACGAATACTAGGAGATCCAAAACAAGCACCCCTGAACATATTTTCCATCAAACCGTCCCTAAGAGTAATGTGGAGGCCTTCCATAACTATAATAAGTAAAAAAGGCGACAATGGGTCTTCTTGCCTCAACCCTCTTCTTAGCGAGAATTCTGACGTAGGACTTCCGTTAACGAGGATAGAAGCCCTAGAAGACACTAACCCTACTCTAATCCATCTGCAACAATTGCTACTGAAACCCAGCTTATCCATGACGTGCTCTATGAAACGCCAACTTACAGAATCAAACGCCTTTTCGAAATCAACTTTAAACAACAACAATTTCTTCTTTCGCTTCTTATACCAATCTATAACCTCGCTAAGAATAAGAGGGCCATCAAGAATTTGACGACCCGAAATAAAGGCCGATTGTTCATGACTGATGATCGAGTCAATAACCTTTGAAAGCCTATTTGCCAAGATTTTCACGACAATCTTGTATTGAAACCTAATAAGGGAAATAGGTCTGTAGTCTTTAATATAGAGGGGATTAGACACTTTCGGAATTAAGGTAAAAAATGAGGAATTCACACCTAATGGAAACGAGCCTGTTGAGAAGAAATTAACCACGAAAGTTTGAATGTCGAGGTGCAAAAGGTCCCAATACTTTTTAACGAATAAAAACGTAAAACCATCCGGACCCGGGGCTTTTTGGCTCCCACAATCCCAAACCGCGGTTTTAATTTCCTCCAAGGTCACCATGGAATCTAAATGAACTTGATCCAAGTCACTTAATCGATTTGCCGCGGACTTGTGAGGAAAATTAACCAGCGTATCATGACAAGAAAACTTGTCCTTGTAGAAGTTGAGAAAAGCCGACTTAATGTCTAGAGGATCTGATATCCAAACTCCTTTATGCAGAATGCCTTTGATCATTTGAGTGTTCCTTTTAAAGTTGATGATGCCATGAAAATATTTGGAATTTTCATCTCCTTTCTTGTCCCATCTAACACGAGCCTTTTGAAACAAGTCCATGGATTCGAGCTTTTCCAGATTGTCTAACTCATGCCACGTATTTACTCGGAGCATTTTCTCTTCATCAGTAGCCAGCCCCGCATCAATCTTATCATCCAAAGATTTCAAGGAAGCCAAAATGGAATTTTTCTACTGACTTCAGAAACTTTAGTGCGGTAAAACTATATTAATCGTTGATTCTAAGATAGTGTATAACTATAATTTACTATTTTACAAAATTTTAACAAACATTAGTCATCACCCCTTCAACTTTTCAATTAAACTTTAAAATGTTAATTGAAAAAAAAAATGTGTTGAATTTTTTGATAAAAAGTCATGACCCGGCCGGGTTTATCAAACGGGTCAACCCGGGTTAACGAAAAACCGGCAGTTCAATCCGGTTCTCAAACAAGCAAAAACCCGGTCCCATTCGGCCCGGTCTTCGAGCCGGTTCCCGGTTGAACCGGCCGGGTCAACCCGGGTTTTAAAGCATTGGTAAGATCTCATGCACTAGTACGTAACTCGTAAGATAAACGAGCTGAGTAGAGCTTTGTCGTGCTAGTTTTTTTTCCGAATATACTCGTTTTGACCATCCATAATAGGAGACTCAAGACCGAGTCCTCCCTGTTACACCTCCTTATGACCACGCGTCTTCAACCAAGAAAATGCAAGACTCGGTTTGTAGACGACCGTGTCATGCACCGTGTACTTTTGTGTTTGTGTGTGCGTGTGTTTTGGTGGGGTATATATATGTTTAAGTGGGGTCTATTTTGGTGGTGAAAAAGATATTAAGTTGGTGATGAAGTTGGTTATAAAAAGAGAAAGTTGATATAACACTCAGGTGCCGTTAATGAATACCGTCTTGGGTTCTCCTTATTACACCCATTATTACATACGTCGCTATTTCACACTAGTGCAAAAAGTTAGTCAGTGAACAATATAACGACAATAGTAACAGAAATGATGTAAAATACTGCACGTAACAACACACAAAAGGAGATAAAACTGAACATACACGGATGATGTAAAATACAAAAACAGATATAGGAAACGTCTTTATTTGTTATTTGTCTATCCTTAATAATTGATAGAAGTAGACAAAGTGAAGTAAAGCTAAAGGAAAAATGAGGAAGGTGTGGATCCTCGATATGATCATATTCACATGGAGAATGAGCTCCTCGTCCCTTCTAATTTGCTTTTTTTTCAATCATTCATTTTCTTCGTTTTTACAAAGTTTGATATATATGAATAAAAACTAGCAGGATGTTAGAATTATATCGACACTATTGTTTAGTTATTCGGAAATAAAACAACAATTTATTTTTACAACATTTAAATGATCATCAGTGATAATATTTAAACACAATAAGATGATATTACTTGGCATCTATTTAATTTTATTTTTTCTTTCTATGAAGCTACAAATTAAACTTAAACCAACACGTAACTAAACTAATAGGAAATTACAAACTCATCCATCATTTTCATTATCCTTCCACCGCCCTTGTTTGAGTACACTACCTATTTTGTTGACTGCTGGCTGCTTATTATTTGCTTCACTCGTATCTTTTGACTCACCTGAGTTCAAGATCCCATGTTGACTTTTCTCTTTCTTTTCTTTCAGCAAACTCATTTATTTGATTTTAGGTTTCTAACCAATATAGATGGCACCGAAAGCACCAAATTAAGTTTGATTAATTAGTTAGAGTAAATTGCATAAATCGTCCCTAAAGTTTGGCCAAATTACATGTTTCGTCCCAAACGTTACGTAAGTGCAAGGATCATCCCTGTGAGGAAACCTTTGGTGCAAGTATCGTCCTTTTTACAGGGACGATACTTGCACTAAAGGTTTCCTCACAGGGACGATCATTGCACTTTCGTAACGTTTGGGGTGAAACACGCAATTTGGCGAAACTTTAAGGACGATTTATGCAATTTACTCAATTAGTTATTTATATATTCAAGAAATGAAAGCCCTTTAAATATCATCCTAAAGTATGAATCTCTTGAATGACATACTTTACAAAAATTTGTCTACCAAATAATTGTAAATCAAACTATATCCAAGAATTCAAATTCATTAACATATACTTGTCACAACATAAGACGTACAAAGAAAGAAAAACAATACTAAAAAATATATTCCTTTCATTGACATATTATAGATTTTATACAAACAAACATGGCTAAAATAATAAAAGAAAATCAGTAGAAATCCATATATCTTTCTACAAAAATAACTTATAATACGGAGTACTGAATAATTAATCTCCCACTAGTCATGACAAACCCTTTTGCACTCTGAAAAACATGCATAAAGGGTTGTGCATGGATGATTAATTTGAGTAGTAATTAATATTTTACTAGTAAATAATTAAGCCTTCAAATTAACTAATTCAATAATTACTAGAGGTAATCAACAAGCTGGAGATGGATTAGTGAATGGATTAAAGAAGTGTGGCTTCGTATCCATCGTAAAAGGCCGAGTCTTGGTTGTTGATGTGGTGTCACCGATACGTTCACATGACGGACACATGCTGAGGGTGGCTGCTGGGAGTTGCATGTACAATGGCTTAGTTGGTGACATTTTGAGTGCTTTGAGATCTTGAAGCTCTTTGTGGAGTCTTGTGTTCTCTTCCTTTAATGTTTCACAACATTTCTTCAAGTATTCGCAGTCCACTTCTGTTTGCTTTAGCTTTGTCCTTTAAAACAAAAGAAATTATGTTTAATTATTTTTGTACAAATCATTGGTTTTAATATAATGTTATGTGCGGCAATAAAAAAGTAAGTAAATATAGATATCAGAAGAACCCACACGCTTACTTTTTGTTTGTTGTTGTGACCTAATTTGTTGCCTTTTCTTATGCTAGTTAGATTTATTTTCTAATTAAGTTTTTATATTATCAGAAAAATAACAAGTTGACACTTGGAAAAAATATTTTAAACATAAAACATTATTCGTGCTGTTTTTTTTTTGTATTTACATTATAGTTTATAGATATGGTAACTAACTAATTAACAGCGGAATGTGTATATATAAAAACTCTAACAAGATACTAAAAGAAGGCTACAACATGTTACAACAAGTTCTTACAAGCCAAAATTGGATCTCGGATCCAATCGATCCATAAAGCATGCGACTTTTTGAGCTTATGAATGAACCATGAGTGGGAGATCAGAAGCTTAATTTCCTCGAGGGTGTCTTTCCGTGAGGGCTTCGAGTCAAAACAACATTTTAATGGTTTGAAATTTAAAATCTTTGTTTCCCTATCCTTCAAAAGAGAATTGACTTTTGATTTTAAATTGAATTTCCCTTTAGTTTAAATATTCAGTTATAATAACACAAACATTTCAATTATCCCTAATTTGTAAAACATGATAGAAAAATAATTGGTGAAAAAAGATGAAAAGATATATGTTTTATCAGATAAAGTTGTTGAAAAATCTCTTAGCCACTATGAGGTTAATGTAAGATTGTAATATCTTATTTATTGCGTTACAAGCTTTTTCAATTAATTTTGATTATTATACATTTTATGCATAAACGTTACACGAAACCATTAATCACAATATCACAACTATAACTACTCGTCGTTATAAAATTCTGTCATTATACACAGTTACTCGTCTAGTTCGTATATATATATACGTCACTAAGTATCGCTCATGTAACATGCATGTACTACCATCATAATATACTAGTTTTAATTAACATGAAAAATGATCAAAGAAATAGACTTTGTTTAAGTGGACTTTCATAATTCTCATGGATCAATCACGTTAATAGTTTTGCTTTGTTTTATTCTGTAAATATCAATGTTCTTTTAAATGCTTTCGACACAGACGATATTAGATATGATTAAAATCTATACACGTAGAGGTATAACAAAGGGGACCAAATATATTTAGTCGAATTTTCTAATATATTTATACCTGGCTCTTCTGTTCTGGAACCAAACTTCAACTTGTCTTGGTCTCAACTTTAGCTCCCTTGCAAGCTCTTGCTTTTGCTTCTGCTAATAGTCAACACTAATCAACGTTAGTTTTAGTAATTAATTACTCTTTGATTAGTCACCCTAAAAGAAACAAATAGGAAAAAAAACGACAACGATAGTAATAGTAATAATAGTGGTAAAAATAGGTACACGTGTATGAGAAAGATATAAGATGCATACAGGATTCAAAGTGCTATGATGTTTGAAGGCTTGTTCAAGAAGTGCAGATTGAGCTTTAGTAAGCCTAAGCTTCTTCCTACCATTAATAATACCATCATCATCTTCTTCAACACTTGTTGCACTAATCACTCTTTCTGATTCTTCACTTTTAACCTCTCTTTCCCTCTTAACACTCACACTTGCGACCGAAAATGATGAACCGCCACCACTAACACTATCTTGTCTATACAAACCACCATGATGATCACCACCACCAACTACACATGCATGCTTACGTTTGTTTACACCATGGTCATGATCACTAGAAAGAGTTAACGTTAAAGTTGGATCAAAGTTAAGGTTGTTGCAAGGCTTGTTGGTGGTGTTTGTAGCGTTATTTTCCACCATGGATGAATTAAGACCTAATTCTAGGACAAGACCCTTGTTACAAACACTATCAAATCCCATTTTTATTTCAAAGATATTATTGGAAAAGATTTTTTTAGAAAGATGATATGAGGATGAAAGAAAAATGGAAGAGAGGAAATATAACAAGAAGAGAGGAAATATAACAAGTTAAGGGAAATAATTGGTTGGCAGGTGGGTCGTGAGTTATGATGTTTAATAGTAATGAAATCAATAAGTGGGTAGAAAATAGTGTTGTGGGGAATGAAATTATGAAGGCCAAGAAACTTATAAGCCAATATATATTATTATATTTATTTTGTTAATATATATGATGGGTTGTTAAGAACACTACTATACCTAATTATTTGTCAAATGACATTTAAATATTTTTTTGATAAAAATAAAGTTGGTCTTCCTAACCTTAGTTAAATGAATAACATAAAAGAGATATAACTTAGCAATTTTGATTTTAATAAAAACGTATGGTAGAATATAAGGGTGTGTTTGGTACAGAGAATTGAGGGCAGAGAAATGGAAATTGGACTTATTTCCTTTGTTTGGTACAGAAAATTGAAAAAGTGGAGAATTTGGTAAAGAAATGGAGAGAAATTGAGAGAATTGGGTAGTGTAATTTGGCTTGCTCCATTTCCATCATTTTGGTGGAGAAATTAGAGAAATTGATTTTTTTTTTTTTTTTTTTTTTGAAAAAATGTTTTTTTTAATTGTTTTTATTTTATTTTATTATATGTATATAAAAAAAAAAATTAGTTGCAAACCGATTTACGTAAATGTATTTTTTATAAAAAAAATTAATAATTTTTTTAAAATAAATTTTTTATAAGATAAGTTTTAAAAAAAAAATTAAAATAATTTTTTTATAAAAAATAATTTAAAAAAATATATTTTTTTATAGAATTGTTATTTAGAAAAAATAATTTTTTTAAAATAATTTTATAAAAATAAATTAAAAAAAAATAATTTTTTTTAAATAAGTTTTTTTTTTAAAATAAAATAAAAAAATAAAAAAAAATAATAAAAATATATATTTTTTAGAATTGTTATTTAGAATTTTTTTTTTTTTTTTTTTTTTTTTTTTTTTTTTTAAAATCAACAAACAAAAGTTCTAATTCTTTCAATAATTTTTTTTTTTTTTTTTTTTTTTGCCAATTCTCGAGTTTATTTCTCATGTTACCAAACACTAGAATTGACTTTTAATTTCTCTACCCATTTCTATTCTCTGAATTCTATTCTCTACTTCATTTCTATTCTTTAAAATTCTCTCTACCAAACGTGCCCTAAAGAAAGGGAGAAATGAGTTGACCGTATCAACCCTTAATAATTGTTCTCTCTTGATGAACAATCTTGGAAACCTCAACTTCTAGTAACTTTTCTACAAACTAACAATATATAATCGAACATTTCCTTTGACTTATTTTTAGTTTTGCAAATTAATCAAATTTTTGCGTTAATTTGAAAAATCATCAACAATAAAGCAATAAGACCAACAATTAATCGTGAAAGAATATTAGCATCATACATAACATAATTATATTAATAAAAATTCTTAACATATTAACCGCTAAGAATTGATCAAAAACTCTATTACAACTTAACCCTAATCCCTCGTGACTTTGGAGAAACCGATACCTTAACTGGTTTCTTCATCTAAATCGTTGCTTGTCCTCTTCAAATCGGTTGTTAAGCTTTCTCTAATCCCTATAAGACTATATTGATTGTCCTTTTTGTAGTCTTAATCTTCTTTGGTTAAGGTATGTTTAAATCGATTGATATTTTTTAGGGTTTGTTTTGTTCGACCGGTTTTATTGCATTCGAAGGTGTGATCTGTGCCTTAACATATATTGATCCGTGGTTGGTTTGTTTGTCCATCTTCTTGTGCGTTGTTGGGTGGTGTTTCTAAGAAACCCTAATTTTTTAGGGTTTGATATTGTAACACCCCCAAAATATCGCAGCGGAATGTAATATCATTGGGGTGCTACTTATTAGTACAATAGTCATAATCATAGAAAACAACTCTAAATGAGACATTTTAAAAGTTTATCATTCGATCAAAATAAAACATCAAAGTTACAAGAGGTCCCAAGCAGTTTTAGGTACATAACACGTCAAACATAAAAGTTTTTAAAAGTTTATCGAATGATACCAAAATGCAAGCCTTCAAAATATTCTACGTGCGACTTCATGCTAGCCAAATACCTTAAGGACCTGAGATAAAACATGCTAAAAAGTCAACACGAAGGTTGAGTGAAATTCACAGGTTTATAAATAATTAATGGACCACAAGATTTTAGAGTTAAAGTAATAATTGTAACGAATATAATTATGGGTAAATAGTAAATATTGCACTAAGCTCACGAACTCAAACGTTAACTAATATCATAGAATGATATTAATAATGCCCTAAAAGGTAATTTGTCATATTACCTAATTTCTCAATATTATGTGTCCGTTTCACCTACAGTTATCAAGTGAGCGCTACTCACCCGGACATATTCTTCAAGCCCAATATGCATATTCATAATATTAGCGTTTACTCAGTTTGTAATTAATGGTTCATGATGTTAGGGACTTATTTCTGGCAACAAAGGTACCTAGGCAATAATACTTTCTGGTAAGCATACAGTTTAAAGCACTTGTGTCCAAATTGTAAAATAGCATGTATCTCCCCCAATGGGTTTATAAACAGTTTAAAGAGTTTAAGTGGGGCTATGAACTCACCGTAACAAAAGTGAATATCAAGATGTAAGTAAAGTCACGAGTAACCGAGAAGTCCTATGAGCAACCTAAAAATAATATGTTGCGTCTTAGGTTTTAAAATAATAGAGTATGAATGCAAGAAAGTTTTATATATTTATTATATCAATTATGCAATTGTACATAGAGTTTTTAAGGTTTATAAAGTGACAGGGACTAAAATTGACAAGTTAGGAAAGTGTTACGAGCCCTAATATATAAGTTGTCCGAGGTTCGGGTTTTATGTAATTTCTACAGTCCAAATATTCTAATGTGTCGATATGTAGTTAGATTGTTCATAAATGAGTTATCGGGTTTATTCCTGAAAGTGGGTCCAACCACTTCGGGTAAGTGTAGAATAAATTAATAAGTGTTTGTAGAAGTTTATAATTTTTAAAATTTTAAGTTACAAAATAATTATATTAGTTTTTATCATTCATAATGGGTATAGATGTTACTCCCTCCGTCCCATATTAAGTGTCTACTTTCCAAATGCACAAAGTTTTAGAAAATTCCACTAACTACACTCTCCACCAATCAAATATCACTATTACCCACTAAAGTCTCTTCTCATTGGTTGAAATATTCTCTGGACACTTAATTTGGGACATCCCAAGATTCCATTATGGACACTTAATATGGGACGGAGGTAGTATAAATTATTTTTGACCATTTTTATGTAAACTTTAACAAGATATAAGATTTTTAAGTTAGGTGCGAGTTTTGATAAAAAGTCAGTATTTAATATTAAAAATTCCGTTTCTCATAAACCGTAAGGAGTTATACTTCAAATTTTATATTTCTGAAAAGGTATTTAAGTGTACTAATCAGATTTGTGGGTCCCACTGCTCTGAAAATTATATAACTTAAGTGAAACTACCATTTTACCCTAATATGTCAAGTCTGATCGGGACAACACCTAACAGTCCCACCGGTTTTGCGATAAGTTGAGTTCCATAACTCCTTCTTATGTGGGGTTTTCGGCTACGTTCAAGTTAATGTGTTACCTATAACTTTTATGTTTTGAGCAACAGAGGGTTCAATACAAATGTTTAGACTTTTTAGCCATTCAAATCTGGTGTGCGTTTTCCAACAACCTTTGCCGTTTATTTCCTAATTAATTCATCGGGTATCGTCTCATGACCAACCTCCCGAAAAATCGAAGCTAAGAGATAGATCTACAGGCCTATATTTTTACCTAACTCTCAAAGTGTACTGATTAAGTGCAGTAATTACGAGAGCAGTCCCTCGTCCAAATGGTCTTTGCAAACTTAGTTCTAATCATAGTTTTATGTATTTTAAGGTATGTACAATGCATAAATTAATACAACAAATATATGAAACATGAAAAATACATATAATGAAATATACATCAGTAGTAAAATGGAAAACATGATGTGGTTTCTTACAAGGATAAGATGAAAAGCACAAGGAATTAAGGACAAAAACACTAGATTGCAACCACCACAACAACAAGCTTCCAAAATAAGCACCAAAATCACCACCCTTTAAGTTTATAAGTCAAGATCTATTAGTAAAATACTTTTAAGAAACCCTTGCTAAAACTTCCAAGAAGCCCAAAATAAAAGAGATTAATGAAGTTTTTGGATGAAATAAACCAAGTACTAATTAAAAGGACTTAAGATCTTCATCTAGAGCACAATAATACGTAATAAAACAAAATGAATGGTGAGATTGTTGGTGTGATTCACGACAAAGCCAAGGAAAAAAAATAAAATGAGATCTATTTTGATTTGCATGTGAAGTGAAATGAGGTGGTGATAAGTTTAATGATAAAGTTTAAAAGTAATTAACACATGACATGTGTCTTGCTAGTTACAAGAATTTGACAACACAACATCACAACATGGACACATTTCCATGTGGTTGGCGTTTTTAATAGGAGCAAAAAAAATAATAATAATAATAAGTAGTGGTTTTGTGTTATATTAGTGTTTAGAGGATGTAGTTTGATCCTGTAATTACTAACGTAAAGTTTTTATGACTCGAAACTTAAAATGAGTAAAATAAAAATATAAAAGTTATAAAAGTATTAAAACTTAACAACAAAACATATTTTGATATTTTAAGTGATCTTTGAGCTTGTTGGGTGATTACTTGATGTTTAAAAATTGAAAATGCGCAAAACGTAAAATATGCAAAGTTTAATTAAAATGCAAAAATAAAAATAGGATATTTAAATTATGATTATAAGAAACAAAAATGCATAAAAATAGTTATATTGTATATTGTCAGGTGTCGGTTTAAGTTAAATATACGTTTAACGACGTACGCGGAATAACCTATTTAGTTACTTGCAAGAGTGATGTTACTTAAAATAAAAATAAAAAGTAAATTAAATAGTTAAATAATTGCCTCAAAATTGTGAATTGTTACAGATATCTTTGTTCGGCTACTGGTCTTTGGCTTGTGTGTGCCTAATATAGAAAACAATTGTTATTATTCCTTCCATTGGTTGTTCTTGTGTTAGTTGTATCGTGGATTTACATTTCCTAGTTGTGTCGAGAGGAAGGGGTGTCAAACAGAAGGTGGGTTCGATTGCTGATAAAAGAACTTGCGGGGTTAACGCGAAGCATTCTTCGCGTGTTACGAATCAGGATAATATTAATGAGGTACCTAATTATAACACTTGTTGTCCATATTCTACTCTTTTAGCGGCTAAGATTTAGGATATTGAAAGTCAAATGCTATAAGGTAAACTTGTTTTACTGGGAGACGACGGGGAGCCGTTAAAACATACCAGGAAACTTCATGAAGCCAGTACGCAACACAAGCCTGAACCAGTTTCGTTTGAGGTTGTTGCTTGTGATACTATGAGCACTAATGGGCTGAAATCTAATGATGCTACAAACGAGGATGCGTTTAGTGGGCGTACTTCAGTAGATGTGGAGGACAAACAAGTGGGTAAAGGGACTAGTGAACATGGTAAACAATTTGCTCCTATCTCGGTTGCGAGCTTGGTTCTTCTTGAACCAAGCAAAAGAGTGGTGAATTTCCGTACCTTAGATACGTGTATACTAATGGGTGAAGGTGCTAAAGTCCAAATCCCTTTGTCTTCGATTTTGGAGGCAAATGCTAGGTTTGAAAACTCGTTATAAGGTTATTTTCTTGGTAAAAGAATCGCCTTTCTTGTTGTTAAACACTATGTAATGAATGTATGGAAGAAGTTTCGTATTGTTAAAGCAACATGAGTTCAAAAGGGTTCTTATTTTTTAAATTTGCTTCGGTAACAGGTAGGGATGGGGTATTGGAAAATGGACCATGGATGATACGTAATGCCCCAATTATTTTTAAAAAGTGGTCTCCTAATGAGTGCTTATTAAAAGAAGATCTCAATCTGTCCCGGTTTGGGTAAAATTGCATGATATTCCTATCACGTCGTTACTGAGGATAGGTTGAGTGCCATTGCCACTAGATTAGGTACACCAATCATGCTCGATTCACATATGAGCTCTGTGTGTTTAGACTCTTGGGGTCGTTTGGACTTTGCACGTGCATTGATTAATATAAGGGTCGACCGTCCTCTCAAATATACTATGGTGATTGCTATTCTTTATGTGGAGGGCTCGGGTTCTTATTTGCATACAATTAAAGTAGAATATGAGTGAAAATCGCCAAGATGTGATAGTCGTTTGCTGTTTGGTCATGATAATAACTTTTGCCCAAAACGTATGGTTTCTGAAGCTGGTGCGACTTTAGTTGTTGATTTAAGGAGGCAAAGTGGACCAAGTCATATGAAGAATGTTGATGGACAAAATGTTGGGTTCCAAGTGGTACAAAACCGTAATACTAAAGGTAAGCAACATGCTAGGCGAACGGGTTTTAAACCTAAGACATTTGTGTATCGTCCTGTTTCTAATCCAAGTGGGACTAGAACGTCAAAGGAGCATCGAAGTGAGGGGAAAATGGGGCCACGATTTCGAAAAAAGACACAACTAATATGGCCTCGAGTTTTAACAGTAAGGGGCATGTGAACTCGGATGATATAAACCTGGTTACCTTTAAGAATTCGTTTGAAGCATGAAAGTTAATGACAGGATTTTTGAGAATGTGGATACTTCAATTGATGGAAACGTTGGTAATACCCCAATGGAGGCGGAGAAGGCTGTGGAAGAGAGTGATAGTGAAGTTGATGTGGTTTTCGATGAGACTGCTCAATTCATGGCTATTGAGGTGCAAATGATGCAAGTTTATATGAGGACGAAGAATATAACATCTATGATACTTATGATCTTGAAGGCTTAACAAAAGAACAATTGATAATTTGTGATGCGATGGATATTAATCTTCGCGGTCGAATTAGAAGATAGTTTATGTTTGATGTCTTTATGAGTCAAATGTAAGCTATTGTCTAATGGTTTTTTCCTTTGATATGAGTAGTTTACCTTTTATGTATGCTTTACCGCATATTTAATAGGCTGAGATGTGAGATTCATTCACGTTCAATGTACTTAATTATTTTTTTAAATCATATATTTACCGGGTGAAAACCTTAAAAAAAGATAATAATAATAATAAAAAATGAGTAAACTCCAAAATACATCCCTGTGGTTTACCCCATTTCGCACCATACATCCCTCTCGAAAAAGTTGCAACATACGCATCCCTCCGTTAGTAAAAGTCAAACACAATACATCTACGAGGACGAACGGTGCAAATATTGTGTCGTTAACTTGGACTCGTGGCAGTTAAGTAAGGGTATTTATGTCATTTTATGTCTCACCAACATCCATCTATTCATTTCATTTATCATTTTTCCAGCCACACCTAAATCAAAAACACCAAGATCCATCTATTCATTTCATTTATCATTTTTCCACTTCGGCCCGTTTCTAAAACAAACTCATTTCAAATGACATGTTATTACACACAACCCATCTTTCAATTTCGATTTCCCCCAAATTTTATCAAAACCCTAATTGGAGCTAATCACACTTCGACCCGTTTCTGTACCCGCTAAAAACCCAATTCGACCCGACCCATTTCGATTCAAGTATGGATCTTCAGACCCATAAACTTTTGTTGTTTGTGATCAAATCTTGTCTATATTTTGCCTCTCTTCAACTTGTTTGGCAATGGTTATGTTCCGATATATTTTCCATTTTTCCCTCAAAAAGAGAAAAATTAAAGCAGAATATTGTTTGAAGGGGTTTTTTTAAATGGTGCGCTGTTGATTAGTACTGATGTACAGGTCATTTGGGGATTTCAAACACATCTTGATCATTTTTACAGTCATACTTTATTTCATTTCCTTCAAGAACACATCTTAACTTCATATAGATCCTGGGAGGGTCTAAGCCGATAATTTATCAACAACCATGTATGGGGTTTGATTAGACTTTTGTTTCGGATTATAGCATAAATAAGAAGGGTGTTTGTGGATTCGATTGTGATAAGGTTGAAAGAATCAAAGGAAGGTTGGGTGAGACTTGTGTATGAATAAGTATAGTGTGGCTGGAAAAATGATAAATGGAATGAACAGATGGATCTTGGTGTTTTTGATTTGTTATGATGGTGTTTTTGATTTGGGTGTGGCTGGAAAAATGATAAATGAAATGAATAGATGAATCTTGGTGAGACATAAAATGACATAAATACCCTTACTTAACTGTCACGTGTCCAAGTTAACGACACAATATTTGCACCGTTCTTCCTCGTTGATGTATTGTGTTTGACTTTTACTAACGGAGGGATGTGTATGTTGCAACTTTTTCGAAAGGGATGTATGGTGCGAAATGAGGTAAACCACAGGGATGTATTTTGGAGTTTACTCTAAAAAAAAAAAAATAATAATAATAAAAATAAAAAAAAAAAAAAAAAAAAAAAAAACTTGATTATATTAGTAGTACAATAAGGGGGTGTGTATGTCTAACATGCATGATTGATTTATAAGGATGGGGACTCGAAATCATTTGGGAAAAGAAAACATACCAAAATATGATTCGTGCGACTTTTGCCACCCATTACAATTTACAAAATATCTTTCTACTATTTTCAATATATTCTCACTTCATTTTCTATGATTCTCTAAACGCATTTCAGTTCATGAAGCATCATGGATTCATGCACTCAAAAGTTCTGAACAAAAGTTGTACACCTCGTTGTAGTAGTTTTTACACAATAAACGCATCCTTGTTTCCTAGTCAATTGAAAACATAAAATAAAAACTGAAATTTGATTCTGTAAAAGAATAATGAAAAGTACATTAATACAATGACATTAAAAGAAATTGTAACTTTCGCATATTCGGGTTAAAGCTTAAAGAAAGAATAACCACACCAAAGTCAACAATCTATTTCAACAAGTGTTAGATCATGTTGAATGATTAGTTTGAAGTTGTGACATGAATAAATTCCAGCATAATACTTTTAACATGATATATTCATTATTCATATGCCAAACCTGCTTTAATTGAAAATGCTATTTTCATTTTAGCATTTTAAAGATTATGGTTTATGGTGTAGGTTCTATACATCCATTATCTTGTTACCTCTTCTTATTATTTAGAGTAATAACTAACAAGACTAAAGTAGTAAGTAATACCATATATATATATATGCTTAATGTGTGTGATAGCTAGCATTCTTTATGTCTTTATATCGATCAGTGATTGCTTATACATAAGTGATTACTTACATTTCATAGTTAAATGAGTGTAATTATACTATTCGTGTTGATTTATGGTATTATGACATTTGACAATATGGTTTTGAGCTGGATTTGCAACTATGATAAGCTAGATAAAATTTCTTTTCCATTTAGTGGCAAACCATAACCACCCATGATTTATTCTTGATTATAGTTTTCCGTAGTCGGACACATGCATGTTATATTTAGTTATTTACTTGCTTATTTTGTTACATGAAATAGAAGAGCTAAAATGTGAAAAATAAAATTTACTACATGAAACTCACTAAAATAATAGTTTATGTTGTTCCCAATAAAATGATTATAACTCAAAGAGTAAGGGGGGAGGGAGTGGTCACCAAGGGGTGAACTTCACCAAACACCAACAACCAATCATATCATTACAATTCAAACCACCTCAAATCCACCCCAAAGTTCACCAAAGTGGAGGGAGTGGTCACCAAACTATATATATATATATATATATATATATATATATATATATATATATATATATATATATATATATATATATGCACTTTCTTGCGAGAACCACTTATCTGCGAGAACTGACAGAACCACCAAAAACATACATGCACGCCTTCAATAATTGTATTTTTGCACATATGTTCTAAAAACAACATATATGTTTTAAAAAAAACATTGTTGTTCTAAAGAATTTGATAAGAAATTGGAAATACAAAATTTTTCTTTGAAGGTGTGCATGTATGTTCTTATAAGGCGTGCAATGACAATATTGCGGTCGTGTGTAAGATTTTTGTGAAAAAAAAGAATGAGTTGACGATGATATTGAAGAACATAGGTAGATACTTATGATTATTGATGATTTACATGTATTTTTATTTTATTTTAAAAGGCGTGCATGTATGTTTTTGGTGGTTCTGTCAGTTCTCGCAGATAAGATGGTTCTGAAATGAAAGTCTCACTACTATATATATATATATATATATATATATATATTATAATATATATATATTATATATAAAACACAAACTACATAAAAAAAAAAACACATTTCATTAAAATTAAAACACATAACATTTCATTAAAAAAAAAAAAAAAAAAAATCACAATATAAAAAAAAAAATAAAACAAAAAAAAAAAAAAAAAAAAAAAAAAAAAAAAAAAAAAAAAAAATCAACTAAAAACGACATAAAAGAAACTAGATAAAAGAACTAATCATCTAGATACAAATAATACCTTAAATGTTTGTGATAGCTAGCATTCTTTATGTCTTTATATCGATCAGTGATTGCTTATACATAAGTGATTACTTACATCTCATAGTTAAATGAGTGTAATTATACTATTCGTGTTGATTTATGGTATTATGACATTTGACAATATGGTTTTGAGCTGGATTTGCAACTATGATAAGCTAGATAAAATTTCTTTTCCATTTAGTGGCAAACCATAACCACCCATGATTTATTCTTGATTATAGTTTTCCGTAGTCGGACACATGCATGTTATATTTAGTTATTTACTTGCTTATTTTGCTAACTTTCATTAAAGGGTGGGTGGTGCTGATGGACGGAAATTAAGTATGCGTAATGGTTGGATAATTGAGTTGAGTACGGGAGAAGATAAGCTAGCTAGACAAAGATGTGCACTATAGGTATTTTTAGTGATTTAACAACTACTTGTTTGTTTGCATGTATTTACCATAAGAGAACAAATGAACAATGGAGCTAGAACATTTTTTTGGGTGGGCCAAAAATGAAAGTTACATGAAATAGAAGAGCTAAAACCAGAAAAATAAATTTTACTACATGAAACTCACTAAAATAATAGTTTATGTTGTTCCCAATAAAGTGATTATAACTCAAAGAGTAAGGGGGTGTTTGGTTGTAGAATTTGAAATTCCGGAATTTTAAATTCTAGAAAATTTAAATTTTTGAAAATTTAAAATTCTGAAATTTAAAATACCTTCGCACGTTTTGTTGACAGAAATTTATAAATATATATTTTTTTTAATATAAATTTCATAAATATTCTATTTAAAACTTTATAAAAAAATAAAAAAAGTTTATAAAAAATTTATATAAAAATTTAATAAAAAATTTATAAAAAAAGTTTATAAAAAATTTATAAAAAAAGTTTATAAAAAAAGTTTATAAAAAATTAATAAAAAAGGTTTATAAAAGAAAGTTATAAAAAATTTACAAAAAAACGTTTATAAAAAATTTATAAAAAAAGTTTATAAATAAAATTTATAAAAAAAGTTTATAAAAAAATTTCATAAATATTCTATTTAAAATTTTATAAAAAGACAATAAAAAAAAGTTTATAAAAAAAATCCAAGTAAATTAAAATTTCTTACTTTTTTTTAGTCATTCTAATTGTTTTCATTTTGACACGGGAAGGGGAAAACCCACATTCTATATAAGTTTAAAAGGCTTCTCAGCCAATCACGTGTCCTTTATGTTTCTTCACACTTCAACATCTCGTTCTTTTCTTCCCCAATTTTTATCTTTCACAACTTTTTTCCCAATTTTGATTTTAAACCATTGAAAATCATAAAATCAGGTCCTTTTTTTTCTTTTTTCTTTTTTTTAAATTCATCGTAATTTCATTTAATTGCTACAAATAACAACAATTTTAATGAATTCGAAGTTTATCAAAATTAGGTTTAGTTGACTTTGAGTCAAAGCAAAATTAGTATGACAATTATTGATTAACAAATCCTTAATTAACATTAGGTAACATCAATTTCTTCATCCATTTTGTTTTCGTATTATTTTTATTTTTATTTTTATATTTTAGCTTTTAAATTTTGGAATAAACCGATTGTTCATGAAAGCTCCCATAAAAGCATTCGATGAAATGCCTCAATATTTGACGAAAAAATCAAAGTGATCAAGCGTTTGAATGTTCATTAGTTCAAATATATGTTTATTAGTTCAAATTTATGTTTATCAGTTTAAATGTATGTTTATCAGTCATGATATTAATGTTTAAAAAAATCAGTGTTCATTTGTTCAAATGTATGTTCGTTAGTTCGAAGGTATGTTATAGTCTGAATGTTCATAAAAAAAAAAATAATTGTTCGTCAGTTTGAATGTTTATCAGTTTCATAGTGGATCTTCAAAAAAAAAGAGTTTGTATCGAGTAAAGTATATACTTCGACTTTCTTGTGCTAGAACTTTAGCTCATAAGCATAAAAGTATTGTACGTGCTTTTTTGAAAAGATTTGGTTCGAAATTATTGGAAGAATTCTTTACAGAAGAAGAACAAGTTTTTTCCTTGACCTTTCCAAGAGTTTCTTCTATTTCGCGAAGGTTATCTAGAAGGCGGATTTGGTATTTGGATATTATTTGTATCAATGATTTGGCCAATCATGAATGATTCGTTATGAAATTTTATAAATAAAAATTGGATCACTAAATAATTTAATATAAATAAGAATAGAATATAATAATAATTAAATAAAGAAGAGTATCAATAAGAATATAATATAATAATAATTAAATAAAGAAGAGCTAAAAAAAAATAGTCAGCCTAAAATTAATACTCTCTCCGTCCCAAAATAAATGTCATCTTTGACTTTTTCGAGTCTTTTTTATTCAACTTTAACCTTAAATATTTTTATTCGTGTTATATAATACTTGATGAAAAATTATACCAATGAAAATATATTTGAAACCCAATTCATTCATGTACTTCGCATCAAATATTATGTAACACAAATAAAAATATTTAAAGTCAAAGTTGAACAAAAAAGACTCGAAAAAGTCAAAGGTGACATTTATTTTAGTACAGATGTAGTAGTAAAAAACACGTGTCACTCACTCATAACTTTTTAGACTATTTAAGGAGTAGGTCAACTTTGTATTTTATCCTTTATCTTATACTTACTATAGGATGCGTGTTGTAGTATTCATTCATAGGTTTAAGAGTAAACTACATTTTTGGTCCTCGTGGTTTATCGGGTATACCGATTTTGGTCCAATAGTTTCATTTGTAACAGATCTTGGCTTATTTTCTCTGACCCGTAACGAGTTTGGTCCAATTTTACTAACACCGTTAGTTTGACTCTCTTTGACCGTTAAATATGAGGGTAATCTTGTCTTTTCATCCCCACCCACTAAAATTAAAAACCTACCACTGAGCTCAAAAATCCTATCCAACACCACACAAAATCCAAATCTTCGATCTAAACACAAAACCCACCCACTTATCTTCCAAACAACTTGACAACAAACACAATTACACATTACAGTTTACCAACAAGTTCATATAACAATTGCAAATTTGAACACATACATGTAATAATAAGCGATCTGACAACCGAAACAAGCGGAACATCAACCAACGACCTCCGAAACTCATACCTCCTAAAACTCTCCATCACCCCAACATTAGCCTCTTTAAAAAAAACCCTTTTCCGGCAGCCATATTCTAAACAATACCCACTAACCAATTTAACTAATTTTAACTGTAAGTTAGGTTTTGAATCAATGGGTGATCTGAGAAGGATATGAAATGGTAACCCTAGCCGATGCCGGAGCCATGGAAATACTTGCCGGAGGACTCGCCGGAGAATGGTGTGGACGGCCGGAAGTTAATCGGAGAGTATGATGGTGATTGGCATGGCTAGGGTTAGGGTTAGGGTTTGAATGGAATTGAAAAGGGTTTGAATAAAAATGGAGTTTTTTTTTTGTTCTGGTAAAATTTGACGGAGGAGAGAAGCTCTCTTTTGTTGTTGTTGTTGTTTCTCTCTATATGATTTTTGTTGTTTTTTCTTGTGTTTTTCAATGAGGGAGTGTTGTGTTGTTTTTTCTTTGTGTTGGATTTTTGTTGTTTTTTCTTGGGATCGAATTGAAGAACTGAATGTGACTGAGGAGGAAAAAAAAGGCGTTTAAGGTGGTTAAGGTTAAAAATCTCAGGGAAGAACATATCCTGGAGTAGCAAAACTCATGTTGTCCTATATCTCTAATGGTTCAAATAGTTAAAAAAACCACAATGGTCATCCTCAACTCACTTCAAACACTTTATTACAAGATCTTATTCTACTGGGAATCCTTTGTTCAAGATACTCGTGAATTTGTGTAGTGATTGAAGAAGAAGAAGAAATGAAATGCTGGGAATCCTTTGTTCAATTGAAGCTAGTAGAAAATGGTTAATTTATTTGAAACCATAAATGTGTAGTGAATGGAGAAGAAGAAGAAAGGGCATTTTAGTCATTATACATCATCATCCGAGGGTATTTTAGTCATTTCATGTATTTTTAACGAGTCAAACTAACAGTCAACACAAGTTGGACCAAACCCGTTACGGGTCAGAGAAAATAGGACAAGATCCATTACAAATGAAACTATTGGACCAAAATCGATATACCCGGTAAACCACGAGGACCAAAAATGTAGTTTTCTCTAGGTTTAACAACTAAATCCTTATATCAGATCCCTTGAATTATGTTTACCAAGACAACATTTGTATACAAGCTTTACTTTAAGTTCTACCAATTAGAAGCATTTTCTTATTGAAAAATATACATCTAAATTAACACATACTTAATTTGTTTATGTTTATGCTCAAATTTTCCTTAGCATAGACAAATACTGTGAACTGTTGGCGTAAGTGTCCGGACGTCCGGACAACATGGCACCATCCGGAAGAAAGCTCGGAGGAAGCCTAACTCGCCCGGCTAGAGTGACCTCAAGCATTAGGACAAGTGGCATCACCTTTTGAACAGATGGCAGCAGCAGACACCGCGGCCACCGCCCCAAGATTTACGGGATTGTGTCTACGACACATACCCGGAAAACCCGGCGACGCCATTTCAGGTGCCAAGGCTGGGTAGTATAAATACCCAACTCATTTACTACTCTCAACTAACTTTTACCTTTAGGAATTATTCTCAATTACTATTTGTGCCTTTTGAATTACCCATACTTATCCTCAGGCCGGAGCTTGGTCCTGGGAACAACACCTGGGGCGAGCCTAACGTGAGTGTTTCTTGTGTGTAGGTACTTCGGAACCTCAACAAGACCTTATCCGGAAGACTTGACTCCACATCCGAAGGAGTCGCAGGTTTTTACTTCAGCAAATTGGCGCCATCCGCCGGACCTATTGTTCGATCTACCCGAAGTTCAGAATGGCCGGTCCTACCCCAACTACCCCTGTCCGAAACGCAGGAGGAGCTGAAGGATCCGGAGGGGGAGGTCAAGACCCTCCGGATACCTGAACCATTATTGAGGGTCACATATCGGCTCTCAAAGAGTTACTCAAGCAACAAGGCAACCGCGACCTGATAAACCCAACGTTATTAAACTTTGAAGATGATTTAACGGATACGAAAGACGAGTATATTGAAAGACCGCAGTACGACAAAGGGAAAAACGTGGTGGGCGACATGAGCAAAACATTCAAAGAAATAATAAAATACCCATTTACGAGAAGGATTATAGAGTTCTCAGCTCCTAAACATAAAATACCAACGAACCTTAAATTGTATGACGGGACGACCGATCCGGACGACCACATCAATCGTTTCACAGGAGCAGGGAATCATGAAGAATTACCAATGCCCGTACGGTGTCGAATGTTTCAACAGACTTTGGACGGGAAGGCTAGAGGGTGGTTCGACAAACTGCCGATCGGAAGCATAGACGGTTGGGACGAGCTCCAGAGGAAATTCTTGAATAGGTTCAGTATGTTAAGGGCGTGTGTCAAAGACCTTACAGAGATCAATAAGATCCATAGGAAGGCCAATGAGAGCCTCCCAGACTTTAAAGAAAAGTGGGTAAGTGAGGCGAACTATTTTCCGAACGCCCCGGAGATAATGCAGATCTCTTCATTCATGAATGGCCACCATTGCCCAGAATTGACGAAGAAGTTCTCAGATAAGATTCCCAAAACAGTCGATGAGATGTAAGAAAGGTTCGATGACTTTATTCGTTCGGAGGAAGCCTTCCGGATTATAGAACTGCCGAAAGGAGAGAAAGCGGAGGTCCTCAGAGAATACCGTCCCAGTCCATATAACAACATGAGCGATCAATATGCCCCAAAGGTCCCTTTCGGAGGGGATCGCCGTCGGAACAACCCCGGGAATGAGTTCAGACCTCGTAGGAATGATTACTACGCTCTTTGTGTCCCCGCAAGAAATGACAACATCGGTAGAACCGATACCCGTCGCAACGACATCCGCCGATATGACACTAGACCGATAGATTTGAACTCTTTGACGAAGGCTCCAAAAGAGATCCTTGCCACTGAACATCAGGTAAGATTACCGTAACCCCCTCCTTTGAAAGGAAAGCCCCTCAAATAAAATTTAGACAAGTATTGCGACTACCACGGTGAGAATGTACATCTCACCAATGATTGTTGGCATCTTAAGGAACAGATAAGAATGGCCCGGAAAACGGGTAAGTTGGACCATCTATTGAAAGAAGTTAGGCAGAGGGGAAGGGCACCACAAGGAGGAGATTACCATGCAAATAAGGGAAAGATCATTAATACGGTCCGAAGTCCAGTGACCGCAGGATAACGGAAAATGATAGATGCATGATTGGTACTAAACAGTTAACTAATATTGACCAAGTAAATGGTCAACAATAGTCAAACAATCTAGGGCACAATGCAATTATCCAAGGAGTTAGTGTATCCCCGGGTCGTTAAGTCCCAGCGAGATGTGAATTATGTATAAAACGAATCTGTGATCTGTGATATTGAATGGAAAAGGAGGTTTTGAATTATTGGACTAAGGAAATAAAAGAGAATAGCTTTAAACAAGTTATAAGAATAAATACAGGAAACCAAATTACTTAAAAACGTTTAAAAACCTAGAAACGTACGTTTAAATTTAAATAAACGTAAACGTACAAAATAAAAAGTGAAAATGAAGAAATATTAATCCTAAAAATATGAAAATAACTTTTTTATAAAGCTAAAGATAAAAGAAAATTATTGGAAAAAGAAAATTATTTTTTAGACTTTTTATTTATTTTTTATTAATTAAAAACTGTTTATTAATTATTTAAAATGCACTAAATTAAAAGAAAATAGGAAATTATCCTAGAAAATTAAAATTTTAACTTAGTAAATCTAAAATAACCTAAAACTTATTTTGAAACTGAAAATATATTTATTACACTTTTTATCTAATTATTATTAATTAATTACTAATTAATTATTATTTAAACTAATTTAAATTATAATAAATACTAAATGACCAAAGAAAAATCTGAAACTTTTTCTATAAATACTTTAAGGTGACAGGAACCTGGGAAAATTATAAAAATGAGAAGTCTTTTTGAAAAAGCTGAAAAATAAGTCAAGTGGCTTAAATAGAAGCTATCACTTATTTTTATGTTGGTTTTCTTGGATTTTCTTTTACAAATCTATTTTACTACTGATAATATGAAACTTTAATGAAAACAAAAACTATGAACTTGAAAATAAGCAATTCGTGGGCTTATTTGCTTAACAGTCAAGCTTTTGGCTTGAAATTAAGAATTTAAGCTTTGAAACAGCTTTAAATAGCTACACAGAGGAAACCAAAGACAAAATAAGATCAAAACTAACCAAGTAACTGGAAATGAGTAACAAGGAACAAAAGATTATACTAATAAGCTCAGAATGAGCAAATAAGCAAATCCAAGTAACACAGCCTAGCCAAACAGGCCTGCAGTGAACTTTTAAGGCAATTTAAGCTTATGAAATAAGCTGAAAAGCTCAAAATAAGCACTGAGTTAGTGAGTTGGGCTGGTGGGCTTTCCAAAAAGCCAAAGCTCAACCTGTGGGAACCACTAGAGAGCTTATGAAGGGCTTATGAAAAAGGCACAAATACACTGATTACTCAGTATACTATGAAAATGGGACAAGTTAAAAGCTAGTTGCAGCCCTATCAAATAAGCTTGAAAAAGCAAAATAAGGACTGGAACTTGGAAAATGGTGGTTAAGCTTCAGAAAAAGCCAAAGCACACAAGCTAGGTCCAAGTGGTGAGCTTTTTAAGAGCTTATGAAATTGACTCACCTATACTGATGACTCAGTATAGGGAGTTGTTTTGAGCAAACAAAATAAGCATGATAAGCACAGAGAATAAGCAATACATGGAAAAACAAGCATACAAGCAGCAATATTGCCAGAAGGGCTTCACAAAACACCAAATGTTACAAGCTAAAGCTAACTAATGAAGCTTATGCAAGCTTCAAAAAGCCACTAGATGAACTGTGCACAGGGCAAGTTTGACTTGTTAAGTAAAACTAAATAGTTGACTTTGATGAACTTTGGATCAAACCTACTCACTGATTATGATGTATTAAGCTATAATAAGATGAAATTAAGCTAGATGATCATATTATGAACAACTGTGATGAATTAAGCACTCCAAAATCTAACAGTGAACAACTAAAGGTGAGATCAAAGGTGATTTGACTTTTTATCAAACTAGGACAGGTTTTTATTGTTTCTCTGAGTTATTATCAACTATCATGACATGTAACAACAATAAACAACAACACAAACAATCTGAATCATAGTTAGCACAGCAAATCCAAACAGCCCTTAACTTAACTGATTTTGTGATTTTCAAAGCAAATGACAGATTTAGACCATGCAACTGATTCACAACCTTGTATTAACATATAACAAGACCACATGAGCATAAAACAACAATGATACAAGCATGAAACTCAAGAACAACAATTATGCTACTAAACTATGAAAATGAGATTTTAAAGCAACTACCAATTCCAAAGAACAAACTGATTATTTTAAACTATACTATGATTAACAAGCACAAATAAAGCCTAGAAACACAGATAATAGCAAAGATTACCAACTATTACAGTGAATAATAAAATTGGAGAAAAAGCTTACAAATGTGCAACCCAGCTAAAACTTGAAACCAAGGACCAAGAACAACCTTAATAGCTTACCACAAAGCTTCTAACCCAGGGCAATCCATAATCAACCCTGCTCCAGCTTCTTGATCATGGCATTCTTCATTGTTGAATTTTCACTCATTTTTGTCTCACTTTTGTATTTTTGCTTTTTAACACTATAACTGAATTTTAAGGTTTCTAATAGCTTACACAAGCTATATGAGGAGCTTATATGAGCTTATGAGTCCATAAACAATACTAATAACAACATTCACAGTAACATGAGATTTTGAACAAAAACTTGCATAAACTGAAAATGATACTGAAACTTGAAATTGATTACTTAAAAAGAGTTAATATTACACTGAATTCACTAATTGCAAAGTTTGAAAGCTTGAAATACACTGGAAATTAAAATTTAACTAATTCGAACTAAGACAAATAAAATTACACTAGATATCTTTCTCCTCTGCTTCCTTCTCTTTCTTTATAGCTTTAGATACTCCCCAATGGTTCTGAACATTTCCCATCAATAATCTTGACGTTTGGATGAGTCAAAGTGATCTTGGCCTTCAAATCTACTTTTGGCGCCAAAAGTGAAATAAGTAACTTGTAGCCGAAATTTTGCAATTAAAGAAATTTGGAGGTTTGTATTGGTGGAGGGGAGTGGTTAGACAGCTGTGGTGATGAGGTGGGGGTGTGAGGTGAAAAGGTGGTGGTGGTTTTGGAGCAGTGGTGGTTTTAGCGGGGTTGTGTGAGGGAGACGGGTTTGACTGAGGTCAAACCCTGGTTTTGAGTTTGGGTTTATTAAAAATGGTTGGGCCGGGTTATATGTTTTGGGGATTGGGATAGGTTTAATTTAAATGGGTTGGGTTTTATTATATAAGGGTTTGGGTTGGGTTGGTTTTATTTAAAATAGGGTCCGGATAGTTTGCAGTTTAATCACAAAGACCATTTTTGTATTTTCTGAAAGTTGGAGGACCAAAGTTGTACATCTTCCAAAATAAACCAAGGGTGATTCCTGCCATGTTCCAATAATCCAGGGACCATACATGAGATTTCCAACAATAAAATTTTCCCAGGGACCATTTTTGCAAATTCTGAAAGTGCAGGGACCAAACTTGTAAATTATTGAAACTTTTCACCAAAGGACTAAATATGACAACCTATGATTTCAAAAGGACCTTTGGTGACTTTTCTTACAAAACAAATGCCTAGGGACTAAATTTGACAAGTTTTGAAAGTTGAGGGACTGAAACTGCCAATTTTGCAAACTTTGTTTCGTTTTTCAATTGTTTTCAAACATTTTGCATTTGAAACATATAAAACACAATCCCTGGGATATTTTCAGTATTTTGATGCATTTCTGAGTGTTTTTGGACGTTTTGGCAGTTCAGATACGACAAAAATGATGAGTATTTACACACTCATCAATGCAGAAAAGGATTGGATGAGCGCCTCGATCAGTTTCCCACCTATTCTTCCGGGGAATATATTAGACGAGCCTTTAATAGTCGAGGCCGAAGTGGAAGGTTATACAGTACGACAGGTTTATGTAGACCAAGGCGCTTCGGTGGAAATAATGTATGAACATTGTTTTGAGCACTTATGCCCCTCCATCAAAGGCCGATTGAAAGAAGCCCACACGCCGTTGGTCGGATTCGCAGGGGAGTCCATCAAGCCGATGGGGAAGATAGAGCTGGAGGTTCGTTTTGGAAGTTAAGGTTTGTTCCATAGAACTACGATGAAGTTCACTGTGGTAAGGTCTCCCTCCCTGTAAAACATCATACTAGGACGCTCCGGACTAAAAAAGCTATGGGCCATCCCCTCAACCATCCACTCGATGGTGAAATTCCCAACTCCAAGTGGCATAGCGACGTTGGTCACTCGGTCAGTAATCATTTCGGAATGCCGCAAATTAGGGGGAAAGCAAAGGGTAGAGGGAGAGGCAAAGGATGAATCTCAGAATGCCGAGATGGCAGGGGAATTAACGAGGAAAACAGAAGAGGTTTGATTGCAGGAGGCAGCTGATTTCGTTAGAAAATATCGCGAAAGAGAATCAAAATGAGTACCGTTGGACGGAACGGGCCGAATCGGCCTTCCGAGAGATGAGAAAGGTGATCCTTGAACTCCCTTACCTGATAACCCCAAAACCGAAGAAAGGCTTGTATGCATACCGTGTGGCATCAAAGGAAACAACGAGAAGGAGTAAAAATCAAGGAAAACTTGGACCCGACTGGGAAGGACCCTACCGGGTCATGGAATTATATCAAACCGGATCATACAAGTTGTAGGCGAGGGAGGAAAAAGAAAGCGTTTTTTGTAAATGTTTGGTTAATGTATCTAATGTAATGTCCGAAAGGACTTCGTATTAACTATTTGAATGACAAATGCAGCTATCCCACAGTTAAGGGGAAGCAATTTTATCTACATATCACATTTCTGCACTGCTTATCACATTCTGAACATAGGTAAAAAATGATCCCTCCGAGAAGCTCGCGACCTCCGGAGAACAGTGGTCAGTGTTCAAAGATGGTTCATACCCAAAAAGGGGGTGCCATACTACTAAGGTAAAAAGGCCGAAGGGCGCATGACGCCCAAAGACGGTCGGCACCCAAAAAGGGGTCGCCGCACAACTAAGGCAAAAAGGGCGAGCGACGTATTTCGCCTAAAATGGTTCACACCCAAAAAGGGTGGCCATATCTACAAGCAAGCCAAAAAGGCCAAACGGCGTATGTCGCCCTGAAATGGTTTATACCCAAAAAGCGGTTGCCATTGATAATTAAGGCAAAAAGGCCGAACGGCACGGGACGCCCTCAAACATATAAGCTTGTACCTCCGGAGCTATGTAAATAGTGAAGATGATAAAAAACAGGTTTTTGTTGCACGTTTACCTTCAAAACTTAAATCAAACGTTAGCTTGTTCTTCCGGAGCTATGTAAGTGGCGACGGTAATAAAAAACAAGTCTTTGGTATACGTTTATGATTAAAATATGAATGATATATAATGACACTTAACAAACAATAATGATCATGGTAGAGAATTTATGTTTTATCTGCGCAGGAAGGAAAGGGATGACAGAAAGGACATGTATGACTTTCGACTTCAAGTTAAGGCCATCAATGCGGCCCATAACCATCCGGAAGCAATCATGAAAAATAAGTAGCATAATTCACTGTTAAACGCATGTGGTGTGATAGACCCGATCCGTCAGGACGTCTGGTCAGAAGGCTCGAATGGAAGACCCAGATAGAATGCCTGGATGAAAGGCCTGATCGAACGGCGCATGATGCCCAAAGACGACCACCACCCAAAAAGGGTCGCCACACTACTAAGACAAAAAGGCCGAAGGGCCATATAGCCTCAAGACGCTAGAAAACGAAAAGCAAAGCGGCCGGGCCAACCTTGCCAATTTAAGAAGTAAGTCGCTTCGGGATGAGGATAATACAATATATTAAAATAAAAAAATAAAAAAAAACAAAAAAAAATAAAAAAAAAGAGAGAGAGAGAAGAGAGAGAAGAGAGAGAGAGAGAGAGAGAGAGAGAGAGACAGACAGATACAATACATTTATGATTAAAAACAAATGGCGACCCCTTCGCCACTTGTCCGGAAGTCCGGACGACACGGAACCATCCGGAAGAAAGCTCGGAGGAAGCCTAACTCGCCCGGCTAGTGTGACCTCAAGCAATAGGACAAGTGGCATAACCTTTTGGACAGATGGCAGCAGGAGACACAGCCGCCACCGCCCTAGGATTTACGGGATTGTGTTTGCGACACATTCCCCAAAAACCCGGCGCCACCATTTCAGGTGCCAAGGCTGGGTAGTATAAATACCCAGCTCATTTACTACTCTCAACTAAATTTTACCTTTAGCATTTATTCTCAATTACTATTTGAGCCTTTCGGATTACCCATACTTATCCTCGCGCCGGAGCTTGGTCCTGGGAACAACACCCGGGGCGAGCCTAATGTGAGTGTCTCTTGTGTGTAGGTACTGTAATAGCTGAAATTTAGAATGCACGTAAAATGACCAAAATGCCCCTGAAACTTTAAAAGTCAATTAAATCATATATAAAGCACAAAATAAATTCCAAATCTCTAGTAATGAGCTACATATGAAGTAAAATAATTCTGAGAAAACATTTTAATATTTTTGCATGTCCAAAAAATTGTTATTTCACACAAATATATAATATATAATCCGAAAATCATTTTAATAAATTAATTATATTTATAA
Organism: Artemisia tridentata subsp. tridentata; assembly: GCA_021014915.2. Taxonomy (NCBI): domain Eukaryota; kingdom Viridiplantae; phylum Streptophyta; class Magnoliopsida; order Asterales; family Asteraceae; genus Artemisia; species Artemisia tridentata. The sequence continues at coordinate 29,149,720 of CP139504.1, read as the reverse complement.
ATCAATTTAAAGGAGATAAATACCAAAATAAATTAGGAAATTATATCAAATCACAAATCCTAATTTTTTTCAAACTCTTAGGCCGGTTCCTAAGGCCCTTCCCCCTCCTATGTCGGTTTTACCTCATTATATAATTAAATCATATTTATTTTCTACAAAAAAACCCTAACCGATTAAAACATAGTCGACACAAAAATCCCTTATTCCTCCATACGATTTTCTGGCAAGAGCTAGCATTTTTCTAGAGTTCTTCAAGGTTTAATCTAGCCAAAAAAAATAAGATTTGGGTCGTGGAAAGCTTGGTCGATCGTAGGTTCTTTTTCTTGTTCGTTTTATCCATCCGCAAGGTAAACGAATTCCTACACTAAATCCGTACGTTCTAAATTCGAATTAGTATTTTTCTAATGTTATTTAGATGATATATGACTCATATAAATTGATAAAAATGAATCATGCAATATAGAATAATCGTACGAATTTTTGAGAGCTAAAACACACTTAAATTCCAAATACGAACATACGAATTTTTTGAGGCTTGTGATTAATTTTTCTGAGTTCTATGATGAATATATAAGTCTGGAAAAATAGCTATTTGAATTATGGAAGCTTAATTGAATTGTTCTTGATTTGTTTTTGTATCGGGTGTAAAAAGAAAACAAAGAAAAAAATAAGAAAACCCTAAAACCGATTAGGGTTAGGGTTTATATGACTAAATCTGATTAATAAATGCATGTTATGATTGTGTAATTATTGGTTTAATGATTGGGATAAATTAGGTTTAGTTTTGGTAATTTAAAGTATAATCTGATTAGGGTTTAAAAGTAGAGGGGTGTGTTCCGCCAACTTTGAAAAATCTGGGATATTTATGTAATGTTATATAGGTCTGTGGTAATGTAGAAAAAATATAACATGAGGGTCCTAAGTGTAAAATTTGCAAGAAAAGGTTTAATTTGTAATTATATGGGTCGAATTGTAATTAAATAAAATGGAGGGACTAAAAGTGTAAATTCTGGAAACTTAAGGTTATTCTGTGTAAATAATGATATTAAGGGTGTAATGTGTAATTTTGGATATTTACGGGATTAATATGTAATTATTAATAATTAGTGATTTGAATTATACGTTTTATAAAGTTAAGGGACTAATTATGTAAATTATGAAACTTGAGGATATGAACCGTACCACATATTATTTTAAGGGTATATTCTGTAATTTTGTAAAATAAAGTGCTTGATGTGTAAATATAAATATTGTAGGGATTAAAGTGTGAATTATGTAAATATAGGGTTTATTTTGTAAATTAATATAACTAGAGGAGTATAAATTGTATATTGTTGAACTTAAGGGATTAAAAGTGTCATTCTGAATAACTTATGTATTTAAAATAAGTAACTTGTGATAGTTTCAATTAAAACCTTTAACTTTGGTATAATGACATTTAAAACCCTAAAATATGTAAGGTTGTTAAAATTAACCCTAAACTATCATAACTTGTTAAAATGTATACTATGTCCATAATATGCTTAATTATGACTTAACCTAAGTTATGATACTTAAATCTTTCTAGTTATGGAAACTTACTAAATAAGGAAACTTTCTAAAAATGAAAACTTACTTAAATTGGAAAGATACCTAAAAATCATTTGAAATTCTGTCTTCTACTCCTTTAGGTTCGAGGAAGGAGTAAACTTGATCCTTGTCATTTGCTATTCTTGTGTTCTGCGAATAAGGTACAGATATTCTGCCCTTCTTCAGTAAGGTGCCTTCTTTTCTTCATTATATTCTGAATTTCTGTTTCCTACTTTTGAAATTGTAAACCTTTGATATGAATCACTTGATCTGAACCTTTGCTATAAACTATCTGATCTGAACCTTTCTGATATTGACCTTTCTGATATTGAACCATCTGATATGAACATTTTTAATATAAACCTTGATATAAATCTGGATATGACCTACTTGAAATGAAACTTGACCTGTACCACTTAATATGAAACCTGAACTTGATACACTTGATATTATAACTGGATGAGAAAACCTTTTTAATTATTTATGAAAATGTTTTAAAAAAACTGTTTTTAAGACTATCTTTATGAAAACCTTTTTTAAAAGACCATTTTATGAAAACTATTTTGAAAGATCATTTTTACGAAAACCATTATTAAAGGATTTTTTTTTTAATGAACTTTTAAATTGAACCTTTACTATATACCTTGCTACGATCTCTTGTCTTGACCCTTGACCTGAACCTTGATAAACTTGGATTAGAAACTTGACTTGAACCACTTGATAAAACTTGAACTTGTACACTTGACACTTGATACATACTTGATACTTGACCCTTGACCCACAGTTTGAGACTACGAGCCACTATTTGTTTCACTAGGCATGAGGGTTTCATGTCCATGTCATTGATGCACCGATGGCATGACTCTAGAGTAGGAGAGTGATGTCCTATTCCGTCCCTGACTTGATTTGATTTGGTGTGTTGAGGAGGTATTTGGCCACCTGGGGCGTATGGATGCATCCTAGATCTGTTTCTGTTACTTGTTTATGTTATATTATCTGTTATATCTGGTGACTGATGGTGTGTGCGATACACGTCTTTCACAACCTCTGGGAGCTAGCTACTCCATATATATATTTGATACATGAGGTCACCCCTCATATTATCTGGTTGCCTGAGAGGTATCCCCTCTGTGTGATTATGATTATCTGATATTATCTGTTTTCTGGGCTCGTGGTGGATTACTGTTCCTTATTTGTAACCTTTACTTTTCCTTATTCTTTTCCTTAAACCTTATTCCTTAGTTATTCCTTAACTCTGATTACATCTGCATGATCTTAAATTCTGAATTTCTTTGTACCTTTATCGGTTACTGTTTTTGTTATCGTTATATCTGTTCACTGAGCTTTCGTAGCTCAGCCGCATTTCTTTTCCTGCGGCAGGTTTTAGTTTGGAAGCTGGGTATGAGTGGAGAGTGCCTTGGATTTAGAAGACCTTACTAGCTATTGAAGATGACTAGAAGAATTTATAATTAGACTTAGGAATTATTGTATTGTAACCTTGTAGTTTCAGATTTTCCTTTGTAACCCTTGAAATTCTATTGTATTATTTATGTCATATGCTTGTGTTTGTTCTGATATGAAACCATTATTGTGACATCTTTACCCTTGTCGGGTCGGGGTGTTACAGGTACTTCAGAACCTCAACAAGACCTTATCCGGAAGACTTGACTCCACATCCGAAGGAGTCACAGGTTTTTACTTCACCAAATTAGCGCCATCCGCGGGACCTACTGTTCGATCTACCCGAAGTTCAGAATGGCCGGTCCTACCCAACTACGCAATGCAGGAGGAGCTGAAGGATCTGGAAGGGGAGGTCAAGATCCTCCGGATACCCGAACCGTTATTGAGGGTCACATATCGGCTCTCAAAGAGTTACTCAAGCAACAAGGCAATCGCGACCTGATAAACCCTACGTTATTAAACTTTGAAGATGATATAACGGATACGGAAGACGAGTATATTGAAAGACCGCAGTACGACAAGGGGAAAACAGTGGTGTACGACTTGAGCAAAACATTCAAAGAAGTAATAAAATGCCCGTTTACGCGAAGGATTATAGAGTTCTCAGCTCCTAAACATAAAATACCGACGAACCTTAAATTGTATAATGGGACGACCGATTCGGACGACCACATCAGTCGTTTCACAGGAGCAGGGAATCATGAAGAATGACCAATGCCCGTATCGTGTCGAATGTTTCAACAGAGTTTGGACGGGAAGGCTAGAGGGTGGTTCGACAAACTGCCGAACAGAAGCATAGACGGTTGGGACGAGCTCCAGAAGAAATTCTTGAATAGGTTCAGTATGCTAAGGGCATGTGTCAAAGACCTTACAGAGATCAATAAGATCCATAGGAAGGCCAATGAGAGCCTCCCAGACTTTAAAGAAAGGTGGGTAAGTGAGGCGAACTATTTTCCGGACGCCCCGGAGATAATGCAAATCTCTTCATGCATGAATGGCCACCATTGCCCAGAATTGGCGAAGAAGTTCTTAGATAAGATTCCCAAAACAGTCGATGAGATGTTAGAAAGGTTCAATGACTTTATTCGTTCGGAGGAAGCCTTCCGGAATACTGAACTGCCGAAAGGAGAGAAACCGGAGGTCCTCAGAGAATACCGTCCCAGCCCATATAACAACAGGAGCGATCAATATGCCCCGAAGGTCCCTTTTGGAGGGGATCACCGTCGGAACAACCCCAGGAATGAGATCAGACCTCGTAGGAATGATTACTACGCTCCTTATGTCCCCGCAAGAAATGACTACGTCGGTAGAACCGATACCCGTCACAACGACATCCGCCGAGATGACACTAGACCGATAGATTTGAACTCTCTGACGAAGGCTCCAAAAGAGATCCTTGCCACAGAACATCAGTTAAAATTACCGCAACCCCCTCCTTTGAAAGGAAAGCCCCTAAAAGAAAATTTGGACAAGTATTGCGACTATCACGGTGAGAAGGGACATCTCACCAATGATTGTTGGCATCTTAAGGAACAGATAAGAATGGCCCTGGAAACGGGTAAGTTGGACCATCTATTGAAAGACGTTAGGCATAGGGGAAGGGCACCACAAGGAGGAGATAACCATGCAAGTAAGGGAAAGATCATTAATATGGTCCGAAGTCCAGTGACCGCAGGAAAACAGGAAAATGGCAGATGCAGAAGAGGTTTGGATGAGCGCCCCGATCAGTTTCCCACCTATCCTTCCTGGGAATATGTCAGACGAGCCTTTAATAGTCGAGGCCGAAGTGGAAGGTTATACAGTACGACAGGTTTATGTGGACCAAAGGGTAAAAGGAGAGGCAAAGGATGAATCTCAGAATGCCGAGATGGCAGGGGAATTAACAGAGAAAGGTGATCCTAGAACTCCCTTACCTGATAACCCCAAAACTGAAGGAAGGTTTGTATGCATACCGTGCGGCATCAAAGGAAACAACGAGCAGGAGTAAAAATCAAGTACAACTTGGACCCGATTGGGAAGGACCCTACCAGGTCGTAGAAGTATATCAAACCGGATCATACAAGTTGTAGGCAAGGGAGGAAAAAAAAGTATTTTTTGTAAATTTTTGGTTAATGTATCTTATGTAACGTCTGAAAGGACTTGGTGTTAACTATTTGAATGACAAATGCATCTATCTCACAGTTAAGGGGAAGAAATTTTTCTCAACATATCACGTTTCTGCACTGCTTATCACATTCTGAACATAAGTCGAAAATGATCCCTCCGAGAGGCTCGCGACCTCCGGAGATCAGTGGTCGGTGTTCAAAGATGGTTCATACCCAAAAAGGGGTTGCCATACTACTAAGGGAAAAAGGCCGAAGGGCGCATGACGCCCAAAGACGGCCGGCACCCAAAAAGGGGTCGCCGCACTACTAAGGCAAAAAGGCCGAGCGGCGTATGTCGCCTAAAATGGTTCACACCCAAAAAGGGTGGCCATATCTACAAGCAAGCCAAAAAGGCCGAACGGAGTATGTCGCCCTGAAATGGTTTATACCCAAAAAGCGGTTGCCATTGATAATTAAGGCAAAAAGGCCGAACGGCACGGACGCCCTCAAAATATAAGCTTGTACCTCTGGAGCTATGTAAATAGTGAAGGTGATAAAAAAATAAGTGTTTGTTGCACGTTTACCATCAAAACTTAAATCAAACGTTAGCTTGTTCTTCCGGAGCTATGTAAGTGGCGACGATGATAAAAAACAAGTGTTTGGTATACGTTTATGATTAAAATATGAATGATATATAATGACACTTCACAAACAATAATGATCATGGTAGAGAAGTTATGTTTTATCTGCGCAGGAAGCAAAGGGATGACAGAAAGGACATGTATGACTTTCGACTTCAAGTTAAAGTCAGCAATGCGGCCCATAACCATCCGGAAGCAATCATGAAAAATATATAGCATAATTGGGTGTCAAACACATGTGGTCTGATAGACCAGATCCGTCCGGACGTCAGGTTAGAAGGCCCGAATGGAAGACCCAGATGGAATGCCTGGATGAAAGGCCTGATCGAACGGCGCATGAAGCCCAAAGACGACCACCACCCTGAAAGGGTCGCCACACTACTAAGACAAAAAGGCCGAAGGGCCATATAGCCTCAAGACGCTGGAAAACGCAAAGCAAAGCGGCTGGGCCAACCTTCCCAATTTAAGGAGTAAGTCGCTTCGGGATGAGGATAATACGATATATAAAAAAAAAGACACAGATACAATACATTTCATAACCGACGAAGCAACCGTACGGACAAATTTAAAGATGTACAAAAATGCATACGAATCATTCGAGTCACAAACTATTACATTCATCCGAGTTATGTCAATTGTTTCCAAACTTATACCAACGGCCCGAAGGCCTTACATCTTCCAGACAATTCTCATCAAAGTAACAAAGATTAAATAAGCTTCACAAGAAATCCGGAATAGTCTTTATCCGTGATCAAAACGGAGGTACCCAGATTTCAATAGCGATCAAGTCTTTCAGGGAGCTGATGCATCCTCTTCCGTTGTGGAGTCTTGGATAGGAGGGGATTGGGTTTCAGGAACTCTGGAAACAGGACCGGTAGAAGCCTCGGCCTTGTCCGTCTCAATCGGAGGGGGTGGTGCCGGATCAGGGAACATGTTCATTATTTCCGCAAGGGACTTGTGATAGGCGTTGCTGATTTTTTGAACATAGGGATACGCCGCGGTGAACAGCCCATCGTACAGAGGTTGAAACTTCGTATCGGCCTCCATGTCAAAATCATCCACCTCTGCCAGAACCTTAGCCAAATCCTCCGGCGAACGATCCAAGGAGACACCCTCTAAAAATCCAGATTGGGAAGACAGACAGAAGGGAACGGCCAAGTGTTGCTTATACTCGTGACTGTTCAGGAGCCGACAAACCATCTCCAGAATAAATTGATTGACAACCTTGAAACGCTCCATTTCCGTCTGACCCAACCTGGCGGTCAAATCCCTCTTTTCCTGATGGAGCCCTGAATTTTCTTTCTCCTCCTCACTCAGTTTAGCCTGGATCTTTCCCAACTCAGCTTCCAAAGCACTGATCCGCTACGCAGAAGCTGTTCTCTCCTCGTCCCTCTCCTTCTCCAAACTTGAAATGCGACCCATCAGATCCGACTCTCTCACCATACAATTAGTATGTTCATGCCTCAGCTTCTTGAGTTCCTCCGCATCTGCCCCAACACTCCCACATTGCTGATGGGCCCGGTACAATTAACTATGTTCATTAAGGAGGGACTCAAATCAGAAAAGGAGGTCCGACTGAGCTGTGGCCCCCCGACCCAACAACATCCAAGCCCTCTGAAAAGCCGCTGCATCGCCCAAGCTTTCCAGATACAACTCCTCTCGGGGAGGAGGCAGATTGATCATTATGTCCCGGCAAACCTTCCAGTTGGTCAAACGGTCGTCCTTCCTGACCGACCACTCCGGAACAAACAAAGCTTCAGGATCATCATCACCATAAACCCTTTTCTTTCCACAGCCGGAAGCGGCAAATGAGTGAGGAAGAGAAAGAAAACTCAGGGCTCCATCAGGAAAAGAGGGGTTTGACTCGAATGATTGCATGCATTTTTGTACATCTTTAAATTTGTCCGTACGGTTGCTTCATCGGTTATGAAATGTATTGTATCTGTGTCTTTTTTTTTTTTTTTTTTTTTTAATTTAATTATATATATATTGTATTATCCTCATCCCGAAGCAACTTACTCCTTAAATTGGCAAGGTTGGCCCGGCCGCTTTGCTTTGTGTTTTCTAGCGTCTTGAGGCTATATGGCCCTTCGGCCTTTTTGTCTTAGTAGTGTGGCGACCCTTTTTGGGTGGTGGTCGTCTTTGGGCATCATGCACCGTTCGATCAGACCTTTCATCCAGGCATTCCATCTGGGTCTTCCATTCGGGCCTTCTGAGCTGACGTCCTGACGGATCGGGTCTATCAGACCACATGCATTTGACAGTCAATTATGCTATATATTTTCCATGATTGCTTCCGGATGGTTATGGGCCGCATTGCTGGCTTTAACTTGAAGCTGAAAGTCATACATGTCCTTTCTGTCATCCCTTTGCTTCCTGCGCAGATAAAACATAACTTCTCTACCATGATCATTATTGTTTGTGAAGTGTCATTATATATCATTCATATTTTAATCATAAACGTATACCAAACACTTGGTTTTTATTACCGTTGCCACTTTGTTGGCGTATGTGTCCGGACGACACGGCACCATCCGGAAGAAAGCTCGGAGGAAGCCTAACTCGCCCGACTAGTGTGACCTCAAGCAATAGGACAAGTGGCATCACCTTTTGGACAGATGGCAGCAGCAGACACCGCCGCCACCGCCCCAGGATTTACGGGATTGTGTCTGCGACACATACCCGGAAAACCCGGCGCCGCCATTTCAGGTGCCAAGGCTGGGTAGTATAAATACATAGCTCATTTACTACTCTCAACTAACTTTTACATTTAGCATTTATTCTCAATTACTATTTGAGCCTTTCGGATTACCCATACTTATCCTCATGCCGGAGCTTGGTCCTGGGAACAACACCCGGGGCGAGTCTAACGTGAGTGTCTCTTGTGTGTAGGTCATTCGGAATCTCAGCAAGACCTTATCCGGAAGACTTGACTCCACATCCGAAGGAGTCGCAGGTTTTTACTTCAACATGAACCAAAATCCTCGTTATCATTAAGATCTGGTGACTATGAACCATACACCGTATAAACCCGCAATGCACAGGGCCCTACGAAACCCCTTTATGGGTGGGTCCGTATAAACTCCCCCATTTCAGGTTATGTTATTAAGACCTCCCCTATGATGTGACAATAGGGGGTTTTGGTCAAAATGTACTGTTGGTCCCTTTACACTATTAGAGTTAACTAGAAAGTTAATCTATTTCGTGTTATGACTAATACAATGTTTAAGATTAATTCTAACAGTTATAAAACTGTGAGTATAAAAACAACAATATTTTTCAACGTTTAAATTCTTATTAGAAATAATTCCAAGAATCTATACCCAAGTGTTTTGCGGAACAAACACTTGGGATTGAATAGACAAGGGTATGGGGTGTCTCCTATCGAAACTCAAGTTTTGCTTGAGTGGTAACAATATACCCACTGAGCTATCTCAGTGAGTTGTATACTCTTTGTAGGAGAGAAGTTCCTTTGCAAAAGTTCAAGACTTTAAATATACAAAGCACACTTAAACTTCTCTCCCGTCTGATCTATTTATACACAAGTAATCTAAGTATAAGTGATTAAATATAATACAAGTTGTTGAGGTTGCGTGTCTGACAATTACAAATAGTAATTGTCATTTCCAAGAACCAATAGGAAAGGGCTAATAAGACTTTGGGAGTTGTTGGCTGACACTCCATGACTTTTAGCCACAATAGGAAAGGTTGGATCTGACAAGAGAAGAGTGTTGGGCTTACACTATTATCTTCTCAGATCTTTTCCCTATTGTTGCCCGCCTTTTCTTCAGGCGTTGGTTCCTCAGTCCTTCAATCACTTTGTTGGTTGAGGAGACTGGGGTTCAGTGAGTTCTTGTCCAACACTCACTGAACCATCATCTTCTTCTTTGGCTTAAGTCCGACTCAGGGAGTACCGCCTTCCTGAGAAGTGAATCCTTCTTCTTGAATTCGTCTTAAGCATCTTGAAGATGACTCACTGAGAGGCTGTTCTCTCAGTGACTTGAATTGTTCTCGGTTTAAGTTAAACACTTAGTTAATTTGTGTCCAAATCATGTTTTACGTATTCTTGGGTTTTTCATGACCCAACAATCTCCCCCTATTTGGATATAAATTATTCCTAAGTGTTTTGATCAGTATGAGTGAGCTAAAGTCTTCTGCTCATACTGAATGTACTAGAAAATAAATAAGGATATTGATATAGCAAAACATTCATCAATTTATTCATATCATTACAAGTCCTATTATTCTAAGTACAAAATACTCATGGTTCCTCAACAAGACCCATGAGTTCAAGCTTCGCCTTCTTTGACATCAACACTTCTTTATCAGGTCGATCCTTCATCATTTGATCCATCAACCTTACAAACTCCTCATTTTCAGGTCTCCTGATATTAAGCGCCATCAGTTTGTAAGCAAGGAGTGTTGTCGTTTCCACTTTGTCGATGTCAGAGACTCTTTGAAAGGCTTCCTGACCAAATTCATCCACAAAGAAGATACCATACTCAGGTTCTTTGATGACCAGGTTGGGACGGAACTTGACTCCCTGAGGAGTAGTCCTGTTGCAATGAAGTGCAGCTATATATTGTTTAGGTTCCATAGCTACAGCTTTCCTTTTCTTCCCAACCTTCTGAGTAAACTCAGGGATAGTTAGTCCCTGAGAAGAAAGTGCCTCATCATGGTTAATGCCCAGACTCTTTGCCACTCTTGCAAGTTCCTCATACTTAGCACTCAGTGACTTGATGATGATTGGGGCATTCTTGCTTGCGGTTTTCTTCCTCAGGATGGGCATCATCATATCCCATTCTCTTAACCCATAGTCTAAAAACTTGATTGCAGGAAGATGTTCAGACTTCCTTGGACCTCTATGGATTGTTAAGCTCAGAGGTCTGGTGGGGTGAATAGTGATATCAGTGATTTTGCCTTCATCTTTGGTTTTGGTCATGTGCCATACATACCTCTCATAAATCCTCTGCCTCTTTTCTTCCTTAAGTTTGGCCTGTTTGTTATGTTCCTTAAGGATTTCAGCCTGAAGCTTGAGAAACTCATCCCCTTTGATGTCCTTCTTCTCAGACTCCTTGATTACTTCTTTGGCAACCTTAGAAATTTCAGACCTGTTGAGTACCAGCTCTTTCTCTCTTTCCTTCCTGAGCTCTTCTTGGTGTAAAATTTCAGCAAGTTGATCAGGAGTCCCATAGACCCTTCTCCCATCCTCTAGATCAACATAGAATGGTGCATCAGGATCTGCACGTCTTTCAGATGAAGCCTTGACAAAGAGTGATTCAGGAGGAGGGTTTGTTTCAGTCACCATGATTTCCTTCCCTTTGTTAATGAGAGGAGGTTGACTGGTGGATGTCTCATGGACAGTTACCAAAGCCGAATTAGGGTCAGGGATTGGAGGATCATCTTTTATCTCCCCCTCAGCAGATGGCGGAGCTTCAGTGGAGACACCTGCTGACTGAGGAGGTGGAGGTGTATGAGAGGCCTGAAGAATGGATAAGATGTTGGAGACCATAGACTTTGTTTCAGAAGTCTCATTCTTCACGGCACTTAATTCGGTATCCATTTCCTTCTGGTAGTGGTGAGTTCAGTTACTTGGGTGGTGTAGTGGTTGACCAGCTCATTATGTGTTGTTGAGAGCTGCTCAAAGGCTGAGGAGATTCAGATCAGGTGCTCCTTGGATGCATTTACAGCCTGATAAATAGACTCTTGCTGTGTCCTTAAACCTTGAAGATCTACCCCCTGAAGGAGCTTTAGAAGCTCAGTAATGCTGGTGGAGGTGTTAGCCTGAGAGGCCAAGTATGCATCCAATCTGGTGACAAAAGTAGGATCATCTGTAAGATGTTCTTGTACTGATTCTATAGCCTTGAGGATGTTGGACAGTTCCTGATGCTGTCCAGTGGCTATGTCATCTACAGATTTGTTCAGGTCGCCAAGTTGTTTATCAGTGAGGGTGGCGGCCTGAAGAATCTTTGCCTGAGATTCTTCCACTGAAGCCCTGAAGTCAGCATAGGAGGATGCCACTTCAGTGTGCTTATCCCATAGCTCATCCGCTACAGAGTTGTAAAGACCTTCGTTGGCTTTGCGAAGGACTTTTGCCATTTGTCTTTCAGAAGCCGGATGAGCATCGTCATACTTTTGCAACCACTTAGGAGTGGTTGAAGCACCTGATGATGATGATGAGGTTGATGGAGAACTGGGTGGTTGATCCTCAGGATGAGGTGAGGAATGTTGTTTCTCAGAGGGCTGAGGAGGGCTTACTTGTGTTTCCATTTCCTCCTCAGCATCAGGGATCTCATCATCACCAAAATCAATCTCCTCCTCTAACTCATCAGCCAACAAATTTTTATAGTCAGCCAGAGAAGGAGCCTTCAGTAAATCCGGCTCCCCCTCAGAAGAGGGCTCACCTTCGTTGTGGCCAGGTCCTGATTCTTTTGTCATAATAACTGGTGGGGTTTGACCAGCCTGACTAGTCATAATAACTGGGGGGGTTTGCCCAGCCTGACTTTTAGAATTAGTTCCTGAGAGAACAAAAATGCCTGAGTTGGGTTTGGGTTCCGTATCGGCGGGTGGTTTAAATCCCTCCGAGTCTTTGTCCCCCTGAGCGCCTTCATCCACTGATGGGTGTTTTTCAGTGGAATCATGAGGCACTCCTTGTGAAGATGTATGGACCCCCTTCCCATCAGGATTGGTCTGTCCTTTTGGGGATTTAGGGTCCTGAACTCCCTGAGACCCTGAGTGTGATTGCTCAGGGACGTTAGCAGGATGTGAGTGGGTATGGGTCCCCGTCTCAGTGGAGTAGTACTGCTCCACCGAGGATATAGAACCCTGAACTCCCTCAGGCTCTGATTGTGATTTATCAGTGCCTTCATTAGGATGTGAGTGGGTGGATGCTCCTGACCCTTCTGACTTGTTTTTGTCAGTAGGGACATTAGGAAAGGGTTTGCCCGAGGATACTGAGGATGATTGCTCAGCACCCTCCAGTGGCGTTTGTTTTGTAGCCAATGTGGTCTCTTGTATGGGAGTCTGAGAGGTCAAGGTCACAACAACATTCTTGGTGCCTGAGGCAACAGTCTCAGTGACGAGTGGTTTAGGTCTAACCACCTTACTGGATTGTCCCCCTTTCCCTTTCTTCTTCTTCACCTTCTTGGTTGGTGAAAGAACTGGTGAGCATACATTTTCACCCTGAATCACCATTAACATGTAGGTGGTCAGGGCGACCGGTTGTACCTCAGTAATGTCACTACTAAAGTTAGTCTTATGCAAGATGTCAGGTTTTGTACCTTCATCGTCAGACCTTAAGTAGTCAGAACCAAGAAGATCCTGAAGCACACAGGAAATGAACCTAGGATAAGACATGTGTCTTTGCCTATGTTTCCCGGAGAGCTTTGACACGAGGTCTCAGAAGATTATTCCTCCGATATCTATTTTTCTACCCTCCAAGAGACTGAACATCATCAATTGTTGTGATGAGTTCAACTGCTCAGTGGAGGATTTGTTTCCTCCGAGTACCTGAATGATGAATGTCATCATAAGTCTCCAGACAGGGTGAAACCATGTCTTCACTATTGGATCCTTTGCCAACAAGGCTTCAGGAGACTCGCCAGGACGCCTAACATCATGAGGCCCTAAGGAAAAGCATTTCAGCTTTTATTTCCTGATCAGTAGGGTTAGCCTCAAAGTTCTCAACAAAGTTAAGACCAGTGGCCATGATGAAGGTCTTGTAGTTCAGGGAGAGAGTCCTAGTCCCATTCATCACAGTGAAAGTGATGATAGACTCTTTGGTGTCCTTAGGGCTAGTAGCCGTTGCGGTACACCAAAACTCCCTGAGATAGTCATTATAGATGACTTCTAGGGTGATTGTAAAAGCTGTGGCAAGGAAGCAGTTTTGTAAATACTTAACTACATCCTTGTAACCCGCATATTGCTGCGGGTAATGGAAATTTCCAACCACATTGTTTTTGGTCAGGTCCACACCCTCCATTGTGAAGCTCACATTTGGGGCGGTGGTAATAGCATTAGAGGAAGCCATTTTATGATCGGGTTTAGGTCAAAAATGGTCGGATATTTCTTAATGCTAAGAACACACACACAATTTTTTGAGAAATAAAAAGGGCAGAGTTTGCTTATAAATTTCAAAAAAAACGTGTGTGTGTATTCTTTTGGATGGGTATTTATAGGATAGTGGAGATGGGGGTATTTTTGGCATTTGAGTGATCTTATTTAATCAAAATATAATTTTTGGAAGTTATTTTGAATAAAATATTTGAGATCCGCATTAAATGCCACCACTTCACTTTTCCTCTTTTTTCTCAATTGGCAGAGTGAACAGTTGAGCAGTTTCTGCAAAAGGAGAAGTTGCAGAGTTTTCATCATCACACAGTGTTTTGTGTGAGAGAGGGCATTGAATGCCAAGTTGGGAAGTGGGGGCCCATTAGGTGTATGCCAGAAAGGCAAAAAGAACAAATATTCTTGAATTAAATATGAGTTCAGTTACCAACCTCGGACATTTACTAACTAGATACTTAGAGCATTTAAGTCAGTATTTAATGTCTCTTTTCAGGGCCCTGAATGACTTTTCATTCAGTGATTGTATTTCAGGGACTTGGGACTAGTCACTGATGTTTCAGGAATATGAAAAATATTCCTGAGCAAAAAGGATTCATGAACTTGGGTTTAGTTCATGAACCCTAAAGATTTCAGGAACTTGGTTTTAGTTCCTGAGGTTGAGGATTCAGTGAATTAATTCACTGACGAACACATTGAGTCAGGGACCTGAGATTTTAAGAATTTACACTTCAGTTGGTAGGAATCAATCAGTGGACTGATTCTCTATATCCAACATTCCTAATTTAGCTTTCAGTCTTGTGAAAGTTGGTTCATCCAAAGGTTTGGTGAAGATATCAGCCAACTGATATTCAGTAGGAATGAAGTGTAATTCAATGTCACCATTCATGACATGGTCCCTTATGAAGTGATATCTGATATCAATATGTTTTGTTCTCTGATGAAGAACAGGGTTGTTAGAGATTGCAATTGCACTTGTGTTATCACAAAAGATGGGTACCATCTTGTACTGAATTCCATAGTCACTGAGTTGACTTTTCATCCAGAGTACATTTGCACAACAACTAGCTGCTGCAACATATTCAGCCTCAGCTGAGGATGATGAAGCGAAAAGTGTACTTTTGTCATTTTAGGTACTTTTGAGAAGAAATCTGGAAAAGGAAGCATTTTGGACGTTTTTGGAGCATAAAAGTGAAGAAAACGACAAAGTCTCAAAAACCGGCTGAAAAGTACCTTGGACGGCGTCAGGATTTGTTCTTGACGGCGTCATGGCTTGGCAAAAGTGGTGGATATGAAAATTACTCATGATAAGCCAGAGAAATTTGCATGGGAATTCTGACGGCGTCACCCTTTGGAATGATCAAGGTCGTCACGGTATAAGTTAAAGCGGGACGACGTCACGCCTAATTCCGACGGCGTCAAGCCTTGATAAGCCAGAACGGATTTTGGAGAGCTAAATAGGGACGGCGTCAAGAAGGACATCCAGGAACCCTAAAAGCGGCGAGGTGACGGCGTCACACTCCATAACGTGACGCCGTCAAATCTGAAAGTCTATATATAGTTTTGCAATTTTTTGTCATTGGTGTGGAACTTATTGGGGAACTTTGTGTATGAAAACCCTAAGACGATTTTAGCAGCTTTCTCAAGGCTTTTTGCCTTGAGATCTTCCATGTTACATTGAAGATAAGTTATCAATTAATCATTCAATATGTCTATGTGTTGTTTGATTCTATCTTGTTCTTGTCTTTTGTTTAACATGCTAGGCTAGATTTATCTTGTGTTTGCTTAGATCTAATGAAACCTAGCTATTGATTATTGGTTATTAGTGTGTTATTAGTTGTATTGGATGATTGTTTATCTATGTTAGGCTTAAGAAAACTGGCTAACTTCCTATTCGGTAACTTGCTTGAACGTCTTAAGAAACATGAACCAATGCGTACCAAAGGTTTTTATGGTTGTATTTAATGCATGAGCGAATTCTAGTGATCCCATGTTAGGAGCTTCCTATCCGGCTCGACATAGGAGTGAAGTAGGAGTTCATAGAGTTGGGGAAGTACGTACGCCACCCCACGAATGGTATTAAGGAATACACCCGTCATCCACGCAACTAATACACACTAATCAACCGGTAAAAGATAGTTAGGGAGTAAGGAAGTCTAAGTAAACACATTTCTCTCTACATAAGTTTTACCACCTTTTCATTTTCTGTTATTTTATTTTATTTGCATTCGTAGTAACTTGGGTTAGTTGACTAGCAACTAATTCCGCCCACTCTTTCAAACCCGAGATTTTACTTGCTTTCATAAAAAATATAAAAACATAAAAAGAATCTTCTCTCACCCTTAGACCTATTAGAGTAGTTTTTCATACCTAACGAACACTATTCCCTGTGGAGAACGATCAATCCCCCGTACTTACCACTACACTATACTACATCGGTCAGGTACACTGCCTGGTGGGGTTGTAAGCCTCTTGAGATCACTCGAGAGGTAAAACCTGTTGTAAGGTTGCAAAACCACGCATCAGCCTCAGCTGAGGACAAGGCAACTGATTGTTGCTTCTTGGCACTCCAACAGACTAATTTCCCACCAAGAATTTGGCAAGAGCCTGAGGTGCTTTTTCTGTCCATGTTGCATCCAGCATAGTCAGAGTCTGAGTATCCTTTGAGATCAAGTCCTGAGCACTTTGGATAGTATAATCCAAGGTTAGGAGTGCCCTTCAGGTACCTGAATATCCTTTTCACAGCAGTGACATGAGATTCTCTTGGGTCAGATTGATATCTGGCACATAGACATACTGAGAATTGGATATCAGGCCTTGATGCAAGTAGATACATCAGTGATCCTATCATTCCTCTTAAGAGAGTTTGATTTACTGGTTTACCAGTTAGATCAGGACCAAGGTTGTTTGGGGGAACCATGGGAGTTTTGACTGAGGCACAGTCACTGAGATCATACTTCTTCAGTAGATTCTTTACATACTTCTCTTGACTGATAGTGGTTCCTCTATCAGTCTGCTTGATCTGAAGACCAAGAAAGTATGTCAGTTCTCCCATCATGCTCATTTCAAACTTCTTTGCCATTAGTTTTTCAAATTGTTTGCAAAGTTTGAAACTTGTTGAGCCAAAGATGATGTCATCAACATACACTTGTACTAGTATAACATCATTATTTGTCTTATAGATAAACAATGTGTTGTCTATCTTGCCTCTGACAAATTTGTTTTGGATTAAGAAGGCTGAGAGAGTCTCATACCATGCCCTGGGAGCTTGCTTCAGTCCATAAAGGGCTTTGTTAAGCTTATAGACA
Source organism: Artemisia tridentata subsp. tridentata (assembly GCA_021014915.2). Lineage (NCBI taxonomy): Eukaryota > Viridiplantae > Streptophyta > Magnoliopsida > Asterales > Asteraceae > Artemisia > Artemisia tridentata. Next base: position 29,132,593 of record CP139504.1, on the reverse strand, counting down.
TGATCAGGAGACTCATGGCTTTCAAATCCAGGAGGTTGCTCAACATAAACTTCTTCTTTCAGCGAACCATTTAAGAATGCGCTTTTAACATCCATTTGGTACACCCTGAAGTTCATGTATGTAGCAAAAGTAAGGAATATCCTGATGGCTTCCATCCTTGCTACTGGTGCAAATGTTTCTTCATAGTCAATGCCTTCTTGTTGATTATAGCCTTTGGCTACAAGTCTGGCTTTGTTTTTAATGACTATGCCATTTTCATCAGTTTTGTTTTTGAATACCCACTTCATGCCAATGACTGAGACATTCTCAGGACATTTGACCAAGGTCATTACCTTGTTTCTGTCAAATTGTTCCAGTTCATCATGCATGGCATGAACCCAACTTGGATGTTTAAGTGCTTCTTTAACACTTTTGGGTTCAATTGTGGAGATGAAGTCCACAAATAGGCATTCATTGGATGAGGCTGCTCTTAGACTAGCAGCCATGCTCCTGGTGAGCATGCCTTCAGTAGGCTCTCCAATAATATTGACAAGTTCAATTTCCTGAGACCTAGTCCAACTTTCTTGAGGTCCTGGATACTAATTTGAACTTGTAGAGACCTGATTGGGTAGAGGGTTTAGTTCTGGAGTAGACACATGATCTGGTATGTGCTTAAACACATACCTTTATTTGACCAAAACCGGACCAAAATAACCAAAAACCCGACCAAAATGCCAAAAGATATTGTGTTTTTGTGTTTTTGTATGTGCAGGGATGGATATCGTGAAAATTGACAAAACACACGGAAAACCCAAGATAATGAGCACGAGATTTGGAAGAGTGTTAAAAGCCGGAGCCGGGAAAGAAATAATGGTCAAAAAGTCAAACATGGTCCTCCAATTATCAGAGATTGTCAACATTAGCCCTTGGATCATCTTTATAAAAATGGCAGCAAAGGTCCCTTGATTTTCAGCAATTAACACAATTGGTCCCTTGAAATTAAAAAAAAAAACCCTTTTCACACTTACCCAATACACAACTTATCCAAAAATAACTAAACCAAACCCAACTTTAAATACAAGTCCAACCCACCATTTATCCTAACTCCAAAGCCCATTTCACTTAACCCATATCCTGAGCCCACAATTCGGTCAAACAAATAAAAAAAACGGGTCAATGGTCAAATACGGTCAAAATAAATAAATAATATTACCCTTTACCTATTCCCGCCCCCCAAATCCCATTTACCCAGTTTTACATGAACCCTAGATTCACCCAAGTACAAAATTACTACAATTAAGGGCTAATTGGTCAAATCAAAGGGTTTCTAGAAGGTGTCAGACGTGTCAGGAGGTGTCAGAAGCAAACAAGCACACACGGGGACAGATGGCAGCCAATGATTGGTTTCTACACGTCACAATCAGTGATCCAAGGGTGCTCATCATTGGGTAATGATTAGATTATGATCATACGGCTTAGAGATGCTTTGAAGAAACACAGGTCACACGGATTGCCAGCGTGGACTTCTCTCCCCTCACTCTCTCCTCACGGTTATAAATAGAAGCTTAATCTAGCTTATTTTGGAGTAGTTTTTTTTATGTATTGTTATGCTGCTGAAATTTCCTTTGTAATCTCCTTTTATGTACTCAGTTTTTGATTAATGAAAGTTTAAAATTTAGTTTGTTAAAATTACTTGTCTCTTATTTCCTTTAAAGCAATTTACAATTACTCTAAGTTTACATAAGCTCGTATAAGCTTGTTTGTTACTGTTTTCAATTTCTATTAGCTTCTAAAAGTTTGTTGTTCATTTATTTTACAAGTTACTCTTTTATTATCATAAATTTAAAAAAAAATAATAATAAGAAAAATAAAAAAAATATAAAAAATGCTTTTGATTAATTCATGTCTCAGCTTACTTTTAAGCTATTTACTCTAGTTAACAAGCTCATAAAGCTTACTAGCTTGTGTGAGCCTGTTTTGATTCAATTCACTCAAAATCTCACAAAAAGTCAACAATAGTCAAACTCAGCTTATTTTTAATAAGCCAGCTTATTTGAGGAGTAAAGACAGCCAATAAGGAGTCTAATTGGCCTGTCAAAAGACAGGCAAGCATAGTGAACCCTCTCTGTTCATGCTGAGGGGGCTTTGATTTGTAAGAATTTTCTCATGTTCATTTCTACTCAACTGTTTTAGTGTAATGTTGCAGCTATTGGTTTAATTTCTGTTAGTTATTGGATAGTTGAAGCTTATTTGATAGATTTGTCATTAGTTAAATTGTTTTATCAAACAGTTGGTGGTGTTGAAAAGTTTGTTTTGGTCACAGTTAGTAGTTTGAGTATTTAGCTTCTAATTTGATTTTAATCTGAGAATCTGATAAGCAATGTTGTTGTTGCTGCTATATTGAGGTTATTTGATGTTAGAGAGTTATTAGTGACTAAGTTTGATCAATGTTGTGGTGTTGAATGGCTTAGATCTGTTTGTAGCTTTGTTAACTGCTAGTTCAAGGGTGTTTGGATCAAGAATAATAAGTGAGCTATTGGCGTTAGTTGGTAGTCATTTTGGTCTGATTTATCTGCATTACTCTTATATAGCTCAGAATAAGCATTATATTGGTGGTTTGTTAAGAAATAGTCAAAGTTACTTGTTAATCTCATAACTGCTAGTGTATTTGTGAACTGAGTTTGCTGATGTATTGATTCCATGGATTTTGTGTTTGAGATTGTGAAATCAGTGCATAAACCTAATCACTAAACACCTAGTAATAGATTCAGAGGTTTAAAATTAGATTTGGTCAAAGTTAGTTTGAAATCAAAAAGTCAATAAAATCAGTTAAGAGCAGAAAAAGCATGAACTTCTAGATCACTTGTAGGATTTGTTAGTGATTGGAATTTGGTTTGGATTAATTTTCTGAGTAGCTTATTAACTTGTAGAGTTAGATCAAAAAGAAAATTCCATTTTGGAACTCATTAGCTTATCTCAAATTGAGCTCAAAATTTCTTGTCTGCTAGATATAGGCTCTGTTCTTCAGTAACTAGCTCATGTTCATAAGCAGATTTCTTGAAATCTATTTGATGTAAGTGTGATTTTATTGGGGCAAAAGTTAGACTAGCCAGCTGTCTCTAAGAATCTGCTTTTGGATTGTTCTTATTAGCTTATTTGGATAGCTTATTTGAGTCTATTTTGTGCCTGTTTGGACTGTTTTATAAAGAAGTGTGCATAAGTTGATTGTCTTGTGAATAAGCTGATTTCCAGCTATTTTAATCTTGTTTGAGCTTCTTCTTTTCATTAAAAATAGTTTTAGTTAGTTGTTATTTGAATTTCAAAAGAAGAAAAACAAAAAAAAAAAAAAATAGTTTGGATAAATTGTACTAGCCTAGGATCGAACCTGGGTGGATTTTTAGAGTAAAAACGTTTTTGGTTTACTGATTTTACAAATCAGTCCTTAGATTTCATTTTGTTCCACTTCAGTCCTCGTCTTTATTTAAAACCGTTTTTAGTTTTGTGTAAGTTTCAGAAAAGTACAATTTAGTCCCCGTCTTTGTTTCAAAACGTTTTTAGTTTTAAACAATTTTCCGAATTTACAATTTAAGTCCCTTTAGTTTTTATAAATATTTTCTTAATTTTCTTTTATAAAATTAGTTTTATTTAATTACAGTTTTAGTCCCTTAGCTTTTAATCTTTGCATTTTAGCATACTAATTTCACTATTAGTTTTATAAATCTCGGGATTAGCCCGGGATTTGCATTTATTTGATTTATTTTTGTGTGCATTTATTTTAATAGCGTAGATTGCTTTTAATTTTCCTTATTTTAGTGTAATCAATACTAAAAAAAAAATAATCTTTCACGTCACTTATTCACTTCACATATTCACGACTCCGATTCGATTATTCGCCGTCAAACCTTCGTTGGGAGAACGACCCGGGGGAATTGTATTCGTTACAATTTCTTTGGACTCAAAAATAAAAATAAAAATATATTACATCAATTAAAATGGCGCCGCTGCCGGGGAAGGCTTGAAACGAGTGCGTCGATTTCGTCCGTTGTTTTTGTGATTTGAAGATCCTTCCTTGGAAGTTATTGTTTTTCTTAAAAAAATAAAAATACAAAAATATAATAAATAAAACACTTTTCCTAAAGTGTTTTCATTAATACATCTTAATAAACATCCTCGGTCTTCCGTTGAAGGAGGGCGGTTGTAAACCATTCCAAATAACAACAAAATAAATCGTGAAATTAAACGTTATCGGATTACTTTATTACTACAACCTAATTACGGGGTTTAAGGAAGCTTGACATTAAATTGTCGAGCTGAAGAAGGCGGGTTTTTAAGCATCTTCGGAGCTACCTTTGCCTTCCCGCCACGCTGCGCGTAGTTTTAAAGGAAACGGTTACGGTTAACGTAACGGTTACCAAAAAGAAAATAAAGTCTTTTGTTTTTCAATATATTAAAAAAGCCAAAAATAATTCCCAACCAAAAATACAAAAAGATTTTTTGATTTTCATTTTTGTTTTCTTTTTGGTGTATGAACACCCGCTCATCTTCTCAAAATCTTATTTCTCCATTATCAAATCCCGAAAGGGTAATTCGACACACACACCGTGCTCATTTCCCAAACGTTGAAGAAATGAATCACGACAATCAAGCTCCTCCGGTGGAGCCTAATCAAGGAGCACAACCGGGCCCCGACCTCCGTCCGTTGGAGGAACAACTTCAAACACCATTTAATGGTGTGCGAAGGGCCATTGTGATTCCCGACATACTTGCTAATCAATTTGAAATCAATCACGGGTTATTGAACCTCATCACTAGTATCTCTTACCACGGGTTCGAGAGTGAAGATCCTCATATTCACATTAGGAACTTCACGGATATAGTTGAGACCATTAAGCTTAACCAAGTATCATATGATGCGATCAAGATGAAGTTATTTCCTTTCTCCCTTAAGGGAGCGGCTCGAACTTGGCTTGAGAAGGAACCCCCGAACTCGATCTATACTTGGGGTGACCTAGCTTCAAAGTTCGTGAACCATTTCTATCCTCCTTCTAAGATTTCTAATCTCCGCGCTCAAATCTTACGTTTCCAACAAGCCTTTGATGAATCGTTCAGCGAGGCTTGGGATCGGTTTAAGGAGTTGTTGGAGAAATGTCCGAACCACGGTTTTTCGGAGCTTCATCAAATCGATACCTTTTATAATGGTTTGAGTCTTGCCGATCAAGATTCACTCAATTCGGCGGCCGGTGGAAATTTGTTGGCTCGTAATACTCGAGAGGCATTCGGAATAATTGAAAACAAAGCCCGTGTGAGAAATTCAAGGAGCAAGCTTCAAACGTCTAGTGCTAGTAGTAAGAACAATGAAGAAGTTATGAATGCCTCTAGCCGCACTTACTAAGAGATTCGATTCATTTGTTATTGAGAAAACACCCAACCAAGTCAATGTTATTAACCATGGTTGTGAAATATGTGGTGGTCCTCATTCTTATTTCGAGTGTCCGGCCACCGGGGCTTATGGACACGAGAATGTGTATGCTACTAATTCGGGTGGTAATGGTTACCAACCCCAAGGTGATCGTAATCTCCTTAGCTACCGTTCAAACAATTCACTTGGACCACCACCGGGATTCAATAATCAAAGTCAAAATCAAGGTCAAAACCGTAATCAAGTGAACAATAATCAAAATCGTGCAAATAATGGTTTTCAAAACAATGGTTTTAATCAACATCAAAACCGGGGTTTTCAAGGAAATCAAAATCAAGGGAATTTTTATGGGAATTTCAATGCTAATCAAGGAAATATGAATCAAAATCAAGGAAATTTTCATAATCAAGGTTTCAATAACAACAACCGAGGGCAAAATTTTAATCAAAATCAAAATGTTGTTCCAAATCCGCCACCCTCGGATGAGATTCTTCGACAATTAATGCTTCAAAATCAAAATATGATGAGAACTCAAGAGTTGTTAACTAAGGAAATGAGTGAAATTAAGAAACGTTTAAATGATCGACCCTCGGGCTCGGGTACTACTTCTCTTCCAAGCAACACGATCGCAAACCCGAGGGGCGACGTTAAGGCGATCACAACACGTAGTGGTGTTTGTTATGATGGACCTACGGCTCCGACTACCTCTTCTTCTCTTCCTCCCAAGGTAGTCGCCCGTGAAACCGAGGAGACAACGGATACGGCACTTCCTACTAATAACGGAAGGACCGAAGACATCCAACCTCCGGTTGTCCAATCGTCAAAAGGAAAAGGGAAAGTTGATTTTGAACAAGAGGTTCCCGTTAAGATAAAACTTCCGTATCCGTCGCGACTTGATGAACAAAAGCACCATGATAAGAATACGCATCAGATGGAGAAATTCTACCAAATCTTTCAAGATATGAGTTTCGAAATTAGCTTCGCGGATGCTGCTCTCTTAATGCCGAAATTTGCATCGATGGTGAAGAATTTGCTGAGCAACAAAGATAAATTGTTTGAAATGGCAAAAACAACCCCGTTGAATGAACAATGTTCCGCGGTTCTCCTTAAAAAGCTTCCGGAAAAGCTTGGAGATCCCGGAAAGTTCCTTATTCCGTGCAATTTTCCGGGGATGGTTCAATGTTTCGCCTTGGCCGATCTTGGCGCTAGCATTAACCTAATGCCTAAGTCTGTTTGGGAAAAATTATCTCTCCCCGCTCTCACTCCGACCCGCATGACTCTCGAGCTCGCGGATCGATCAATTACTCGACCAATTGGAATCGCTGAAGATGTCTACGTTAATGTGGGAAAGTTCCATTTTCCGGCAGATTTTGTGATTGTCGAATTTGATGCCGATCCCCGAGTTCCTCTCATTCTCGGGAGAGGATTCTTAAGAACCGGGCGCTGCGTTGATTGATGTTTATGATGAAGAGATTACCTTGCGAGTTGGTAATGAAGCCGTGACGTTTGATTTGGATCAAACTGCGAGATACTCCTCCAACGATAATTGCATGTCCGTCAACCGTATTGATATTATTGACGTTACTACGGAGGAGTATGCTCAAGAGATTCTCGGTTTTTCTAGTGGCAATCCCACTTTGGATTCTTCTTCTACCTCTATTGATGATTCTTCTCCGTCTACTATTTCTTCACCGATCATCTCCGACTCTTCCCCGTCCCTCACTCCGTTTGAGGGAGGTGATTTCTTTTTGGAAGAGGTCAATGAGTTTCTTGCTACCGACACATCTTCTTCACCGGAAGATGATGATTCTTATTATGATCCGGAGGGGGATATTCTTATGCTTGAACAACTTTTGAATGAAGACCCTACCCCTTTTTCCCCTCCGATGGACCTTAAAATGGCCGACGTTAAGGAAATTAAGCCGTCTATTGAGAATCCTCCGGAGCTTGAGCTCAAGGATTTACCTCCTAATCTTGAATATGCTTTCTTGGGAGATTCCGATACATTTCCCGTCATCATTTCAAAAGCTCTCAAAGATGAAGAGAAGACAAAACTCTTAGACGTGCTTAAACAGCATAAAAGTGCCATTGCTTGGCAGATCTCTGATATAAAGTGTATTGACCCTAAATTCTGCACCCATAAGATCTTATTGGAAGATAATTTAAACCCGCTGTTCAGCAACAGAGACGGGTTAACCCAAAAATCCATGATGTCATAAAAAAGGAAGTTATTAAACTCCTCGACGCAGGGATGATTTATCCAATCTCGGATAGCTCATGGGTTAGTCCCGGTCCACTGTGTGCCTAAAAAGGATGGAATGACCGTGATAACAAACGAAGAAAATGAGTTAATTCCCACACGTCTCGTCACCGGATGGAGAGTGTGTATCGATTACCGAAAACTCAACGATGCTACCCGTAAAGACCATTTCCCATTACCATTTATGGACCAAATGCTTGAGCGTTTGGCAGGAAATGAGTTCTATTGTTTTCTCGATGGCTTTTCGGGTATTTTCAAATACCAATTGATCCCCAAGATCAGGAAAAGACCACCTTCACGTGTCCTTATGGAACATTTGCCTACCGACGCATGCCTTTCGGCTTGTGCAATGCTCCGGGCACGTTTCAAAGGTGCATGATGGCTATATTCCATGATATGATCGAGACGACGATGGAGGTCTTTATGGATGACTTCTCGGTTTATGGAAATTCTTTCTCCTCGTGCCTCTCCCATTTAGAGAAAATGCTTGAACGGTGTGAAAGCACCAATCTCGTTCTAAATTGGGAGAAGTGCCACTTCATGGTTAAAGAGGGCATAGTCCTCGGCCATAAGATTTCCAAATCTGGGATTGAGGTCGATCGAGCTAAAGTCGATGTTATCGCTAAGCTACCTCATCCCACTACCGTCAAAGGAATCCGTAGTTTCCTTGGTCATGCCAGTTTCTACAAATGATTTATTCAAGACTTCTCAAAAATCGCCCGGCCTCTGACCCATCTTCTTGAAAAAGATGCTCCGTTCATCTTCTCTCCCGAATGCATCGAAGCATTCGAGGTTCTCAAAAGAAACTGACCGAAGCACCGATCTTGGTTGCCCCCGACTGGGACTTGCCCTTTGAGCTAATGTGTGATGCAAGCGATTATGCTATCGGTGCAGTCCTGGGGCAACGCAAGTCCAAATACTTCCAACCGATACACTATGCTAGCAAGACAATGACCAATGCTCAATCTCATTACACTACTACTGAGAAAGAGTTGTTGGCCGTTGTCTACGCTTTTGAGAAATTTAGACCGTATCTTGTCTTATCAAAAAGCATAGTGTATACGGACCATTCTGCTCTAAAGTATCTCTTAGCAAAACAAGATGCTAAACCGAGATTACTTCGGTGGATTCTTCTGCTCCAGGAATTTGACATTATCATTCGTGATAAAAAAGGAGCAGAGAATCTAGCCGCTGATCATTTGTCCAGACTGGAAAATCCTCATCAAAGTGTTCTCGAGAATAAGGAAATCACCGAGACATTTCCTCTCGAGACACTTGGGAAAATATCTTTAAAAAATGATCCGAGTACCCCATGGTTTGCTGATTACGCAAATTACCATGCGGGGAATTTTGTGGTGAAAGGGATGTCGTCCCAGCAGAAAAAGAAGTTTTTCAAAGATGTTAAACATTATTTCTGGGACGACCCCTACTTATTCCGGATATGTGCCGATCAAGTGATAAGACGGTGTGTGCATGGCCAAGAAGCCGTTGACATCCTCAACGCTTGCCATAATGGACCCACGGGGGGACATCATGGTGCCAGCTACACCGCTAAAAAAATCTTTGATTCTGGATTCTATTGGCCGACAATCTACCGCGATGCCCACGACTTGGTGAAGTCTTGTGACTCTTGCCAACGTCAAGGAAAAATCTCGCAAAAAGACGAAATGCCTCAAAATGCAATTCAAGTCTGTGAGATTTTTGACGTGTGGGGCATCGATTTCATGGGGCCATTCCCGTCTTCACGAGGGAATAAGTATATCCTCGTGGCCGTCGACTACTTGTCAAAATGGGTTGAAGCTAAAGCGCTCCCCACTAATGACGCCCGAGTGGTTGTTAAGTTCTTGAAAAATCTCTTCTCCCGATTTGGAACTCCTCGTGCCATAATCAGTGATCGCGGTACTCACTTCTGCAATGATCAATTTGCAAAAGTTATGCTCAAGTATGGTGTCACTCACCGACTTTCTACCGCGTATCACCCGCAAACAAGCGGACAAGTCGAGGTTTCGAATCGTGGATTGAAACGTATCCTTGAAAGAACCGTTGGTGAAAATCGAGCCTCGTGGGCCGACAAATTGGATGATGCTTTATGGGCTTTCCGAACCGCTTTCAAGACACCCATCGGGTGTACTCCTTACAAGCTGGTTTACGGAAAGGCCTGCCATCTGCCCATCGAGCTCGAGCATAAGGCATATTGGGCCTTGAAACATGCCAATTTTGACCTCAAGACCGCGGGAGATCACCGTAAGCTTCAATTAAATGAATTAAATGAGCTTCGGGATCAAGCCTACGAGAATTCTTTGATCTACAAAGAGAAAACTAAGAGGATTCATGACTCTAAGATTAAAAATCGCATTTTCAATGTTGGTGATCGAGTCCTCCTTTTCAATTCTCGACTAAAGATTTTCTCGGGCAAACTCAAAACCCGCTGGTCTGGGCCATTCACCATTACTCAAGTTTTTCCATATGGAACCGTCGAGTTAGCTCAAAATGACGGTCCAAACTTTAAGGTGAATGGTCATAGGTTGAAGCACTATTTTGGAGGGGACGTACCATCCATGGTTGTCCCGGATCTCCAAACTTTCCCCATGAACAACTAAATTCGGGGTCGAGTCAAGCTCATGTGACTCGGTTAACAAAAACAAGCGCTTCGTGGGAGGCACCCCATGCTTATCCATCTATCTTTTTTCTATTTTCTTAATAAAGAGGAGGGGATCCTCTTCCATATCTTGTGTCTCGTTGTTTTTCTATGCTGTGTCCAGGTTAGCCCGATGATGAAGACTCTCGTGCTCGTAGTTTCCTTCACGCTACTCGAGTTTCATCATCCGCTGCTTATCCAATATCCAAAATCTTATCGTTTTACATCTATCTTTTGGCATAATTAATAAACGGCCTTAGATTTTTGTAGGAGAACCCTTACCTTTAAGACATTGAGGACAATGTCTCGTTCTAGTCTGGGGGGGGGTAATCTTGCGATTTGATTTTTGCTATTTTCTCATGCAACCCCGTTTTTCCTCCAAAAATTGAAAAAATCCAAAAAAATGAGAAAAATTTAAAAATTTTTGCAAAAATATAATAAGTTTTGACATTTTTGTTGACTTTCCGCTGGGTAGAGTAGGAATAAAATTTCGACTTGACCGGGCGTGTTGAGCCCTAGCTTGTTCCCTTAACCAATGATGATCATAAAAGCTTGTGCTAGTCTTATACACAAGGAGCTGCTCTTTTGCAAGTTCCCGTACTTGACTTTATACATGCATGGCTTTAAAAGCTTTCGCTAGTCTTTTACATAAGGAGCTAGAAAACGCGAATTCTTTTCAAGAATTTGCAAGTTTCTGTAACTGACTTTATATATGCGTGGCTGATTATCGGCTAAGTATTCGCGAATTTCATTATTTGAGATTTTTAAATGTGCGAAGAGCGAGAAATGATAGAATTTATTTAGAAGTTAGATGCCAAACGTGGAGTAGTTGGTTCTCTTTAGAGCTCGTCGTAGGTACTTGTGTCCTTTTTCTCCCGTAAGATTGTTTCACCCCATATATTGTATAAATAATTAAAGATATTTAGGTTTAGAATGAAATTTAGTTCTCCATCTTCTTAAAAGAATTTTTGCTCTAAAAATTGGGTACACATCAAGGTTCCGTATTGAGTGAATAAGTTGTAAAGTGCTCTTAGATTTCGGATTGAGATCGGACCTTGGATCCTTACTTCTAAAGGCGGTAAGGTCTTGGATTTAAACCGTGAAGGTTCGTTTTCTAAGGGTTACTATTGTATGATGTTTTGGAAACACCCGGTAATCCCGTGGTATTAAGTTATTGAGTGAAGAAAAGTTTGAGTTAAAAGAAAAAAAAAAAAAAAAAAAATGTGTATGTTGAGATGTATGGATTTTGTGCTTAATGTGTTAGACAAGTTGTTGGCACGTGAGGTGCATGTGAATGACCCTAGATCTGGCACATGAGGTGCACGTGATGTTTCTCCACAACTGATGTCTACATGTTTGTATGAGTTCTTTAGTCTTTGACGTATGTAATAACCTTGATTTGGACCTCATTTTTAAGGCAAACTTTCTTGTAAGAAGAGGGAAAACTACTTAGTGTTTTAAACTTGGTATCTTTATCGGACTAATAATTATGAAAATGAGAAGCTTATGAAGAAATTCATCTCTCTCACAAAAATAAAATAAGTAGAAACAAAGATAAGTTTGGGAGCGAGAGGTTCTTACACAAGTAACTTCTATGAGTAGTGTTGGCATCTAATTTCTAAGTAGGTTGTGATCTCGTTTATAAGCTTAGTTTGGGAGTATGTGAAAAATCAAGGACGATGAATTTTATCCTTATGGTCACTCCTCTATGAGTTGTGTTTCTACTCTATGACCCTAAAAATTATCGTTAGATAATGATTGTCAACAAAGCCGTCACTTGAATAATAAGAAAAATACAAAAATAGAATAAAAGGAAAGATGGGGAGTTTTTAAAGCTTAAGATTTCTTGATCTCTTTTGAAAATTTTGCTACTTCTCAAAGTTAGTAAAAAGAGATTGGAAATTTTTAGTTTCGAAAACGTGTTTTTATAACATTGCATGAGGACATTGCAATAGCTTAGTCTGGGGGAATTTGGTATGTGCTTAAACACATACCTTTATTTGACCAAAACCGGACCAAAATAACCAAAAACCCGACCAAAATGCCAAAAGATATTGTGTTTTTGTGTTTTTGTATGTGCAGGGATGGATATCGTGAAAATTGACAAAACACACGGAAAACCCAAGATAATGAGCACGAGATTTGGAAGAGTGTTAAAAGCCGGAGCCGGGAAAGAAATAATGGTCAAAAAGTCAAACATGGTCCTCCAATTATCAGAGATTGTCAACATTAGCCCTTGGATCATCTTTATAAAAATGGCAGCAAAGGTCCCTTGATTTTCAGCAATTAACACAATTGGTCCCTTGAAATTAAAAAAAAAAACCCTTTTCACACTTACCCAATACACAACTTATCCAAAAATAACTAAACCAAACCCAACTTTAAATACAAGTCCAACCCACCATTTATCCTAACTCCAAAGCCCATTTCACTTAACCCATATCCTGAGCCCACAATTCGGTCAAACAAATAAAAAAAACGGGTCAATGGTCAAATACGGTCAAAATAAATAAATAATATTACCCTTTACCTATTCCCGCCCCCCAAATCCCATTTACCCAGTTTTACATGAACCCTAGATTCACCCAAGTACAAAATTACTACAATTAAGGGCTAATTGGTCAAATCAAAGGGTTTCTAGAAGGTGTCAGACGTGTCAGGAGGTGTCAGAAGCAAACAAGCACACACGGGGACAGATGGCAGCCAATGATTGGTTTCTACACGTCACAATCAGTGATCCAAGGGTGCTCATCATTGGGTAATGATTAGATTATGATCATACGGCTTAGAGAGGCTTTGAAGAAACACAGGTCACACGGATTGCCAGCGTGGACTCCTCTCCCCTCACTCTCTCCTCACGGTTATAAATAGAAGCTTAATCTAGCTTATTTTGCAGTAGTTTTTTTTATGTATTGTTATGCTGCTGAAATTTCCTTTGTAATCTCCTTTTATGTACTCAGTTTTTGATTAATGAAAGTTTAAAATTTAGTTTGTTAAAATTACTTGTCTCTTATTTCCTTTAAAGCAATTTACAATTACTTTAAGTTTACATAAGCTCGTATAAGCTTGTTTGTTACTGTTTTCAATTTCTATTAGCTTCTAAAAGTTTGTTGTTCATTTATTTTACAAGTTACTCTTTTATTATCATAAATTTAAAAAAAAAATAAGAAAAATAAAAAAAAATTATAAAAAATGCTTTTGATTAATTCATGTCTCAGCTTACTTTTAAGCTATTTACTCTAGTTAACTAGCTCATAAAGCTTCTAGCTTGTGTGAGCCTGTTTTGATTCAATTCACTCAAAATCTCACAAAAAGTCAACAATAGTCAAACTCAGCTTATTTTTAATAAGCCAGCTTATTTGAGGAGTAAAGACAGCCAATAAGGAGTCTAATTGGCCTGTCAAAAGACAGGCAAGCATAGTGAACCCTCTCTGTTCATGCTGAGGGGGCTTTGATTTGTAAGAATTTTCTCATGTTCATTTCTACTCAACTGTTTTAGTGTAATGTTGCTGCTATTGGTTTAATTTCTGTTAGTTATTGGATAGTTGAAGCTTATTTGATAGATTTGTCATTAGTTAAATTGTTTTATCAAACAGTTGGTGGTGTTGAAAAGTTTGTTTTGGTCACAGTTAGTAGTTTGAGTATTTAGCTTCTAATTTGATTTTAATCTGAGAATCTGATAAGCAATGTTGTTGTTGCTGCTATATTGAGGTTATTTGATGTTAGAGAGTTATTAGTGACTAAGTTTGATCAATGTTGTGGTGTTGAATGGCTTAGATCTGTTTGTAGCTTTGTTAACTGCTAGTTCAAGGGTGTTTGGATCAAGAATAATAAGTGAGCTATTGGTGTTAGTTGGTAGTCATTTTGGTCTGATTTATCTGCATTACTCTCATATAGCTCAGAATAAGCATTATATTGGTGGTTTGTTAAGAAATAGTCAAAGTTACTTGTTAATCTCATAACTGCTAGTGTATTTGTGAACTGAGTTTGCTGATGTATTGATTCCATGGATTTTGTGTTTGAGATTGTGAAATCAGTGCATAAACCTAATCACTAAACACCTAGTAATAGATTCAGAGGTTTAAAATTAGATTTGGTCAAAGTTAGTTTGAAATCAAAAAGTCAATAAAATCAGTTAAGAGCAGAAAAAGCATGAACTTCTAGATCACTTGTAGGATTTGTTAGTGATTGGAATTTGGTTTGGATTAATTTTCTGAGTAGCTTATTAACTTGTAGAGTTAGATCAAAAAGAAAATTCCATTTTGGAACTCATTAGCTTATCTCAAATTGAGCTCAAAATTTCTTGTCTGCTAGATATAGGCTCTGTTCTTCAGTAACTAGCTCATGTTCATAAGCAGATTTCTTGAAATCTATTTGATGTAAGTGTGATTTTATTGGGGCAAAAGTTAGACTAGCCAGCTGTCTCTAAGAATCTGCTTTTGGATTGTTCTTATTAGCTTATTTGGATAGCTTATTTGAATCTATTTTGTGCCTGTTTGGACTGTTTTATAAAGAAGTGTGCATAAGTTGATTGTCTTGTGAATAAGCTGATTTCCAGCTATTTTAATCTTGTTTGAGCTTCTTCTTTTCATTAAAAATAGTTTTAGTTAGTTGTTATTTGAATTTCAAAAGAAGAAAAAAAAAAAAAAAAAAATAGTTTGGATAAATTGTAGTAGCCTAGGATCGAACCTGGGTGGATTTTTAGAGTAAAAACGTTTTTGGTTTACTGATTTTACAAATCAGTCCTTAGATTTCATTTTGTTCCACTTCAGTCCTCGTCTTTATTTAAAACCGTTTTTAGTTTTGTGTAAGTTTCAGAAAAGTACAATTTAGTCCCCGTCTTTGTTTCAAAACGTTTTTAGTTTTAAACAATTTTCCGAATTTACAATTTAAGTCCCTTTAGTTTTTATAAATATTTTCTTAATTTTCTTTTATAAAATTAGTTTTATTTAATTACAGTTTTAGTCCCTTAGCTTTTAATCTTTGCATTTTAGCTTTATAATTTCACTATTAGTTTTATAAATCTCAGGATTAGCCCGGGATTTGCATTTATTTGATTTATTTTTGTGTGCATTAATTTTAATAGCGTAGATTGCTTTTAATTTTCCTTATTTTAGTGTAATCAATACTAAAAAAAAAATAATCTTTCACGTCACTTATTCACTTCACATATTCACGACTCCGATTCGATTTATTCGCCGTCAAACCTTCGTTGGGAGAACGACCCGGGGGAATTGTATACGTTACAATTTCTTTGGACTCAAAAATAAAAATAAACAAATATATTGCATCATGATCATTGATTGGATCTTGAGTATTTTGAACAGGCTGATTGATATCATTAGTGTGTGTATGTGACTCAATAAACTCAGTGATGGTTGGGTTAGGTAGGTTGTGGGGGATTATGTAATAGGAGAGATTAGCATCATCTTGATACTGAGTAGAAGGATTGTTTTCAGATAGATATTCATCAGGAGGATATCTTGAAGAATTATCAATTCCTATCTCTTCTACTGAGGCAGTTGAGAACCTGATAGCATCAGTGCTCTCATCAAAGGTAACATGAAATGTTTCCTCAGTCTGCTGTCTCCTTGTGTTGAACACTTTGAAGGCTTTTGAGACAAGTGAGTATCCCAGGAAGTATCCATCATCAGCTTTTGCATCAAATTTCCCTAGGTGATCCTTGTGATTATGAATAAACACAGGACACCCAAAGACATGAAAGTAGCTGATGTCAGGGATTCTTCCTTTGAATAACTCATATGGGGTTTTCCCATGTCTCTTGACAATTATGGATCTGTTTTGTGTATAACAGGCAGTTTTGACTGCATCAGTCCAAAAATGGTTGGAAAGGACTGATCCACATAGCATTGTCCTAGCAGCTTCAATGAGTGTTCTGTTTTTCCTTTCAGCAACACCATTTTGTTCAGGTGTGTATGGAGAGGAAAAATTTTGGGAAATACCTTTCTCATCACAGAAACATTCAAGTTCATTATTTTTGAACTCAGTCCCATTGTCAGTTCTAATTTGTTTGACCTTAATGTCATTTTGATTTTCAATGTTCCTGACAAAGGACATGATTGTTTCAGCTGCCTGACTCTTTTTGATCAGGAAGAATACCCAGGTGTATCTAGAGTATTCATCCACTATGACCAGAGTATACTTCTCATGGTTAATAGACCTTGGACTGACAGGTCCAAATAGATCCATATGGAGAAGATGTAGGCAGTTCCTGATGGAAAAGTTGGTTTTGGTTTTAAATGATGCTCTGTGATGTTTACCTTTTTCACAAGCTGAGCATGGTTTATCCTAAGAAAACACAAGAGATGGTAAGCCAAGGACTTTGTTTTGTTTTACAAGATTGTTAATGTTCTTAAAGTTCAGGTGGGTAAGTCTCTTACGCCAAAGCCAGTTGAGTGTATCAGTGGCTTTAGCAAAGAGACAAGTTCCATCCTGAGTTAGACTGGACATGTCTAATACATAAACATCTTGTCTTCTTGGTGCAATGAGGACAATTTCCTTATTTGCATTGAAGATGGTTCCTTGCTTATCATCAAACTGAACTATGTATTTTGCATCACATAGTTGACTGACACTGATCAGATTATACTTAAGACCATTTACATATGCTATCCTAGTAAAGGCAATACCATTGCAGTTTACTGAACCATAACCTTCAGTGAGACATGATGAATTATCAGCAAATATCACTTTGGGTCCTGGTTCTTCCACATATTTGTGCAGATACTCCTTAACACCAGTCATGCTTCTTGAACATCCACTATCTAGATGCCAAACCGGATCCCTGGCATGCTTCTGCACAAATAGTAAACTAGGTCAGTTCTTTCTAGGACTCCATTTCATGGAGGGTTTGGTATTGTAGGTCTTTATGAAAGTATTAATTGATTCATGGTCAGAGGTTGAGTGGACTGAGCTACCACATGTTTTGCATTTGGTTGTAGGGGTAGCCTCAGTAGTCTGAGAGGATTGTTTCATTCCTCTTCTTGACTGAATGACCTTCTCTTTTCCTGAGGATTTCTGAGTGGAACTTCCACTAGATTCACAATGTTTGTCATATTGACAATCCTCAGGTTGGTGGTCATTGAATCCACACAAAGGGCAGGGTGGAAAAGGCTTGGCCTTTTGCTTCTGTTTCTGCTTAGAATCAGAAGGGTAGTTCAGGCACTGAGCCTTAAGTCCTGAAAAGTTTGACATGACTGAGCATTGTTTATGATCAGAGGTCCTGTGATCTTCCTTTTTGCAAATCATGCAATAAAGGACTCTATAGCAATCATCAGTGAGATGATTTGTATAGTTGCATAGCTCACATCTTTTCAGGGGTTTTGTGGGTTTGGGTTTGGTCTTTGAGGAAGTTGGTTTTTGTTCCTTCTTGGATTGAGAAGATTTCTCAGAAGATGCAATCTTCTCTCCTAGCTTCCTGACCATTTCAGCCAACTGATCAAATTTTGAGTCAGGGCTTTGGGTTGATACTTCAGAAGGGACTGAAGTTGATGAGTCATCAGTATTTACTGAGACATCAAGGTTTGCTCTCTTCAGGATGGTTGTTCCCCTTCCTGATCTCTCCTTTGGAGAGTGTGGTGAGAAGACCATAGGTGGGAGGCCTAAGTTAGGTGTAGCACCCTGAAGGGTATTCAGTGGAGGAAGTGGAGGGTATGATTCTGATTCAGACTCATCCAAGGACTCAGTGAGTGGTTCAGTGAGTTCAAGCTTACTGAGTTTTTCAGTGAGTCCAAGCATATTTTTCAAAGCCTGACTTTCAGGAAGCAAGATCTTTCCAGTCTCAAAGTTTGGTAACTAACTGACTGGGTTGTCCCTGACAATCCAGTCATTTGACTTGGGAAGTAATTCTTGCTCAAAAGATATGCCAGCTGGAACAAAGTTTATTTCATTTTGACACACAGTAGGATCAACCATAAGAGGGTCAATACCAATGGTTTTCTGAGAGATTAATCCCACAGTGTCAAAAACCTTAGGGTTCTTCTTGGTCCAGCTTTGAATGATAGCCTTTTCTTTGTTAAGTTCAGTTTGAAGGACTTGGTTTTGTTTCAAAATCTCAGTGTTCTGAATTTGTAGAGTTATTGTTTCTAGTTTGGCTTGCTTAAGTACAAGCAGTTCATCTCTACATTTGTTCAATTCTGACACAATATTGTTATATTTTGAAAGCAAGTTAAGCCTTTGTTCTTCAACAAACTTTAAATCAACACAAATATAATTCATGTAAGACTGCCAATCAGAATCATCATCCATAGAAAGTAAAGTATTTACCTTCTTCATGGTGATGTTGACCCACTCTCCATTTCTAGCATGGCCTTTTCCCACAGCCACCTGATCCTCTTCTGAAAGTGCCATCAGTGCACTAACTCTTATTTCCTCATCTGCGGAAACCTCTTCATCATCCCAATCATATGCTTCAGCTATTAAAACCTTGTTCTTTGTCTGAATAGGTTTAGATGTTTGAGCAGCCTGAGACAATATGGGGTTAGTTTCAAGAAGTGCAAGTTTAGCTTTGATATTCCTATATTTTGTTTCAAAATCCTTTTGACCCTTGTTTTGGAATTGTTGGGTGGACTGAAACATTTTAGGTTGAAACTTGCTAGTTCCTGAAAATTTGTAAGAGGGTTCTGAGATAGTTTTAGAATAACAGTCCCTAGCAAAATGACCCTTTTTACCACATTTAAAGCATTCAGTGGTCTCATTTGCTTTTGATTTTGTAAAGTTGGACTGATTTCTTTTGATGAAACGTTTTGAACTAGCAAGGAGTGCCCTTTCTTGGAATTCCAAGTTTAGGTCATTCAGGTATTCCTCATCAGTCCTTTCATCAATTTCTTCTTCAGAATCCTCTTGACTATCCTGCACAACACCATTAGAATAGAAAGCAGTTGATATGGGTGTGGAGGTTAAGGCCTTTTTGGACTCAAAAGCTTTGAGTCAGGGTATCTCCTTGAGATCAAGTTGTCTTCATAGACAAACTTCCCATAAATTTCAGGGAGCTCAAGGGTCTGAATGTGGTTAGCATTCCTCAGGCCTTGTGAGAAGTTGAGCCATTTCTCAGGGAGACTGTTGACAAAGCCAACATTTGTCTCATGTTTGGTCAGTACAACACCATCATTTGATAATTCATTTATCAAAGTCTTGTATCTGGTGTAGGTCTGTGAGAGACTTTCAGAGTCTTTTGCCCTGAAAGTATTATACTCAAGTTTAAGGTCCATGACCCTATTTTTCTTGGTATCTGAGGGACCCTCAAAGCTGTTTACCAAGTCATCCCAAGTTTGCTTGGCTGTTAGACAGTTGATGACTGATTCCATTACATCGTCAGGAAGACATGATATAAGGATACTTTTCAGGCGTTGGTCTTGATTGACCACCCTCCTCTCATCAATGGTCCATTGGGCCTCAGGCTTGTTTAGCCCTGTGGCAGTCTTTGGGACAAATGGGCTATCCCTGATACAGGTGATGTAGTAGGGTTCCATACCAGTAAGATAGCAAATCATACGCTTCTTCCATTTGCTAAATTTCCCAGCTTCAAGTCTGGGTGCAACAGCTGAGTAGCTGCCACCCTTTTTGTCGACTAGCTGGGGTACATTGATATCAGCCATAGTAGGATCTTGGTTTTAAAAACCTAGAGCACTCTTGGTTAGTTTAAAAGATTTTATAAACCAGAGGCTCTGATACCACTTGTTGGTCCCTTTACACTATTAGAGTTAACTAGAAAGTTAATCTATTTCGTGTTATGACTAATACAATGTTTAGGATTAATTCTAACAGTTATAAAACGTGAGTATAAAAACAACAATATTTTTCAACGTTTAAATTCTTATTAGAAATAATTCCATGAATCTATACCCAAGTGTTTTGCAGAACAAACACTTGGGATTGAATAGACAAGGGTATGGGGTGTCTCCTATCGAAACTCAAGTTTTGCTTGAGTGGTAACAATATACCCACTGAGCTATCTCAGTGAGTTGTATACTCTTTGTAGGAGAGAAGTTCCTTTGCAAAAGTTCAAGACTTTAAATATACAAAGCACACATAAACTTCTCTCCCGTCTGATCTATTTATACACAAGTAATCTAAGTATAAGTGATTAAATATAATACAAGTTGTTGAGGTTGCGTGTCTGACAATTACAAATAGTAATTTTCATTTCCAAGAACCAATAGGAAAGGGCTAATAAGACTTTGGGAGTTATTGGCTGACACTCCATGACTTTTAGCCGCAATAGGAAAGGTTGGATCTGACAAGAGAAGAGTGTTGGGCTTACACTATTATCTTCTCAGATCTTTTCCCTATTGTTCCCGCTTTTCTTCAGGCGTTGATTCCTCAGTCCTTCAATCACTTTGTTGGTTGAGGAGACTGGGGTTCAGTGAGTTCTTGTCCAACACTCACTGAACCATCATCTTCTTCTTTGGCTTAAGTCCGACTCAGGGAGTACCGCCTTCCTGAGAAGTGAATCCTTCTTCTTGAATTCGTCTTAAGCATCTTGAAGATGACTCACTGAGAGGCTGTTCTCTCAGTGACTTGAATTATTCTCG
This sequence comes from Artemisia tridentata subsp. tridentata, assembly GCA_021014915.2. Classification (NCBI taxonomy): domain Eukaryota; kingdom Viridiplantae; phylum Streptophyta; class Magnoliopsida; order Asterales; family Asteraceae; genus Artemisia; species Artemisia tridentata. The sequence goes on along the minus strand of CP139504.1, from coordinate 29,111,744 downwards.
GTTTAAGTTAAACACTTAGTTAATTTGTGTCCAAATCATGTTTTACGTATTATTGGGTTTTTCATCAACATGTACAAACCGCGATGCACACCGTACAAACCCGCAATGCACATGGCCCCACGAAACCCCCTATGGGAGTGTTCGTATAAACTCCCCCATTTCACATGTAGGCATTTGATTATAAGTTTTGTATAATTATAGGCTTGTGGTTTTCACGCGGCTTTATGCTCTTTGTAAAATGTGGGGAGATTATAAAAGGGCAGTTTATCTGGACCCCCGTATAGGGGGGTATGCAATCATTGCACGCATCGGACGATTGTATTATGTGCTTCATGGTTCGTACGTTTGACTTATAGGGGGTATGTATAGTGTCCCCTGATGAGGCGAAAAGTGTACCGCTTTTAAGGGGTCATTTAAGCCCGAAATCGTATTTATTTGATCAAATATTGCCCTAAATCGTTCCTTTTGTCATTTTAGGTACTTTTGAGGAGAAATCTGGAAAAGGAGGCATTTTGGACGTTTTTGGAGCATAAAAGTGAGGAAAACGGCAAAGTCTCAAAATTGTGCTGAAAGTCACCTTTGACGGCGTCAACATTAACTCCAGACGGCGTCATGCCTTGGCAAGAAAAGTTGGATGTGAAATTTACTCATGACGGGCCAGTGAGTTTGCATGAGAATTCTGACGGCGTCACGCTTTAACTAAATCAAGGGCGTCACGGCTTAAATCATAAGGGGACGGCGTCACGTTATAGGTCCGACGGCGTCAAGCCTTGATAAGCTAGAATGGATTTTTGAAGAGCTAAAGAGGGACGGCGTCAAGATGGTCATCCGGGAACCCTAAAAGCGGCGAGGTGACGGCGTCACAATGCATAAGGTGACGCCGTCAGATCCAAAAATCTATATATAGTTTTCTAATCTTTTGTCATTAAGGAGAGCTTAGTGTGTGGAATTTTGGGATAAAACCCTAAGACGATTTTAGCTACTTTTTCAGGGCTTCTTGCCTTGAGATCTTCCATGTTTCATTGAAAGATAAGTTATCAATTAATCATTCAATATGTCTATGTGTTGTTTGATTCTATCTTATGCTTGTCTTTTGTTTAACATGTTAGGCTAATTTTATCTTGTGTTTGCTTAGATCTAATGAAACCTAGCTATTGATTATTGGTTGTTAGTGTGTTGTTAGTTGTATTGGATGATTGTTTATCTATGTTAGGCTTAAGAAAACTGGCTAACTTCCTATTCGGTAACTTGCTTGAACGTCTTAAGAAACATGAACCAAACGCGTACTAAAGGTTTTTATGGTTGTATTTAATGCACAAGCGAATTCTAGTGATCCCATGTTAGGAGCTTCCTAGCCGGCTCGACATAGGAGTGAAGTAGGAGCTTGTAGAGTTTGGGGAAGTAAGTACGCCACCCCACGAATGGTATTAAGGAATACACCCGTCATCCACGCGACTAATACACACTAATTAACCGGTAAAAGATAGTTAGGGAGTAAGGAAATCTAAGTAAACACATTTCTCTACACATAAGTTTCTCACCACTTTTCATTTTTGTTATTTTATTTTATTTGCATTTGTAGTAATTTGGGTTAGTTGACTAGCAACTAATTCCGCCCACTCCTTCAAAACCCGAGATTTTACTTGCTTTCATAAAATTATAAAAAACATAAAAAGAATCTTCCTCAACCCTTAGACCTAATTAGAGTAGCCTTTCACACCTAACGAACACTATTCCCTGTGGAGAACGATCAATCCCCCGTACTTACCACTACACTATACTACATCGGTCAGGTACACTGCCTGGTGGGGTTGTAAGCCTCTTGAGATCCCTCGAGAGGTAAAACCTGTTGTAAGGTTGCAAAACCCACGCATCAAGTTTTTGGCGCCGCTGCCGGGGAATAGTTATTGTTTAGGTTGAATTTTTATTTCTATTAGGTCTACTCACTAGATTCCTTTCTAGTGAGATTTTTATTTTATTTTTCTAGGTTTTCTTTAGTCTATCTATTTTCTTCGTGTCTTTGTTCGTAACCATTACCGTCCGACATCATGGAAGATGGTAATATCCTTAACCCACACAACCCACCACCACAACAACCACCACCACCTCCTAGAGCCCGTACTTTAGGAGAGTATTCCCGTCCTAGCCACCACGGCTATCGAAACACCATTGAGCTCACACAAGGAGCCAATATCACACCCTTGCGATCCGACACCATCCGGTTGGTGCAAAGCGGATGCGCATTCCATGGACTTCGTTCTGAAGATCCTAATCAACATCTCAAGGACTTTCTTAAAATCGTTGATTCTATAGACCTTGATGTTGCCACTCGAGAGACGACCCGATTGCGTCTCTTCCAATTCTCTTTGCGGGACCAAGCTAGTCAGTGGCTAGAACGTCAACCCGCAGGATCCATTACCTCTTGGGATGATCTCACCACTCGTTTCCTTGCTCAGTTTTTCCCACCGGGAAGAACTACCAAGCTAAGGAATGATATCTTGATGTTCCAACAACGTCAAGGCGAAACTCTCTACGAGGCATGGACTCGATTCAAGGACTTACTCCAAAAAGTCCCTCACCATGGCATAGAACTTTGGCTCCAAGTCCAAATCTTCTATGACCATATCAATCTTTCCACGAGGCAAACCATTGACCAATCGGCCGGTGGCAAGCTACGTGATCTAAGTGCGGAACAATCATGGGCTCTCCTAGAGGATCTTGCTCTTTATGACAACGAAAGTTGGAGTGATCCCCGTGATTTGAATAAAACGGTCAAGGCAATATCTTTGCCTTTGAACAATTCAAGCACTTCCGACCGTAGGATCGTAGAACTTGAAGACCAAGTCAAGTTTCTCATGAAATCCTACGAGGCTCCTAAACCTTCAAGCCAAGTGAACAAAATCACTTCTTCATGTGAATTATGTAGTGGTCCCCACGACACTCGTGATTGCATGGAACTCCCCGAACAAGCTTTTGTGGACTACGCATCCTCGCGTACCGACGGAGCGGGAGACAAGTGGTACACTTTCAAGCCCGAGCCAAACCATTATGGTGATTCATACAACCCCTCATGGAAAAATCACCCGAACCTTAGGTGGAAACAAAACCAAAACTCACAACAAATCAATTCTTCCAACCCACCTAATCGTTTCCAATCAAGCGGTTCCAACTCGAACCGTACTTTCAACAACAATCCTTCCGGCAATGGTAGTACCAATAACTTTGAAGGATTGATGTCTCAATTTATGGCATCTCAAGAAGCTCGGATAGCTAGATTCGAGACCGAATTCAATCAACAACAAACTGAGATGACCAATAAAATTGACAACTTGTTGAAAGCCCTCCATAACCAAGTGTTATCACCTCCACATAAGGACGCTAGGAACACAAATAGCGGACCCCAAGTCAAAGACCCTTCTTCATCCAAACACGTCCACTTTGTCAACATTGTCACTATTAAACCAATTGATAGGAATGAGGATAATAGTGAACCTAAGGATGAGGATAGGAAAGTCGAGGTTGATAAGGAAGTTAGGACAAGTGTGATTGAAGAAGTAGATGATGATGAGGACTACTTCAATAGGCTACCCACTAAGGAAGAGCGCGCATATCATACAAACTTATTCGATGACCCCGAAACACCATACTTCCTAGGTAAACCAATCATTGAAATAGGCGACCCTTCTAATCTCAACATACCATGCAACATCGGACATCTACATGTGTGGAAAGCTTACATCGACCTTAGATCACCCATAAACATCATGACTAGAGCCCACTACAACTTGATAATGAAAAATCAACTTGGGTATAGGATGTTCCCTGACAAGGGTTGGATGAGTAACTTCACGGGAAGAGTTAAGGGATTACCGGTTTATGTAGGAAACTTCACTTATGTCACCGACTTTGTAATTGTAGAAGATATCCGTCCAATAGTCGATGCATCCTTAACTCAAGTGGTTTTTGGAAAACCATTTGTTGAGGTCTCTAGAATGACTTATGAACCTTCCTTAGGGATAGTTAGATTTAAGGATGAGACCGATGAAGTAAGCTACCAAATGCCATATAAGATAGAACAATTCCAAAACTTGTCAAATGTTGAGAAGGAGCTTAAACAAGCGGTCTACTATAGGAATGATAAGGATAGAAGTAAAGGAGTAGACTATGTTATGGAAAGGATATTCGGTTTCTACAAGGATTGTTTGAAATTAGGACCGGAATATAAAACCGGGAAGGAGAATGGCCTAGGAACCGTGACCGATGATGGAGTCACGTAATGTACGTGACTTTGAGTCTAGCTACAAGACTCGTTAATAAAGAAAGGCGCTTCTTGGGAGGCAACCCAAGCTTTATTTGTTTTATTTGCTTTGTGTGTTTATTTATTTGTTTGTTTGATTTTATTTGTTTCCGTATGTGTGTTTAATTTTTATTCTTATTGATTCATGTTCAAAACTAATTTGTGAAAATGCTTTATTTTGTTTTTAACTTCGTCTTAACTACATATAAAGGTATTTTGCAAAAGATAAGTGTAAGGGAAATCTAAATCGGTTTATTAGAACACATATGAACATGAATCGTAATAATAATAAATTAACATACATATCCGTATTTGTTTGAGTCAAATGCTTGTATCGAGTCATAATGATGTTTTGCAGGATTTCCAGGAAGTAAGGTAAAGGTTTTTCCAGAAATTTTCCGGAAACTTAAAATGAGAATTTTTGTCAGGTCATTTCTGACGGCGTCAGGGGTTATAACCTGACGGCGTCAGATTTAATTTTCAGAAATTTTTGAAATTTTTGTTTTTAAAAAGTTTTTATTAAAATCTCCAACTTATAATCTCCAGGAATCTGCAAAATTATCATTCCACAAGCATTATATCCTTATATATAGATTTTATCCCGCCGATGTTATGCAGGTTTTCGTGTTTGTTTTCTCAGGTTCAACAGGTTATTTTGGACAAGGAAATGTTTTGAATCAAGCTTATGGCGATGCATTAGTCATGGAGCTTCAACATTCTCTTTGGAGGAAGATTTAACCGTGTAATTTCATTATCCAACGAGCGAATCAGGGGAGTATTTGATTTCATTCTTTTACTTTATGCTTTTACATCTTGTTATTTGAACATTGGGGACAATGTTCATCTTAAGTGTAAGGGGAGGGTAAAAGTACGATTTTAAGAGAATACTATTGCGCTTGATTTTTGTTTGTTTGATAGTAGATGTGTAATAAAACTGAGAGAAATACTTGTTAAGGTAATTTTAGTGCCAAATTTAAAATTTTTTACAACATATAGGAGTGAAACTTTGATCTTAATGAGCGTCTCACGGATAGGAGTTATATGACTAGCACAAAAACCGTACCACTAAAAAATTTTTCCACCCCCAAATATGTGAGGTTCACCCCTAGAATTGGTAGGAAAAGCATTTATGCTATGATGTGTGTACCGGTAGCACTTAGATTCTAGAACTTGCGTTAGGACCATTCCAAGGCCACAAGTGAGACTACATTCGTGTAGTTAGATTTACTACATGATAAGAGGCATTAGGATTAACCCATTGTTTTACACCTGTGTTTTTGTTATAATTACTTTGGCTACATTGGTCAAGTAATTCTCCCACACCCTTTGCGTTGTACTCATTTTTAGTACACGATACCCCTAGTACACCCCTCAGAGCCTATCTTTTCGTTTCGACCTTTAAGCATTTTACTTAAAGGAAGAATTTGTTACACCCCACTAAAATGTACACCCAAATCGCCTTAGCCTACCTTGTATGCACTCATTTTTAGTGCATTATTGTTACAACATTTGTTTAAACCCAAGTTAATTATCTAGTTGATTACATGGTTGCTAAGTCGAGTCATATCCTTGTACATATTGTTTTGGGACGATTGGGACTCATGGGTAAAGTACTAGTGTAATGGAGTAATGGGGAAGAACATCATTTATTACCCCCATATGTGCTAAATGTTTTAAAAGTACTCCAAGTTTTTCAATTATCTTAATTCGAGTCATTAGAATAGTTATTTGTAAAGTTATGTAAAAGTTCAAGTGTAAGGGGATGCAACGCCCCTATGATGTATTATTTTGGATGGTAGGGCAAGAGTGTATGCAAAAAAAAAAAAAAAAAAAAAAAAAAAAAAAAAAAAAAAAAAAAAATCGAAAAAATCAAGAAAAATACAAAAAAATGAGAAAAAGAAAAGTAGAAAAAAACATACGGACTACCATCCCGTTTCATTTTATGTTTATTTTATGTTTATGTTTTGTTATTTTCTTTCATTAGCTTAAGATCGAGTCTAGTCTTGGCTTAGCAACGTTGTATAGTACATGTAATTGATCAAGATTTTTAACTCGCCACCAGTAAAATATCCTTTATCCAACCAAACCGTGTTTTCCTTTTCCCTACACCTAACGTTATAACCCATTTAAAAGCCCTCTTTGATAGTTTATCTTAGGTGCTTACGCCTAGTGGAGGAGGTTTTCGATCCTTTCCCAAGCCTATGGTAATCTATTTGCTATGACAGGTAGTGAGAGATATTTTCCGTTTTCATTTATGAGATTTATTTTGATGACACTTGAGAGATGTGAGTATCTAAACACTACTTGTGAGGTGCTAGTATGTAATCTCCGTGCTTATTATGATTGAAGTGGAACGATTATTTGTTGTAATTACTTTTATGTTTGCATTAAATGACCCCTAACTTGTATTTTGATTAGAATAAAAGCGCATTTGCTTGAGGACAAGCAAATCTCAAGTGTAAGGGTATTTGATGAGGCGAAAAGTGTACCGCTTTTAAGGGGTCATTTAAGCCCGAAATCGTATTTATTTGATCAAATATTGCCCTAAATCGTTCCTTTTGTCATTTTATGTACTTTTGAGGAGAAATCTGGAAAAGGAGGCATTTTGGACGTTTTTGGAGCATAAAAGTGAGGAAAACGGCAAAGTCTCAAAATTGTGCTGAAAGTCACCTTTGACGGCGTCAACATTAACTCCAGACGGCGTCATGCCTTGGCAAGAAAAGTTGGATGTGAAATTTACTCATGACGGGCCAGTGAGTTTGCATGAGAATTCTGACGGCGTCACGCTTTAACTAAATCAAGGGCGTCACGGCTTAAATCATAAGGGGACGGCGTCACGTTATAGGTCCGACGGCGTCAAGCCTTGATAAGCCAGAATGGATTTTTGAAGAGCTAAAGAGGGACGGCGTCAAGATGGTCATCCGGGAACCCTAAAAGCGGCGAGGTGACGGCGTCACAATGCATAAGGTGACGCCGTCAGATCCAAAAATCTATATATAGTTTTCTAATCTTTTGTCATTAAGGAGAGCTTAGTGTGTGGAATTTTGGGATAAAACCCTAAGACGATTTTAGCTACTTTTTCAGGGCTTCTTGCCTTGAGATCTTCCATGTTTCATTGAAAGATAAGTTATCAATTAATCATTCAATATGTCTATGTGTTGTTTGATTCTATCTTATGCTTGTCTTTTGTTTAACATGTTAGGCTAATTTTATCTTGTGTTTGCTTAGATCTAATGAAACCTAGCTATTGATTATTGGTTGTTAGTGTGTTGTTAGTTGTATTGGATGATTGTTTATCTATGTTAGGCTTAAGAAAACTGGCTAACTTCCTATTCGGTAACTTGCTTGAACGTCTTAAGAAACATGAACCAAACGCGTACTAAAGGTTTTTATGGTTGTATTTAATGCACAAGCGAATTCTAGTGATCTCATGTTAGGAGCTTCCTAGCCGGCTCGACATAGGAGTGAAGTAGGAGCTTGTAGAGTTTGGGGAAGTAAGTACGCCACCCCACGAATGGTATTAAGGAATACACCCGTCATCCACGCGACTAATACACACTAATTAACCGGTAAAAGATAGTTAGGGAGTAAGGAAATCTAAGTAAACACATTTCTCTACACATAAGTTTCTCACCACTTTTCATTTTTGTTATTTTATTTTATTTGCATTTGTAGTAATTTGGGTTAGTTGACTAGCAACTAATTCCGCCCACTCCTTCAAAACCCGAGATTTTACTTGCTTTCATAAAATTATAAAAAACATAAAAAGAATCTTCCTCAACCCTTAGACCTAATTAGAGTAGCCTTTCACACCTAACGAACACTATTCCCTGTGGAGAACGATCAATCCCCGTACTTACCACTACACTATACTACATCGGTCAGGTACACTGCCTGGTGGGGTTGTAAGCCTCTTGAGATCCCTCGAGAGGTAAAACCTGTTGTAAGGTTGCAAAACCCACGCATCATCCCCCAATTATAAATTGAAAAGAATAAATGAAAAAGTATGTAATCTACAACTCTACAAGCACCTTTCAATCATTATGATTGGCTGATTGGAAGTGTAGAATCTAATTGTACGTGCTCACTACGCATCCTCTAATGTAAAAAATACAGTAATTCATTTGCAGCATTACCGTACCACATCAATATTATTCGAGAATTATTGTTTATATGTGTTAAGAAATACGGTGTTTTTTTATAACGACAAGTATTATCTCACACAATTCATACATGCTTAGCAAGACTTGAACCCACAACCATTTTTGATTGATGAGCTTTTCACATAACATAAGATACTATTAGGGCACAAACCATTTGGATTATGTAATGAGAAAAATAGACCATTCGAATTTGGGTACTATTGACCGAACCCTCCTTACCATGGGAGTCCACCTACTTTAGTAAAAATGTACAAATTTTAAAACAGACAGCACAAATGACAGCAGCTTGTCAAAGTCAACACACCCTCCTTAAAGGAGGGTCCGGTCTGTTGGAATATATGAATCATAATACTATAAACATATAAAACATCACAAAGCACGCAGCGGAAAGATCTAATGAACATGTAATTAATTAACATAAATAAACACGTACCTTAATCGCGCAATCACCAAGAACAATCAAGAACCCTAATATGGGTTGGATGTGGATCGAACCAAACAAGGTAAAATCACCAAGAATCACAAGCTAAAATAAGCTTGTAACTCGTTCTTGTACACACGCGATAGTAGCGTTCCAATGGGAAAGCTAGGTTCAAGATCACTAACAAACCAAACACTTTGTTGCAACACTTGAATCGCCAAGTTCTAGTGAACTTAAAAAATGGGTCGATCAAGGTATAGCAAGAGGAAGAAAAGAAGAGAAGTTTGGCTAGAGTTAGGGATACTTGATTAGGTGAAAATCAATAAACAAGTGAATTGTATTTATAGGCAAAACCTAAAACACATTACTTGTTCCCTACTCCTTCCAAAAGTCGGCCAAGCCTAGCCCAAGGCTGTTTTCTGCCGCCCCAACCCAATCATGGGTTTCTAGATCCTTCTTTTCACTTTTAGTCCTTTAACGGTCGTTATCTTTAACACCGTTAAGTACTAACTGTCGTTAAGTGCTTTTAGTGAAATGAATAAATAAATATAAATATAAAATGTATATTTAATTATTCAAACCAAAGGAACTCTCACGTATTGTGTGCAATCCCGAGTCTCGGGTTCGAAACCGGACATACAAATATTAATATCATTAAACACAAACTCTAACAGCTCCCACTTGGATAATGATTAATATTGTAATGACATGGGCTAGTCTAGCTTTAACAGATCCCAATGCCCCCAGCTCGATCCGAGTTGTGGTTCTCCTGGAAAAAACCACGTGATGATATAATCATCATACTTATCCTTTTGTTACTAATACTGCGTTAATTTGGATATGGATCTTTGTCATTCCATAATGAACAGTAGTTTCTCGTTTGTACATAATTGAACAAGATTACCAAAACATCTGAACATCTTCCAGATAGACTTTGGGCGTGCGCACGCAAACATCTTGTCAATTCTACGAGTGGCCTAGCAGTATTAAATTTCAACACAAAGTTGAACGAACAAATCCTTTATTGACTACTAGCATAACCCTCGAACTTCACATCATTTCCGAAAATAGCCCTTATAACTACCTTTTACGGATAGCGTTAGACTATCTCACAGAAAATGAGCTACATCCTCGGCAATTATCCAGTATCTCAAGTCAGAGGATAAATATTCATGATATACTTGATGACTATGATCCATAAAGTATAATCATGTGGTTGGGATAAGTCCTATATTCATTTTATCCAATAATGAATATCATGTGATATTGGTGTCTCAACCTACAGTCCATTCTACCAATCCTCACATTTGCCTTAGTTCAATAATATTCCCATATTATTGATTGACAACGGACCATTTAGAATAAATTAATTATTCACGGATTTAAACATGCAAATATAGGACACAAATATTAATAATGATAATAAACGTTATCCGCACTTTATTTCATTAATATAATAATTGTTTTACATGTCCCTATCGAAATACTAATCCAACAGATTTACATGAAACTATCTGGCAATCGAAGACCAATGCCCTGAGCATGTTGAGTAAACGATTCTTTAGGTAATGCCTTCGTAAAAGGATCAGCCAGATTGTTATCTGTGTGAACTTTGAGTACATTTATTTCACCGTCATTCACTTGTTCTCGAACATAGTGAAGTTTCCTTTTAAAGTGTCTGGCGCCTTTCATAACTCCAGGTTCATTGGCGAATGTAATTGCAGCAGAGTTGTCGCAATATACATTTATAGGTAATTCAATAGAAGGCATCACTCCAAGATCCTTAACGAATTTCCTTATCCAAACAGCTTCTTGTGCCGCCTCCGACGCAGCAATGTACTCAGCTTCTGTAGCAGACATGGCCGTTATACTCTGCTTCTTACTCTTCCAGTCCACGGCTCCTCCATTTATGACAAAAACGTAACCCGTCTGAGACTTTGTATCATCTTTATCAGTCTGAAAGGATGCATCACAGAAACCTGTAACATTCAGTTCTGTGTCTGGATTTCCCCCGAAAACAAGAAACATATCTTTAGTATTCCTTAGATACTTAAGAATGTCCTTTACAGCTTTCCAGTGTTTTACTCCTGGATTCTGCTGATATCGACTGGTCATGTTTTGAGCAAATGCCACATCTGGCCTTGTGCATCTAACAGCATACATGATAGAACCAACTGCAGAAGCATATGGAACTTTCTTCATGTAAGCTACCTCTTCAGGTGTAGAAGCACACATTTCACTGCTCAATTCATGTTTCACTTGCATGGGCAGATATCCTTTCTTGGAATTCTGCATATTGAATCTCTTCAATATTTTATCCATGTACGCACTTTGACTTAAACCGATTAATCGTTTAGATCTGTCTCGATAGATCTTGATTCCAAGGATATATGCTGCTTCTCCTAAATCCTTCATGGAAAAACATTCACATAGATACGCCTTAACTTCATTAAGACTAGGTATGTGATTTCCCATGATCAATATGTCATCGACATATAGGATAAGAAAAACAGTGTTACTCCCACTAACTTTGTGGTATACACATGGCTCATCGAAATTCTGAGTAAATCCAAACTTCTTGATTTCCTCATCAAATTTCTTATTCCATTGCCTGGATGCTTGCTTCAATCCATAAATGGATCTTTGAAGTTTGCATACACGCTCAGGAAATTGTGGATTTACAAAACCTTCAGGTTGCGCCATATAGATGTCTTCATCTAGGCGACCATTCAGAAACGCGGTTTTGACATCCATTTGCCAAATCTCATAGTCATAGTAGGCAGCTATAGCTATAAGAATCCTAATAGCTCTAATATCGGCTACAGGAGAAAAGGTCTCCTCATAGTCAATACCGTATGTTTGGGTAAAGCCCTTGGCTACCAAACGAGCTTTGTAGGTGTGTACGTTGCCATCCATGTCAGTCTTTTTCTTGAAGAGCCACTTACACCCAACTACCTTAGCATTGGGTGGAAGGTCTACTTCAGTCCAGACTTGATTATCTTTCATGGATTGCATTTCCCCATCCATGGCTACCTGCCATTTATCCTTTTCAGGACTATTAATGGCATCTCTATAACTAGTTGGCTCATCAGTTTGATCCAATAGTATAGTTTCCTCATCATCTATGTTCAAACATAGACGCTCAGGAGCCTTTGTAGATCTTGAGGATCTACGGACGGGTACCACTTCAACTTCAGGTGGAGGACCTAAACTTTCCGGTTCCACAGGAAGTGTGTTAGTGCTTTCAGAAGGTGAAGTATCTTCATGATCATTTTCAAGATCATATGCCCTCCCACTGAATTCTTGAGATATTAGATTATCTTCAAGAAATTCACCGTACCTAGCTACGATAACCTTATTTTCTTGTGGGAAGTAAAAGTAGTAACCCTTCGTTTCCTTAGGGTATCCTACGAAGATACACTTAACAGATCTTTGTTGGAGTTTATCAGGTGAGTCACGTTTAACAAACGCCTCACAACCCCAGACCTTTAAGTAAGAAAAGTTGGGAGCTTTTCCGGTCCATACTTCATATGGAGTCTTATCAACCTTCTTAGTTGGAATCCTATTCAACACGTGAACAGCCGTTTCAAGAGCATAATCCCAAAAGGATAAGGGAAGAGTTGTAAGATTAAACATTGATCGTACCATATCTAACAAGGTACGATTTCTCCTTTCAGATACACCATTTTGTTGTGGAGTATAAGGAGATGTGAGTTGTTGGACAATGCCACACTCAGTCAGATAATCTTTGAACTCTTGGCTTAAATACTCACCACCACGATCGGATCGAAGTGCCTTAATCTTCTTTCCGAGTTGAAGTTCTACTTCATTTTTAAAGACCTTGAATGTCTCAAAGACTTCATGTTTATGTTTAAGTAAATAAACATAACCATAACGACTATAGTCATCCGTGAAGGTCAAGAAGTAGCTAGCACCGCGTTTTGACACGTGTCTAAGTGGACCACACACATCCGTGTGTATTAATCCAAGTAGATCAGAAGCCTTCTCCATATTGCTATGGAAAGGTTTCTTTGTCATCTTACCCGATATGCAAGATTCGCATTTATCAACTGAATCATCATTGATATTAGGTAAAAGCCCATCACTTAGCAGCTTTTCCATGCGTTTCTTGCCTATGTGGGCAAGGCGACAGTGCCATAAATAAGACGAATCCAAGTTGGACTTGGTTCTCTTATTCCCGATGCTATACATAGAATTATTTCTATTGGATACATGGTTATCCATGTCAATTTCAAACACACCATTTAATGAAATAGCATTAAAGTAGAAAACAGAATTTAAAGAAACAGAAATTCCATTATCATTAAAAGTATGCTTAAAACCCAAATCCAATAACAAAGAAACTGAAACGACACCTCTAACAATAGAAGGTGCGTAATGACAATTGTCTAAAACCAAAATCAAACCCGAAGGTAACACTAGATCAAAAGTCCCTATGGCCTCTACTGCTGCACGTATCCCGTTGCCGACATACAAGTAGCATTCACCATAGTTCAGCTTCTTGATTCCTCTAAGTCCCTGCGATGTATTACAAATGTGAGTACCACATCCTGTATCATATATCCAGGCATTTTGCTTACGAGGAAATGAAAATAATTCAACCATAAAAATACCTGATGTGCTGGCGCCCTGCCCAGCCTTGGCATTCTTATTCTTGCGACACTCCTCAAGCAACAATGGACAGTCCCGCTTCCAGTGTCCAGGAGTATTGCAGTGGTGACAAGCAGCCGCATCCTTCTTGGGATAATCCTTCTTGGGAGGAGGATTCTGCTTCTTCGGCTTTTGCTGATAAGTCACAATTTGCTTGCCCTTGTCAGCTTTGCCCTTTCCTTTCTTGTTCACTTGTTTCGGTTTACCGGGCTTAGCTACTCTACCACCTCTAATTGCCATAACTGCAGGTGTAGCAGGTGTAGGAGCTTTCTTAGTGAGTCCCTTCTCATATTCAATGAGCATTGCATGCAAGTCATTAAATGTCTTCCCCTTGCAATGCATATTAAAGTTACGCACAAATTCACCATATAGGTCCTCATTCAGAGATCTATTGATGAGGCCAACTTTAACTGCTTCCACATACCCGCAATCAAGTGCATCCAGTTGGTCAAGATAACCTTTCATTTCCAGCACATGAGTACTTACGGGTGTTGTAGCATCCTGCTTGCACTTGCCCAAGTTGTCAAGTACATCATACAATTCAGCCATTGGAGGTTTCTGAAACATACGTTGCAGTTCCTCAATCATGTCTTTCGGACCATATTGCTCAAACTGTTTGACCAGTTGAGTTTCCATCCCCGATAGCATGATACAGGCAGCATCATTGTGCCTTTCATAAGCTTCATTGTATTCCCGCAACACCTCAGTAGAGGAGGTTGCAGGTGGAGCTTGTGGAAGTGGCTCACTAAGACAATCCCAACGCTTGGCTATCCTAAGGACGAGCCTTAGATTACGATACCAATCGTTAAAGTTCTTAGTCCCAGTCAGTTTCTCCTTTTCAAGCATCATCTTGTAACAAGGAGTTAATGATGACGAGTTTCCGGGTTGGGCCATTTCTACAGAAAAAGTTCAAAAGTTAGTACTTTCGATAATAAACTTTTCAAGAAAATTAAACACCCATTGGTTAAATAACCATTTAATTTTCAATGAAAACTAGGATCCTAATTGACGCCGTTTCATTACATCAGCTTTGGCTGCTAGCAATGAAAGTGCTCAATAAGGTACGGGATCACCTAATTGCCAATATCAAATTGCAATTCCTAGAAATCTTGGGACTTACAATTTTCATTGCCAACAACAGTTGCAAATAATTGTAAACATGTTTCGTCCCCAATTCTTTATGCCTTGGCGCCGTCTCATTACATCAGCTTTGGCTGCTAGTAATGAAAGTGCCCAATTAAGTCTACCAACTTAAGAAACTGTAAATTGACGTCAGTTTATTGCATTCAGCTTTGGCTGCTAGCAACAAAGTACTCAATTTACCCTTAGACCGCACCCTTTGAACATCAACATTCAGCTTTGGCTGCTAGTGATGTAGGATGAAACCTTAGGTGTTTCTTTTAGTAGTTGGGTGGCATATGACTTAAATTTGTAGGGTAATATATTTTGATGTGTTTAATCAAAAAATATGTACAAAGATGTCATGCATTCATCTTTGTATCATATATAGTTTTCAAAACAAAACCGCCGTTTACTCATTTGTAGCTCAAATCATCAAATCTTTTAATTGAGGCGTTGAGCAAATTACAACATTGCCTTAAGATGCTTCGTATTTTTCGTGGTGTACTTGGTAAGTCTAAAATTGACGCACAGGCGGGCGTAGGGACGACAGCCGCCGAAGCTGGTTAAAACCGTGCCCCTCTAAGGTCACAATTTAATGCGTACCAACTAGAACCCACTTTATTAGTTTGTCAATTTTAGGTCCGCCGCTTCGACCACTTAATACAGTCGCAATCAATCAACTAAAAAATTATGATTTTCTTGCTAAAACAATTAATGTAGTAATTTAATTATTGCTAGTCTCGCCTGGGAGCAAATTACCGTGCGAAGCGAACCACTGTCGGCACATAAGACTTGGCAATAAATAAAATTACTACAAAGGTTTCATAGTTATTAGTCTTATTTATTTTTATTATGAAAAATTACCCTCTTTTGTAGTTTACAATCCATCATAATATAAAACACAAAAGATCAAGTAATTCACAAAAATAAATAAACACATAATAACAAATATATGATCATCCACGATATCATATAGCCACATGCAAACCTTTTTTAATAAATCCTAATATTAATTCTATGTGTAATTCTTTATGTATGTAACTAACAAAACTCCCATTGGTTTTCGAGCTCATTGTACCCAATGGACCACAGCACCAAATAAATTTGGCCGCGTAAGTTTTAGTTAGTTAGATACCACATTGCACATAACCTTTTAATTAATATATATTGAGGTCTTCCCCAATTTTAGATTTATTTAAATCATGTGACAAATAAATTCAAACAATACAAAACCATACAAATCAATCATGACAAAATATGCAAGATCTTGTCATGAATAACATATTGATCACATAATCATGTTAATCCCATATTATTAATCAATATTTATTTGTACGTGTTTAATTAATTTAGTGACATCACATAAGGTATTCACAAATTAATCCCTAAAAATTTCATGCAATCCTAGGGTTTCTATCAAGATTTTAAATCAACCATAAAACCCTAATCAATTATGTAGGTGTCGACCTACTTATGTAAAAACAATTAGGGTTTAAAAACCCTAATCAAAAAATAATTGCATGTATCTAATAAAGATCCAATTTTTAGGTTTTAGTAATTAATTACAAGTTCTTAAACGAGGCTCATGATGCCACTGTTGGAATATATGAATCATAATACTATAAACATATAAAACATCACAAAGCACGCAGCGGAAAGATCTAATGAACATGTAATTAATTAACATAAATAAACACGTACCTTAATCGCGCAATCACCAAGAACAATCAAGAACCCTAATTTGGGTTGGATGTGGATCGAACCAAACAAGGTAAAATCACCAAGAATCACAAGCTAAAATAAGCTTGTAACTCGTTCTTGTACACACGCGATAGTAGCGTTCCAATGGGAAAGCTAGGTTCAAGATCACTAACAAACCAAACACTTTGTTGCAACACTTGAATCGCCAAGTTCTAGTGAACTTAAAAAATGGGTCGATCAAGGTATAGCAAGAGGAAGAAAAGAAGAGAAGTTTGGCTAGAGTTAGGGATACTTGATTAGGTGAAAATCAATAAACAAGTGAATTGTATTTATAGGCAAAACCTAAAACACATTACTTGTTCCCTACTCCTTCCAAAAGTCGGCCAAGCCTAGCCCAAGGCTGTTTTCTGCCGCCCCAACCCAATCATGGGTTTCTAGATCCTTCTTTTCACTTTTAGTCCTTTAACGGTCGTTATCTTTAACACCGTTAAGTACTAACTGTCGTTAAGTGCTTTTAGTGAAATGAATAAATAAATATAAATATAAAATGTATATTTAATTATTCAAACCAAAGAAACTCTCGCGTATTGTGTGCAATCCCGAGTCTCGGGTTCGAAACCGGACATACAAATATTAATATCATTAAACACAAACTCTAACAGGGAAGGTCCGGTCAACATCACCTTTCGAATTTATCTTTAAGGGTTCAATGAGATGAATGCCGTAATACATAGGGTGCCTACGAAGAATCAGTTAGAACACGAAACAAGAAAAGAAAGAATAAGCAAATGGAAAAAGAACACATGTCAAAGGTGACATAACGGGACCCATTCGATGATTTTTGGATTAGATTCTTAGAATTGAATTGATGATTGCGGTACGTACAATTATGGTGGCTTTGAATTTAAGATTTCTTATTTTTTTGCTTTTATTGGGTCCGTAGTTTATGGCCGTCCGACCAATGTTGCCTGCCTGCTGGTCCCATTCTTATCATGGACTACTACTCATATTATCGTCACTCTCAACTTCAAATTTTTTTTATTTTATCTACGAAAAAAATAATAGTACTTTTTTGATACTTTTTTAAAAGTATGAGTATGCAAGTCTCGCGTAGACAACATCAGACCAAACCAAGGACGAAGCTTGAAACTTTTTATTAAGAGGTCAAACTGAAGCTTGTAACTTTTTATTAAGAGGTCAAACTGTAACTTATTAACTTGGAGGGGCCATAAATTACACCAAGAACACAAAAATTTAAGAGGGCCGGGGCTCACCGCTGCCCTAAATAAGCTCCGTCCATGGATCAAACTATTGGTACTGAGTTCTAGTCTAACTTTAATTTTTGTGAACAATCTACTCATCTAAATTTTAGATCAACCGTTTTTCTGTTCTTCAGTCTTGGAAAGACCTTGTTTTCGTTATGTAGGTAGATTTCAACCACTGTGCAAATTAAATTGATCAGGTTTATGCTAGTTGGAGTTTTGAATTATTTATTGTTGTTGATTTAAACCTAATGCACACCCCTAATTAAGCAAGTACTAAAATACTTTTTTTCTTCAATTGTCTTTATTGTTAATATACAATTAATATAGGGAACAGCTTAACAATGTTATCATTAATTCCACCATCTTATGTTCAAAAAAAAATTCCACCAACTTGGAGAAATTAAGGGATAAGGCCATAAGGGTAGGGATTAGATAGGATCATCATATCATTGATTTGTTTGTATTTAAAAAGCTAGATATTAATAAATAAAATAAACCAAGCAATACAAAACATGAAGCATCATTACTTTCTTTTTTGATTTTTCTTAATATATGTCACACTCAATTGTTGGTTGATTCATCCGATTTTGATTCATTAAGTGAATTAGATAAACTTTAATATAAAGTATTCATATCACTCTTATCAGATTAATAATTAATAATACCTTGTAAAACAAATTTTTAGCTTATATTATTTTGTAATATGACCAATGATTGCCACCAAGCAACTTTGAAAAACTTTAAAACATTATTGCTTACATATTAAAAAAAAAAAAAGGTTGTGAAAGGGAGACATGGTAACAGACTAACAGCCATCCATAATGCACATAGTATATGTATGGACTTAAAAAAAGTGTGTGTTTGTTGAAATGTGGAGTTTATTAGGTAGAGGGAAATTGGGTGGTTGGAAACATGCCCAAATTTTGACCAACTTGTTGGCTTCTAGGGGAAAACCTAGTTAGGAATCCGTCAAAACAAACCAATAAGTTATACCCATGTTTTGAATTCGCCTCTGATGTATAATACATAACATGAGTTATATGCTATATATGTTATATATATAATGATGTTATTTCATATTCTTGTAGAAAAATATACTCCATGTATATTTTTTTAACGGCAAATTCATAGATGTTAAAAAGCCCCAGCAAAGAGCTAGACAAATAAGAACAATTACGACGTACACTGCCTCACAAGCATGAGTGATATATTGATTCGGATCAAAGATCCAATCGTTCCAAATTGGACGTAATTAGTTTTAACAATCAATCCAAACTGTCCAAGAAAATGAAAGAGCATTAACATAATCCAATTGGATGTTTTACGTCAAAGCAAGTTCTATTTCTAGAACAAAAAATAATCCAAATTGTTGTTTGAATGATCTTGTCTAAACAGGCTCTGTGGACGGAGATGGGTTTGAAGAGTCAGCCAATGAAATAAACCCCAAAAGGTTTATGGATAATCAGCAAATTCCACCATACTTGCATTATAATCCACATAAAAAAAACATTTTTAATTATCCTCCTAATATCATGTGGCTTCTTTTTATTAGTTATAAAAGACAACTCACCTTTTGGTAGTCTAATGAGGAACAGTTAACCAACGGGCCTCTGGTCTATCGGTATGGAGGTTTTATCCTCCTAGACAAGGTCTCAAGTTCAAGTCTTGTCTAAGACGATAGGGGTTTTCTCCTGCGTGCGTAAAGAGAAGGGTGACATTGCCCTCTGGGCTGGACCCAACCTGGTTGTGTGGGCTCGCTACGCCTTCTGGGTTAGAGGCCATGTAGCCACAATTGCCGTCAAAAAAAAAAAATGAGGAACAGTTAGGCTACTTGCAGTCGAAGGTCACCCAAGGTCGGTCGACCGATTATTGCATCGGTCATCTCCATTGTGGGCTAAATGATAATATCGGTCGAGGGTTGGGATTTTGGAGAAATCGGTCTACATAACGACCGATTTTAAACATAAACAAAAATCAAAAAAATTGTACCGTTTGATATTAAAGAAGAAAAAAAAAAAAAAAAAAAAAAAAAAAAAAAAAAAAAAAAAAAACACTTTACCACTTTACGACCTTATAAATACCAACCTCAAACACACTTCTAAACACACAATTTCAAACACAATTCAAACAACTTCTCATCCATATTCATCATGTTAAAAAAAAAAAAAAAAAAAAAAAAAAAAAAAAAAAAAAAAAAAAAAAAACTCCCACATCAAAAAACCGACGATCCCGACTACCTCAAAATGCCCCAAATTTGAATTTCTCGCCGGAAAACACCTTCGAATTTACCGGCGTAACACCACCACAAAATCGGGGTATTCACTTTCGTCCACCCGCTTTTGAATATCCAACACGGCTACCATAACCGAATCAAAATTGTAATCTGTTAAGCCTTAATCGTCCATTTATCCCACTGTATCGTCCGAATACGGATTTTCACCAAGAACCAAGTGGGTTGTCGAATCATCCTAACATGGATTTCTCGCAGTCTTCCCAACCGTATCAAGATTATTCCCAGCTTCATAGTGCTAATCTTGAAATGGATTTGGAGGATTATATGGCAGACTATCCGACGCTCGTGATCCACCATCATCATTTGCTAGTTCGTTAGCCAAGACCTTTTTCAAATTCAAGCCGTCAAAACTGGAGAAAAATAAGGACATGGAAGAGTCGTACTTGAATTTGAAGGAAAAAGAGCTAGCGATGAAACAAGAGAAAATTGAACTCCAACGACAGCAAGTGGAAATCATGGCCACCACAAAACGGGAGCAAGACTTGATTTTCTACAATTCAACAATCGACCAAAGTTTGCCCCCACGACAACTACAAGAACTTTTGCAGCTTAAGGTAGCAATCAAGACACGCTACAACTTAGATTACTATTTTAAGTTTTTAATAAGTATTGTAATGTTTAAGTTTTATTAGTTTAAGTTTTTAATTTAGTATTGTAATGTTTTTATTTTTAATGAATTTTAAATTTGTTGTTTAAAATATTTGAATTAAAAAAAATAATAAAAATAATAATTCGGTCACCGACTGTGGCAATTTGGTCGTGTCTGGTCATCGGAGAGAGAAAGCTGATGTGACAGGGTCATGCTGGGTCACGACTGTGTCCAGCCTTATGTGTTATTTTTTTTTCCTGAAAAGGTGAAATTTTATTAATTATGCTATGCACAGTCGTTTGGTCATGACCATCGGTCATGGTCGGTCGAGCAAGGCCAAATTCTCCAAATCGGTCGAAATCTTGACCAATATTTGTTACACCTTTTTTTTTTTTTTTTTTTTTTTTTTTTTTTCACCTAAAATAAAATGCAAATAACACAAAATATTAGCCACACTCTTCTTCAAATTCAAATTGAAGGCTACAATACGAGCGGGAGGATTCAAAATTCAAATTCAAAAATTTCCTTATATATACCCACACTCTTTTGTTTCTCGTACACACAACTCATACACACAACTCACACACAGATTCTTAACAATATCTCGCAAAGACTTCTCTCGACACTTCCCCAGTCCACATGACTTTGGGACGAGGGTGCAAACTCAGACTTTTCGTTGTAATTTGTATTTTCATTTTTATTTTCGTATCGTAGTTTATTAATCTGTAATTCGTGTTTTCAATTTAATGTTTAATTTATGTAATGTTTTATATTTAATGAATTTTAAATTTGTTATTTAAAATAATTGAATTTAAAAAAAAAAAATAAAATTAACTCAGTCACCGATTGTGTTAATTTGGTCGTGTCTGGTCATCGGAGAGAGAAAGCTGATGTGACAGGGTCATGCTCAGTCATGACTGTGCCCAACCTTAGAACCAGGAAATTATAAAAATGACACAGATAATATGAACATGCTCATATATCTAAAACAACAAACCATACAAACTGCTATCTATTCAGGAACTAGACTGATTCCAATCTCACCAATCTTCTAGCAGTAGCACACAGACAAAGCTACTACTAGGCAACCATGGAGAAAACCTCTAACCTTGACTACATTTCCACAAGATAAACACCCTACCTGAACCCACCCATAGCCCATACAAGTGAGTCCATAGGCTCTTATCCAGGGCATCATCAAGGAAAGAGTAAAAACTCCTGTTCCATTGGGTCTCAAATGCAAAGAACTACATTTCCTTTCAGGCATCACTCAATATGCATAGAGTTGTCCGAGGATACATCCCACCTTGACTACATTTCCCACATCCCTTTCTTCAACCAAAAGGACAGAGATTAGGCCTCATCAGGTTGGCACTCCACCATGGGGCTGGAAACCTACTTTATGTGATAGACTATTAAGCTGAAAAGACAGAGCAAAAGCTCACCAATTATTGCCACTCCAGGCACCCTTAAAGGTAAGAATATGAATATCTAGCCACCCTTTCATCTATCACAAGATACAAGGTCCTCAACCATACCACCACTGCTACATCTTATGCTTCATAACAATTCCCCATTCCCTTTCAATCTTCCTTATTTGAACAGATTCTTTCACTTTCATACTCATAAGCTTCAGTTTCACATACTCAACAATCATCTCCATAATTTTGTTAGCATCCCACTTTGTTTTATCAAACAATCTCTTGTTCCTCTCATACCATATGTAATAAACACTTGGAGCCACAAGAATCCTCCTTAAGATGCTTCTAATAACATGATTATTATTGAGCTTTTCAAAATCTGTAATAACATCCTTTCAACTATGTGTTATTATGAAGAATTTTAGAAACATTTTTAGGAGACTAATTCATTTTCCCTTTTGGAGTTGTATATTCAATAATGTTGCTAGTTAAATTGCTTATGATCCAGAAACACTAGTTTCCGCACCCTACATGCATGCCTACTGATAAGGATGTGAATGACCGTGTTATATTTAAGAGATCAGTATGACCTTAAGAGCAGAAAGTATAGTGCTAAGTTCACCAAGTTATAGTATCAAGTTATATCTAAAAGTGTTGTCCGGTCAGCTTTTTACGCTATAATTTAGAATTTATAACTTAACCAAAAAACACTCTCATTTATCACTAAAGCTATAGGACACTATTTGGGCTTACATTTTTTTTTTTCAAATAATACACAAATTAAACTAAAATTAAAATTTTATTAATAAAATAAAAGATGTACATAAAAAATGTACATAAAAATAAAAAGACGTAAAATAATATTAGATTGGAATATTGAATAAGTTGGCCCAAGCCCGAATCATGCGTTCCGATTTCTCATTTTGTTGAGAGGTTTTGGGACACGAAAACTGAAATTGGATACCATTTATTGCAAACAATTGATGAAGTTGATGATTATCGAATTCACCACCATTGTCACTTTGAAAAGCCTTAATGTCACATTTAAATTGGTTTTTATCATATGCACGAAAATGAACAAATTTACTAAATGCTTCAGGTTTATTATGCAAAGGATAGATCCATAAATAATACGAAAAATGATCTAGAAACAAAATATAATATTTAAAACCACCATCACTTAAAACAGAAGATGTCCATAAATCTGAATGAATAATATCAAAACAACAAGAAACAACTGAATCTGAACTAGAAAAAGGAAGTTTCACTTGTTTGCCGAGCTGACCAGCATGAAAAATATGTGAAGACTTCTCTTTATTACAAGAAATAAAACTACGAAACACAAGAGAGCGCAACACGTCTTCACCCGGATGGCCGAGGCGTCGGTGCCACGTGGACGGACTAATAGAAAGCATAGCTGTAGGGATCGGTGGTGGCTTGGTTACCGGGTAAAGGTCCCCTGAACTGTTACATCTGAGGAGGATATGGCGAGTCAAGAAATCTTTCACAGAAAAACCAAACCCATCAAATTCAATAGTACATTTATTATCCCTATTAAATTGACCCACAAAAATAAGATTTTTAATAATATTAGGTGTTACGAGGACGTTATGAAGATGTAGAGGTCGATTCAAAGTAGGAAGAATGCTATGACTGGTGTTAGTTACAGGTATATTATTACCATCACAAACACACACAGATGGAAATAAACGTTTATTATAAATAGTACTTAAATTATTTGCACTAGAGTTGAGATGAGATGATGCACCTGTGTCCATATTCCATGATGGGTCTTGTAATGTAAGCGTGCTAAAGGTGTTAGGAAGCACAGTTTCTTGAGCTGAGAGTATAACTGGTGCGGGACCGAGGATACCAGCTTGAGCAGATTGGGTCACGGCGTCGGCCGCCTGTGGTAAAGTCCAATAAACAGCCGGTTGGGCCTGTTGTGGAGTAGCATAAATAGGATGTTGGGCCTGAATAGTACTACCTTGGTGTTGACCCACTTGTGAAAGCCAAACAAGTTGGGCTTGTCTTTGTTGGTATGATCCAGCTGGTAAAGTAAATAAAGCACGTCTCATAGTATTGTTATGCAAACCAACACTTCCCAATCCCATAGTATTTGAACCAGAACCAGCACTTCCCATATTATTATTATTCGAACCATTTGTACCAGAGGACGTCCCATCACGGTTTTGGTGATCGTTAATGAACTTGCACCGATCTCCAGAACGACAAGTTTCTTTCAGGAAGTGAGTACAAAACACGTTGGAGTTGGTGTTTTAATTTCGGGTTCCATTATTTGAGTTTTTCCCAGAGTTGGTTCGGCTAGTATTATTAGTAGTCATAAGGATAGTAGTACAAGATGAAGTACTATCGAGAGGTGTAGAAGAGACATTACCAGATTCGTTCAACGTGCTTTCCTCAAGAAGAAGCATGTTTTGTGCGGTTTCAAATGTAGGAAGAGGTTCCCGATGTCGTATGAGACGGACAATGCCCTTAAAACATTCGTCAAGTCCATTAATCGCATACATAACCAGGTTTTTGGCACTTACCTTTTCACCAAGATTTTGCAAACGATCCGCCATAGCACGTATCTTGGTACAATACGCGTTAATGGTGAGGCTGCCGAGTTTGATGGATCGAAGTTCACTGTCAAGAGTTATTGCACGTGCATCTTTGTTGTCGTGGAAAAGGTCCTTGATATGGTCCCATAAAGCTTTTGCATTCCCGAGGGTCGTAACGACTTGGTCTTGGAGGGATTCGTTTAACGTACCTAGTATCCACACCTTCACTAGGTCGTCTTGTTTGTTCCACTCGGGGTCGGTGTTGCTTGTAGGGGTTCCCTCAATGTGTGGTTTTAATCCAAGACTTCCAAGATGGATTTTTAGGAAGGAGCTCCACGAGTTATAGTTGTGTTTGTCAAGACTCAACTTGTTGGGTATATTAAACGGGACAAATTTAGCATTAGATGCAGGTGTTGTAGTTACAATGGTGTCATCACCAGCCATGGTAGCCGAATATATGACTTAAGGTTACGATTAGTTGGAGACGTGAAGAAGAAGATATGCAGAGAGGGTAGAAGCGATTAAAGATGAGAGAAAGTAGGATATGACCGCTTTAGGCTCGTGATACCATATTAGAATGGTAAAAGTCGTATCTTATTCAATAATGAGATGACAATATATAGATTACAAAAGACTAATCTAGAAGTAATGCAAATGGGCTAAAGCCTTATAACTAAATACAATGGGCCGAATATCATCAACTAACAAATAAAAGTACATGATCTAAACTAGTTTTGGTGACAATATTTGGCTCGAATTTTATGTTTGGCCTCCTGAAGAATAGCCGCGTCTATTGGATCCATACCCTCGGTGTGACTGCAAACATCTTCATGTCCTAGTTCCTTGTTAAGCGTTGATTAATTGTACCCTCTTAGCCTCGTTTCTTATATCATATATCTTCGCCTCACGATCTAAAGCGAGTTGTTGTTGCAACATTTCTTGAAATAAATTTTGCGCAAAAGAAGGGGTGATGAGCTTGAAGATCGTTGATTTTTTTACTTTTGTTCTTTACCAGGTGGGAGCGGCAAAGCATCATCTCCAAATAGCGCAGGTTCTTTTCCGGTTGGCCGTCCTCGGGTTCTTCTTACATGTGTCTGATCGGGATTCAACCATTTATGTTTGTCTTTCATAAAATTATAATCTTTTACGTGAGGAGAAGTTTTCCCTTCGTTGTCATAATACAAGTCTTCAACACACGTCATTAAATGGGTTAAAGTTGGTTTTTTGGTTTGGGATTTGGTATGATGTATCAAATGGTGGAAGTTGGTTGGCATTTGAGGTAATAAAATTTGTGGACGATGGTGTGTTTGGATTAGATGAATACGACGATCGATGAATGATTTTAGAGTTACACTCCCACAATAAATAACATTTTGGGTCCAGTAGGGGTGTTCATCGGTTCGGTTCTCGGTTAATTGGTTTATTCGGTTCGGGTTGTTCGGTTAAAATTTTTTTTTTGAGTCATAACCGAAAACCGAACCGAAGTTCGGTTCGGTTATGGGTCAAAACCGAAAACCGAAATTTTGTACTTGAATATTGAACAACATTTATATTTGCTCTAATATTGAACCATAACAGTCTTGCATACACATATTGATATGTATGTCAAATGATTAAATCTAGAGAATAGAACATACATCATCCAGATACATAAACTTTCCTAAGAAATAACTAATCATAGCACATGACCCCATGACGGTATGCCAAAATATATGCAAAACGACATACCTAGACAAGTTTTAACATCTATTGAACACAAAATACCCTAACATCATAGGACCTAGGGTTAGTCAAGTTATATTTTTTTAATTAATATATAAAAAATATTAAATATTAATTATAATTCGGTTTTCGGTTCGGTTCGGTTGTCAATATGCTAAACCCATAACGGAACCATAAACCGATTAAAATGTTCGGTTCGGTTAAGAATTCGGTTCGGTTATTTTCGGTTCGGTTCGGTTTCGGTTTTCGGTTACTGCGGATATTACCCGATCCATGAACACCCCTAACTCTAGGGGTGTTCATCGGTTCGGTTCTCGGTTAATTGGTTTATTCGGTTCGGGTTGTTCGGTTAAAAAAAAATTTTGGGTCATAACCGAAAATCGAACCGAACCGAAAATATTTGTGACCGAACCGAACCGAGAACCGAACCGAAGTTCGGTTCGGTTATGGGTCAAAACCGAAAACCAAAATTTTGTACTTGAATATTGAACAACATTAATATTTGCTCTAATATTGAACCATAACAGTCTTGCATACACATATTGATATGTATGTCAAATGATTAAACCTAGAGAATAGAACATACATCATCCAGATACATAAACTTTCCTAAGAAATAACTAATCATAGCACATGACCCCATGACGGTATGCCAAAATATATGCAAAACGACATACCTAGACAAGTTTTAACATCTATTGAACACAAAATACCCTAACATCATAGGACCTAGGGTTAGTCAAGTTATATTTTTTTAATTAATATATAAAAAATATTAAATATTAATTATAATTCGGTTTTCGGTTCGGTTCGGTTGTCAATATGCTAAACCCATTACCGAACCATAAACCGATTAAAATGTTCGGTTCGGTTCGGTTTTTACCAATTCGGTTCGGTTAAGAATTCGTTCGGTTATTTTTAGTTCGGTTCGGTTTCGGTTTTCGGTTAATTCAGATATTACCCGATCGATGAACACCCCTACCTACACTCCCACAATAAATAACATTTTGGGTCCAGTAAGTTTGTTTAGCTTAATTTGCTATAATATAGCCCATCCAAGTTTAGCCCATTTAAACAGAGACACAGAGTTGGCCGGTTAGGCAAAACTCAATAGGAAAAGCATTTAAAACTTTTGCTAAATTTAAAGATGTGAACTGAACTTGGTTTCAACTCGCGTAATGTCTACTAAAGTTGTCACAAGTCACAACATCACAATCGCTTTATTATCTTTACTTAAATTTCACCAGTGTACATATTACGTATGGTGTTAAACATCGACAGCGCATTTCAATCAAAGTTGATAAGAATCTTGATGCAATCGGGCTTCTTCAATATTTCAAATACTTTCATGTATATTCTCCAACCGTATTTCATGTGTCAAAAGCTCATCTAGTTCTATCTCCTGCACTTTCCATCCAGCTTTGTCATTAGTATATATAATTATCATCAATATGCTTAATGCAAAAACTATAAGAGAGCTAGGTGTGGGAAATGCCAAATAACGCTAATCACTGTGGCATCTCAGCACAATTTCGTCACATCGCCAATAACATAGCAATAACTAAAACACTCTCCTTAGCAAAAAAAAAAAAAAAAAAAAAAAAACACTTATTGGCGCATTTAGGTTCAAAAAAAAAAACTCACTTACAAAATGAAAAAAAAAAGGAGAGGGACGAATGGCACCAACCATTGCAACAACGCAAGGACGAAAGGCGCACCAATGGCACCGTCGCCGATGCACAAATGGTGGCGCCATTGGTCATTTTGGTTGGTGAATGGCGAGCAATGAGACTCCACACCATGCTTTCTAATGATAATTTTGTTGGTTGAGTATTCATTCTTTCATTGGTTTTTGTCAATGTCTCAATTAGTTGCAAAAGAATACAATGGTTTCTAACTTTTTAATTGCACAAAACAAAGCTACGCCATTTTCTTTCTTTAAAATGGCTTTTAAGCTAGTACTTTATATCTTGATTAAATTCCACGTCATCAAAAGTAGAAATTAAAAAAAGATGAAAGCCAATTTCAACATAAAGCTGATAACAATACTAAAACTGTTAACCAAACACAAGTAAACTCCACTTCACTTCACTTCACTCCAAGGTTTTCAAGATCGGGATCCTACTTAGGATCGATTTCGTCTTTGCAAGATCAAGATCGTAAGATCGGATCGGGATGTTAAGATCCTACCATAATGTCTTTTTGTTAATAGTATTTGTAATATTATACAAATCTATAAATTATTATATATCATAAACACAAAATTATATAAATGTTTCATAGAAATGTTGTCCTAAATTATGATTATGAAATGTTTAAGAAGGTTAACACATTGTTTTTTAAATTCTACAAAACACAATCCATAAATTTGTAGTTTTTTAGTTTGTGGTTCGAGAAAAGTAAGATCGGATCGGATTAATTCTTAAAATCCTATGGTCAAGATCGGGATCCTATAAGATCTTAAGCTTTTAAAGATCCTGTAAGATCCGAATCGTTTTTGCTTTGCAGTATCGTAAAATCGTAAGATCTTAAGATCAGGATCGGAATCCTGACAACTATGCTTCACTTCACTTCCAACATGACAAAACCCTTGTTCATCATCCTTGTACTCATCACCATCCTGTCATCCACGTCAGCATCTCGTAGGTTTGTTGGGGGACACACAAAACACATAACATTAACGTTGTCCAACAGTATACTCATGATTAGAGTTACACTCCCACAATAAAAAACATTTTGGGTCCATTAAGTTTGTTTAGCTTAATTTGCTATAATATAGCCCATCCAAGTTTAGCCCATTTAAACAGAGACACAGAGTTGGCCGGTTAGGCAAAACTCAATAGGAAAAGCATTATCAAACTTTTGCTAAATTTAAAGATGTGAACTTCAGAACTTGGTTTCAACTCGCGTAATGTCTATTAAAGTTGTCACAAGTCACAACATCACAATCGCTTTATTATCTGTAGACGTATGGTCTGGACTGACCCACGACAAGTGGGTCAGGCCCGACAAACAGCGGCCCACTCTACGCCTAAACCTTAATCCATGCCCTATAAATATAGGGGTGGAATCCCCTTCTTGAGGTACGCTATACGATATAATAACCCTATGCAACCTTACGCATCAATACTAACTTGACCGTCGGAGGTGGATCCCGGGGCTACGGCCTCGGGTTCACTCCTAACGGGTTCTCTTTGTTGAATAGGTCTACTAAGGGCTCGAGAAGACGACTAACGGCCCAGGGAGAGTCGTTGAATCAGTCCGCGCCAGATTATGTATCAACAAGTGGCGCCATCCGTAGGACACGCCTACGACAAGTTTTGTGTTCTCACATCACCGGAAAACGACCATCGAGTTCAAAATCCGGTATTCTTTATTTATTTTCTGCTTAGTATGCGACACGCAGATACAAGAAAATAATATACGATATTCGTTAAAAACACAGCGCAAATCTAAAACCAAAAGTACCATGCGTACTGTTTTCTTTTCTTTGGTCCAATCAAGCAACAGTAATCTTGAATTGGATTTGCTTTGACTTTTCAAACATTAAAGTGAATTTAACTAGTACGATTCCATTAATTCTTGGTTTATTAGTTACTGCCCTTTTTAATATTCGTAATATTCATAAAAAAAGGATATATTATCTTTTAAATATTGAAAAGATTTTATGTAAATCTTTTAAATTGGTAAACACGATTTTATCTATAACGCACTAAGTCCGCACGATCGGACCTACTTTATCTTTTAGCCGCGAACAGCGCAGTCACGATAAATCTACCCGCGTTAGGCCGTGCGTATAGAGATCTTCGCAGACTGGCGCCATGAGCGCACTGTCACGTACAGGCACCACGATGCTAGTCAATCGCCATGAGCGCACTGGACAAAAGCCGTGGTCATCTGCGATCATCCACAAACGTTAGAGTCTATGCGGTCACGATACATCCATCTGCGTCTGTGCGTGCAATTGAAACTATTAGTCGCGGTCATGGTACATCCATCCGCGCCATTGTTTTTATTATAATAAAAAAGAAAACGATCATGAGCGTACTGCATTCGCAGATTAGCTACGTGCTACTTCTTTTATGTAGTTTGTAAAACCTCACGCTAGGTGTAATTCGCACTACTACTTCTCTTATGTGTTAATTTTACATGCTACGTGCTATATATATGCTATGCGCTAATTTTTTATTTCATTATCTTTTATATGTTGCGATGCGCAACATATACTTTTAATATTTGCATTAAGTTTTTTTTTCAGGATTTGAATAACTAAGTTTAATGCTCCTACACGAGTAGCACCATCAAACTTGGGAGGCTACCAGGATACGCACTGTGTGAGTACGCATCACGCAGGTATATTTGGAAGCAGATCGTACGTAAGAGGTATTGCAAGCCCGGTACAAAGACGGATTTAAATATTCGCGCCACCTTCCGCGCAGGGGAGACGTCCTCTGTCGGTTGTAAAGAGGATGTAATGTTCGCACCTTGTCTACGCACAACGCACATCTTTGTCGCGCACAGCGCGCACCTCTGCCACAGAAGTACGTCTTCTGTCGCATCATGCTGCACCGCTACTGGTACAAAAGGTACGCCCTTACCCAGGATGCAGCATACGGAATCCACCTTCACTATTGTGAAACTCTCACAATCAAGGTCGCTACAAGTCGCGCCTACAAGTTCGCGCCAACATGGTCACCACGCACTGCACCACAGACCCAGTGCGCACTGTCGCATTTGGGCTGCGCGTTATGGTCACGCCGTCATAGTTGGTTGGGCCTAAGCGGCCACGAACAGGACTTAAGTCTAGCATAACATAGCCACGCACTATGTCATACTAAACTTGGGGGGCTTGTAGACGTATGGTCTGGACTGACCCACGACAAGTGGGCCAGGCCCGGCAAACAGCGGCCCACTCTACGCCTAAACCCTAATCCATGCCCTATAAATATAGGGGTGGAATCCCCTTCTTGAGGTACGCTATACGATATAATAACCCTATGCAACCCTACGCATCAATACTAACTTGACCGTCGGAGGTGGATCCCGGGGCTACGGCCTCGGGTCCACTCCTAACGGGTTCTCTTTGTTGAACAGGTCTACTAAGGGCTCGAGAAGACGACTAACGGCCCAGGGAGAGTCGTTGAATCAGTCCGTGCCAGATTATGTATCAACATCACAATCGCTTTATTATCTTTACTTAAATTTCACCAGTGTACATATTACGTATGGTGTTAAACATCGACAGCGCATTTCAATAAAAGTTGATAAGAATCTTGATGCAATCGGGCTTCTTCAATATTTCAAATACTTTTCATGTATATTCTCCAACCGTATTTCATGTGTCAAAAGCTCATCTATTTCTATCTCCTGCACTTTCCATGCAGCTTTGTCATTAGTATATACGAGTGGGGAAACCCGCGCATTGCGGCGAGGTTTTTGGCTTTCGTTTTTGTATCTCAAGTTCATGTCTTGGGTGACAAAGCTCCTTCCTCCGAGTCACCTAAACAAAGTGAAAACTCCTTCCTCCCTGAAATAGAGTTACCTCCCAAATAAACATTTGAAAAAATCATCTAAAATGTATTGTATTCAAATGTTTGAACCTCCTGGCGCACAATTAAATTCAATTAGTATTTAGTACTAACGCTTTCTAATAAACACATTATATGTTAATGGGTCAAAACCCAAAAAGATGCAGAAACACGCACCTCTTCCTTTCGACACTCAATTTATAAAAGTGGTTCCAAACTGTATTCTATAAGCATTTACAAAAAATTATTACGCATCAACAAAGTTCTAAAGATACTCACTCTCTTCGCTTCATCACACTAAGATAAGTCTTTTTATAAAATTGGATTTTCTTGGCTCTTTCACGTGCAGGCCTTGAATGAGATGTTTTTCCTTCTTGAGGCTCGCGGTATTTAATCCGAAGTATACGACCAAAAAGAGTTTGTTGGAAAATACTTCCCCGCAGCACTTCCTAATCGCTTAGCGCCGTCTTTATATGCTGCAAAAGATTATGTTTGGATATGTTATCTAAATGCAAAGCGGGAAACTTCATTATTCACACATCATTTGCATAAATACCAGTAAGTAAAGGTCTTAAAAATTGAAATATGATGCAAATACCTATATACTTGATTATTTGTTTCTGGTAGTATTTTGATGCAAGTTTAAGTGCCTAACATGTATATAGCCTAAGAGTCTTGTTGTTACATGAAGGCGCCTCTAAATTTAATAAATTTCTCGAAGGGATGTATCTCTTAATAAAAACTGAGTATGACATCCTATTCAAACTCCAACTTGTCATTGCTAAAATCACTACAACAATTAGTCAAAAAATTAGTGAAAGGAATTGTTTTTGAGCAAGATGTTGCTACATTATAGCTTTTAACTCTTTGTTCAAAAACCAATCTTACCCATATTCTTTGAACGTGTCCAACTTCCCACTTCTTTCAGTCCAAAGTCCAAACACTCAAAATCAGCTTATTGCATTTTCATAGTACAGTTAATAAACGGCTCAAATAAGCTTACCCATTTTCACCCGTTACCCTTCAAAAAATTTACCCATATTCACCCGTTACCAAACTCGTCCATATTTTTACCTTTAACTTCTACTTTAGCCTCGGTTGAGTACTATTAAATCTGGAATATGCCAAATTCAACTATAAACACAACAAAGATACCGTAGCAGGACTTCTCTATGTTTTGACCCATTAGAAAAAACACCCATTTTCACACATACCTTTTGTGAAAACGAATAAACCTGAAAACCCATAACAACAGCAGCAAATGTAGCAATACTTAGTTTTCGCTCTTTTTGCAATCAGGTATAATGTTTCTTTCATTATTTTCTTGAAATTCTGATTGTTCTTTGTGTATTGGCACATGCTTGGCTGACTATGCTAAAAGGCAATCAGTTTGATCTACCATACGGTATATAATAGCATAGCTCGGAGCAAAAGCGTTGTTGACCTTCTTGGGCCCGATCCTACCATTTGAAATCACTTGCAGGTTGAAGCTTGATTGAACCTGTATATAATAGCATCCGGTGACCGACTGTAAATGACTTGTATTTTTATGCAATGTGCTGGAGCTTGATTGAACCTGTGTGGGTGCACCTAAAATGATAACAGCATTCCGAAAGTTAGTAAACTGATATTTAGAACTTCAACAATGTTTAATAGGACTGTTACATTTACCCACCTTTACCTACAACTGATGATTTTGGATGGCCATTAGGTCAGGGCAATGTGGCAGCCACATTCTTCAACAGGTCTTGATACGTGCTAAACAGTCAACTAATATTGACCAAGTGAATGATCAACAAGAGTCAATCAATCTAGCACGATCTCCCTGGAGTATAGTGTTTTCCTGGGTCGTTATATCCCAACGAGGTGTGAAATTGTGTTGAAAACGACTTGTGATCGGGTGTTATTGAACGAAAAAGGGGTTTGGAATTATTGGACTAAGGAAATAAAATAAAATAGCTTAAATAAGCTATATGAACAAAAACTAGAATTTAGAAAACCTAAAAATGTAAAAGGAATTAAAAAACGTACGTTTAGTTTAAATAAACGTAGACGTACAAAATAAAAAATGAAAATGAAGAAATATTAATCCTAAAAATATGAAAATAACTTTTTTACAAACCTAAAGATAAAAGAAAATTATTGGAAAAAGAAAATT
Organism: Artemisia tridentata subsp. tridentata; assembly: GCA_021014915.2. NCBI lineage: Eukaryota > Viridiplantae > Streptophyta > Magnoliopsida > Asterales > Asteraceae > Artemisia > Artemisia tridentata. The sequence continues at coordinate 29,077,829 of CP139504.1, read as the reverse complement.
ATTTTTTAGACTTTTTATTTATTTTTTTATTAATTAAAAACTATTTATAACTATTTAAAAATACCCTAAATACAAGAAATTATAAAATTAACCTAGAAAAATGAAATTATAACTTGGAAAAATCTGAAATATTATAAAACTAATTTTAAAACTGAAAAGATATTTTTTATGCTTTTTCTATATTTATTATTAATTATCTATTATTTTAAATACTTTTTAACTAATTTAAATTCTAATAAATACTAAACAAACTAAGAAAATTATGAAACTTTTTCTATAATTATCCTAGGATGACAGAAAGCTATGAAAAATATAAAAACAGAAAGTGCTTTTGGAAAAAGCTGAAAATAAGCCAAATGGCTTAAATAGAAGCTATCACTTATTTTTATGTTTTGATTTTCTTGATTTTTCTTTTACAAATCTATTACAATACTGACAAAAACAAACTTTAATAAAGACAAGATTATTGGAACTCAAAAATAAGCTGTTGAGAAGCTTTTGAGCTTAGCAGCCAAGCTTATGGGCTTGTGAATTCTTCAAAACAAGCTAAAAGCTTGTAAATAAGCTAAAAGCTATTGGACAAAGATGGAATGGACTGAGACAATTGCAAATAAGCTAAAGGAACCAAGAAAAGCTAGGCCTATAAGCTAGAAAAGCTCACAATAAGCCCAAGCTTATTGAGTCTGCTGATGTGCAGCAGGCACAGGGCAGAAAATGCCCTTTTGAGGCCTTGATTTGAGAGCTTATATGAGTGCTAAAAATCAAACCAAAAATACAAGCTTGTAGATGAGCTGGGTGAGCTTATTATTCCAGAAAATCAGCTTGTGAGGGCTTATGAGGAACTCATGAAAAATCACCAAAGTTTCTCAAAAACCACAAAATCTGAAATATGTTAACTGTTATGAGGAAAACTTGTGCAGATGTGTGTACAAGTATGCAGGCTTGCTAAGATTTTAAGAACACACCAAATGGACTATAATGAACTAAAAGAAACCAAGTTTGAGGGCCATACAAGCTTATGGCTTATATTGGCTTATTTGAGCTTTATTATGACTGAAATTACCACAGGCAGTAGAAAAATGCTACAACTATCTAAATTGCTTACTAGAACTTGGAAACAGCTAATTATGGCTTATTTATGTTGGAACAAAGTTGAGATAAGTGCACATGTACAGTAACAAGCTACTATGACCAATTAACAAGTTGAGCCAAACACCCCTTTTAGAAAGTGAATCAATGATTTCCAAGGCAACTCACTGATTTAGGCCATAATCTTGAAACATAAGAACATATAACAGTGTAACAAGCTTAAATGAACACCTAATCATCAACTTTAACAACAACAACTGAAATTTTACTTAATAAGCTATAATGGCAGTTAAAGTGAAAATAAGAACAACAATGAAATCCAAAGCATAAACACCTAAAATTACACTTTAATCCAACTTAAATACATCTAATAAACACAAAAAAACTCAAAACTAAGCAGATTTAAGCACATGCACAGTGAAAGGGAAAAATGGAACCAAGAGCTTACAAAGGCTTTCCAAGCTAGAATCCATGAAACAAAGGACCAAGAACCACACCTATAGGTTCTCCACAGAACCACTAACCCACAGCCATCCTTAATCAACTGTGCTCCAGCTTTCTTCTTCTTTCTTTCTTGATTTTTGATTTTCTAACTATTTTTTTTTTTTTTTGATTTTTACTCTAAACTGGATTGAATGCTTTGAAAGCTTTAGAAAGCTTATAAATGACATCAAATGAGTCTTTTGGAACAGGAAACAACAACTCTTAACAAGGTTCAAATGAAAGTGTCAATTTCACTTGAAAATGCTAAATATGAATTCAAACTTGGAAACTGAAACTAAGAAACTTTGAAATTAACTTTCATTAACATAAAAACATGATACAACTTGAAATTAAAACTGAATTTAAAGATACACTGGAAATTATAATTCGACAATAAAATTACACTAGATATGGTCTAAAACTGGTGACAACATTTTTCTTCAGTCTTCTTTCTTTTTATACATCCCAATAGCTTCACTGACTCCTCCTCTTCAAATCCCACTCGTCAATTTGAGCTTAATCAATCCTGGCGTTGATTTGTGTTTTGGAGGGAAAATTAGACCAAGTGGGTTTTAACTTCTTTCTAGCACACGTGAAGGTTTGGTCAGATTAGCTAAGTGGAGGGGGGTTGAGTGTTGGCAGGAAATTAGGAATGGGGTGGGAGTTGGTTGAGTCAGAGGCCATGGTTTTGGTTTGTCTGGTATTGGCGGGATGAATGGGGTTGATGGTGGTATTGAAAAGGGTTGACCGGATTTGACATTTTGGTGTTTAACTAAAATGAAACGGGGTAAAAAAAAAGGGTGGGCTTTGGTATTTGTTGGGCTTGGTTTGTGGCCGGGTTTAGATAGGATTAGGATAAGGGTTTATGGGTTTAGGGGATAATGGGTTTTATTTATTTTTAGGATTAGGGTAGATTTGGTTAATAGTTTAGGGACCATAAGTGTAATTCCTGAAACTTGAGGGGGCTGAACTTGCAATTTCAACAAAGATATCAAAAGGACCATAAAACAATATTTTCCATTTTAAAACACCCGGGGACCATAAATGTCATTTTTCAAAACCCCAGGGACTACTTTTGACAACTTTTGAAATTCGAGGGACTAGACTTGTCATTTATGCAAACTTTGTTCATTTTTACTTGTTTTTAATCATTTTGCATTTGAAATACATAAAAACACAATCAAATGATATTTTCTGCATTTTGAAGCATATTTGCATGTTTTTAAATGTTTTTGCAGTCTAAATGTGACAGAAATGATGAGTATTTGGACACTCATCAATCCCCCACACTAAACTATTGCTAGTCCCTAGCAATCTTTTATGAAAATTTAATGGATTTTATGTCTCTTTACCAAAAGCCATTACTTCTGGAGTAGCCAAATGTTTCAGTTCAAGTAAGAACTATGGTACACTGATAACCATATGATTTTGAGCAAATCATCAGCTGTCAACGGGTTTGATTTGTCTTTACCAGAAGCCGTTTGCTTCTGGACTAGCCAACTCTTAAATAAATTACAACTATTATCTTGGTGAGCTGATTACCAATTATGGTTTTCCAATGCCTTTACCACAAGCCATAACCTTGCGGGCTAGCCAACTCTTCACTTACAAAGATATGGTGAGTCGATTACCATACAATTTTAGGCAAATTGTAAGCCGTCAACGGATTTGAGAAATCTTTACCCAGAGCCGTTTGCTCCGGGATTAGCCAATCCTTTTGTGGGTTAGACATGGTGGACTGATAACCATTTTATTGCGTTCTAAGTGAGAAAAAATTTTAAAATTTTGGCTAAAATGGGGGTACTAGATGGTACATTTGATTAAATTCGCTAGAATTCCCCCCCACACTTAGAACTGAATATTGCCCTCAATATTCAAAGTACCGGTTGTTAAACCAACACTTAGAACGTGAAAGGGAAATACTAATAGCCATTATTTTATATATACACGCACCATTTTTTTTTTTTTATTTTTTTTTTTTTTTTTTTTTGGAAATTTACATATATACAACATGTGGGGCATCTCCCCCACACTAAGGTGTTAGAAAAGAGAAAGAAGTCAGAAATATGGGTGAAAACCCATATGGTGGGCTAATATTTTTGTTCACCGAGTCACTTAGCTCGACTCGACCCCGCATTCAATTGTTCATGGGGAAGCAAGTGGAAGAAACTATCTTCATCGGACTTTCGTTCAAAATGTTTGGATAACCAATTGAACATAAGAAAGTTCCACACCGATGAGATAAATCCGGCATTTAAACCAATGTTAGATGGAAAATGCCGGGGTCAAAGGTAATATCCTCACTCCCGAATGAGTGAAAGATAGGGGAAATCACCGGGTAGGTGAAGGGAAGAAGAGAGATCATAATAGCACTTAAGATAAGAACTTCCTCCTCAAAATTTCATATTCAAGTGGAGGAGGCAAGTCCTTAAACTTGATCTCTGGAAATTTATCAGTTTTCTCAACTGACTTAATTTCCTCATTATGAAGTTGTTTTGGTGGAAGAGGGGAAGATGAATCTTCGTTTAACAAATTCTCTAGAAAAAGAATGTCCCCCTCAGGATCAAGATAGTTATCATCAACCTCATGCGGAAGTGAACTATCTAGAGCAAGAAAATCATCGACTTCATCCCAAAAGGGATCACTTCCCTCAACTGGAGTGAGAGAAGGGAAAGAGTCGACTATGATAGGTTGAGAAGATGTGGTGGGATTCCCACTCACAGAATTATGAAAATAACCAATATTTTCTTGAGAGTACTCCTTTGATGTAATATCAATGACATCGATTCGGTTAACCGATGCAGAATTATAATTTGAGGAGTACTTTGAAGTTTGATCATGGTTAAAGGTAACAGCTTCAGTACCCACACGCAATGTGATCTCATGCTTAAATACATCAATAAGAGTATGGCCCGTTTTTAGGAATCCTCTTCCAAGAATGAGAGGAACCTTTTGATCAGCATCGAAATCAATAATCACAAAGTCAGCTGGAAAATGGAACTTTCCTACTTTCACAAACACATCCTCAGCAATGCCGCATGGATGAGATATGGATCGATCTGCAAGCTCAAGAGTCATGCAGGTAGGAGTAAGAGCCGGAAGAGACAGTTTCTTCCATACTGAATGAGGCATCAGGTTGATGCTTGCGCCAAGATCGGCCAAGGCATAACATTCAACCATTCCTGGAAATACACAGGGTAGTAGAAACTTTCCAGGATCTCCAAGCTTCTCGGGAAGCTTTTTCAAGATAACTGCTGAGCAGTTCTCATTTAATGGAGTTTTAGCCATTTCAATCAGTTTTTCCTTGTTGCTTAACAAGTGTTTGATTGCAGATGCAAACTTGGGCATCAGAATGGTAGCATCCGCGAAGCTTATGTCAAAATGTAATTCTTTAAAGATTTGATAGAATTTATCATTTTGTTGACTAGCCTTATCACGGAGCTTTTGCTCATTTAAGCGCGATGGGTAAGGAATATGAGGTTTGGATTTAGGAGCAGCAACTTCAGGAGTCTCAACAGATTCAAAGACAACTCCTGGTTTGGCTTTCTTTTTCGGGACACCTGGAGGATGGACTTGTGCTGTACTTTGTGGGATTGGATTTTGCACTTTTTCCGTTGTATCCTCCGTTTCTTTTTCCATTTCAAACAACGGGGGAGGAATAGGACCAGAGGGTCCTTCATAAGCAGCACCACTCCGAGTGGTGATAGCTTTGACGAAAGTGGTATCTTCATCATCATCACTGTCATCAAGCACACTGACGGGAGTAGCATTGAGCATATTGGAATAAGCCCTGGCTGTTCTTTGCTCACTAAGTTTGCTTGACAAACTTTTAACCGTAAATCGTGAAAGATTAGGATCCATTCTTGACGGTTTAGGAGCAATTGTGGGTGTATGATTTTGGACGACCTTAGGTTGGACGTATTTAGCACTTCCATTGTTAGAGGGAAGCACCGGGTCCTTTGTCACCTTGGTTTCTTGTTCCAATTCCCTCACCGGAGAGAAAATAGGAATTGATGGTCCAACATGAGCTTTACCACTATGTGTAGTGACAGCTTTGAGTTCCCCTTTTGGGTTTGGAATGGTATTACCAGGGAGACCTCCCGAGGTAGAAGGTGGATTGAGATGGCATATGAGACTGGAAAACATATTCTTAACTTCACTTTGAGTTTGATCAATTTTGTTTGAAATCTCATTTTTTAACTCAATTCCTTGCTTGTGTATTGAAGATTGGAATTCATTCTTCAAATTAGAGATTTGATTTTGCATTGCCATCATGTTGGTCTCATTCACCTTGATGTAGTTATCAAGTTCATTTGGTTGAGGTCTTTGGTGATTAGGAGCTGAATACCCTTGATTACCCCTTTGGGGTGGGTATTGATTGTTCGGGGCAAGAAATTGATTTTGCATGTTTTGCCCTCTTTGCTGGTTAGGATTAATCCTATTTGGATTGTTAGGAGGAGGAAATCCGGGTGGTCCATGTTGATTGCTAGCACGGTAGTTTGTTTCCATTTGAGGACGGTATTGGTTACCTCCTTGATTGGAAGTTCCGGCTATAGCATTGACTTCAAATGGAGTGCCATCGGTGGCAGTACAATTGTAGTAAGCGTGAGGACCACCACAAGTAACACAAACTTCTACCTTTTTGATTTCAGCAGTGCGAGAAGTTTGCGGAGCGGACTCTTTCTTTTGTGTGGAGAAAACCAAAGCTTGAACAATGTCCGTGAGTTTGTCAATCTTAGCATCAGTGCTAGAAGTACTCACAGGAGATGAAGTAGAAGGACCAGCACTAGCCTGAGAATTATATGGTATGGCTCGTGCAGTGCGGACCTTTGACTTATTTTCAATGAGTGCAATGGCTTCCTTAGTGGATTTGCTCAAAAAATTACCTCCAGCCGAGGCATTGAGAGAATCTTGGTCAGATGGGTTTAACCCATTGTAGAACGTGTCCATTTGCATCAAATCGGTGAAACCGTGATGAGGACATTTGCGGAGCAATTCTTTGAAACGATCCCATGCTTCTTCAAATGATTCATCAAACCTTTGAGAGAATTTCATGATTTCATTCTTGAGATACGTGGTTTTGGAAGGAGGAAAGAATTCATTCACGAACTTTTGAACCAAATCTGCCCATGTTGTTATCGATCGAGGGGGTTGTTTGTCAAGCCAAATCCGGGCAGCCCCATCGATGGAAAACGGGAAAAGAAGAAGTTTGATTGATTCCTCAGGGACATTTTTGCATTTGATGGTGCAAGTGATTTTGTTAAACCATCGAATGTGATCTTGAGGATCGTCCCTTTCAAAACCATAGAATTGACGCTGGGTTACAAGGTTTATCAACCCAGTCTTAAGCTCAAAATTCTCAGCCACGATGGCTGGAACAACAATGGCATCTCCGTACCCATCGGTGGGAGCTTGGAGAAGCTCATTCATAGGACGGTCTTCTGCCATGATGACAGGGGTTTGGGGATCAGTTCGTATCTCGGGTACGACTGATGAAGCAGAACGTCTGCGACGTCTTCGAGGTATGTTTCCAAGCTCACGATAAGGGCTTGATGACCTAGAAGAACGAGTGCGCATGCACTAAGACGAATCTAAGAATCCATTAGAGTGATGGACACTTAGAATAGGTAAGAAGATTCTTTTTGGATTTTATTTGTTTATTTGTATGTTTTTGAAAAGCTAAGATGAAAACAAATCCAATCAAAACAAGATCGAGGCAAAACGACAGTGAACTTAAACCAATAATCACAAGATGAATGGCTTCTTTGAAAAAGGTACACCACTCACAAGGATACAAAGGCAAGTTTTAATCTTTAGTTTGGGAACTTATTATGGTCGTACCCCCAGTTAGGTAGTACTCTGTCTTGGTTCTCGATGGTAATTTTTTTTATTGTTGTTTATTATTAATTAAAACGGAAAATCTTTTTGTATTTTTATTTTTATCTTATATATATATATATATATAGAAACAAAAGAAAAATATTTTTGTGTTTTATATGTTTTATGGAAGATTGAAATACGATATTTTTGGTACTCGATCCGTTAAAACGAATTAACTTCACGAGTGTTTTGCTTTATATATGGTGAATATACAAGAGATGGAAGATATACACATATTTGGTTTCAAAAACACGATACTGCAAAATGTTTAAAAACACGCAACACACCTCCCCGGCAGCGGCGCCAAAATTTGATACGTGCTAAACAGTCAACTAATATTGACCAAGTGAATGATCAACAAGAGTCAATCAATCTAGCACGATCTCCCTGGAGTATAGTGTTTTCCTGGGTCGTTATATCCCAACGAGGTGTGAAATTGTGTTGAAAACGACTTGTGATCGGGTGTTATTGAACGAAAAAGGGGTTTGGAATTATTGGACTAAGGAAATAAAATAAAATAGCTTAAATAAGCTATATGAACAAAAACTAGAATTTAGAAAACCTAAAAATGTAAAAGGAATTAAAAAACGTACGTTTAGTTTAAATAAACGTAGACGTACAAAATAAAAAATGAAAATGAAGAAATATTAATCCTAAAAATATGAAAATAACTTTTTTACAAACCTAAAGATAAAAGAAAATTATTGGAAAAAGGAAAATTATTTTTTAGACTTTTTATTTATTTTTTTATTAATTAAAAACTATTTATAACTATTTAAAAATACCCTAAAATACAAGAAATTATAAAATTAACCTAGAAAAATGAAATTATAACTTGGAAAAATCTGAAATATTATAAAACTAATTTTAAAACTGAAAAGATATTTTTTATGCTTTTTCTATATTTATTATTAATTATCTATTATTTTAAATACTTTTTAACTAATTTAAATTCTAATAAATACTAAACAAACTAAGAAAATTATGAAACTTTTTCTATAATTATCCTAGGATGACAGAAAGCTATGAAAAATATAAAAACAGAAAGTGCTTTTGGAAAAAGCTGAAAATAAGCCAAATGGCTTAAATAGAAGCTATCACTTATTTTTATGTTTTGATTTTCTTGATTTTTCTTTTACAAATCTATTACAATACTGACAAAAACAAACTTTAATAAAGACAAGATTATTGGAACTCAAAAATAAGCTGTTGAGAAGCTTTTGAGCTTAGCAGCCAAGCTTATGGGCTTGTGAATTCTTCAAAACAAGCTAAAAGCTTGTAAATAAGCTAAAAGCTATTGGACAAAGATGGAATGGACTGAGACAATTGCAAATAAGCTAAAGGAACCAAGAAAAGCTGGGCCTATAAGCTAGAAAAGCTCACAATAAGCCCAAGCTTATTGAGTCTGCTGATGTGCAGCAGGCACAGGGCAGAAAATGCCCTTTTGAGGCCTAGATTTGAGAGATTATATGAGTGCTAAAAATCAAACCAAAAATACAAGCTTGTAGATGAGCTGGGTGAGCTTATTATTCCAGAAAATCAGCTTGTGAGGGCTTATGATGAACTCATGAAAAATCACCAAAGTTTCTCAAAAACCACAAAATCTGAAATATGTTAACTGTTATGAGGAAAACTTGTGCAGATGTGTGTACAAGTATGCAGGCTTGCTAAGATTTTAAGAACACACCAAATGGACTATAATGAACTAAAAGAAACCAGGTTTGAGGGCCATACAAGCTTATGGCTTATATTGGCTTATTTGAGCTTTATTATGACTGAAATTACCACAGGCAGTAGAAAAATGCTACAACTATCTAAATTGCTTACTAGAACTTGGAAACAGCTAATTATGGCTTATTTATGTTGGAACAAAGTTGAGATAAGTGCACATGTACAGTAACAAGCTACTATGACCAATTAACAAGTTGAGCCAAACACCCCTTTTAGAAAGTGAATCAATGATTTCCAAGGCAACTCACTGATTTAGGCCATAATCTTGAAACATAAGAACATATAACAGTGTAACAAGCTTAAATGAACACCTAATCATCAACTTTAACAACAACAACTGAAATTTTACTTAATAAGCTATAATGGCAGTTAAAGTGAAAATAGAACAACAATGAAATTCAAAGCATAAACACCTAAAATTACACTTTAATCCAACTTAAATACATCTAATAAACACAAAAAAAACTCAAAACTAAGCAGATTTAAGCACATGCACAGTGAAAGGGAAAAATGGAACCAAGAGCTTACAAAGGCTTTCCAAGCTAGAATCCATGAAACAAAGGACCAAGAACCACACCTATAGGTTCTCCACAGAACCACTAACCCACAGCCATCCTTAATCAACTGTGCTCCAGCTTTCTTCTTCTTTCTTTCTTGATTTTTGATTTTCTAACTATTTTTTTTTTATTTTTGATTTTTACTCTAAACTGGATTGAATGCTTTGAAAGCTTTAGAAAGCTTATAAATGACCTCAAATGAGTCTTTTGGAACAGGAAACAACAACTCTTAACAAGGTTCAAATGAAAGTGTCAATTTCACTTGAAAATGCTAAATATGAATTCAAACTTGGAAACTGAAACTAAGAAACTTTGAAATTAACTTTCATTAACATAAAAACATGATACAACTTGAAATTAAAACTGAATTTAAAGATACACTGGAAATTATAATTCGACAATAAAATTACACTAGATATGGTCTAAAACTGGTGACAACATTTTTCTTCAGTCTTCTTTCTTTTTATACATCCCAATAGCTTCACTGACTCCTCCTCTTCAAATCCCACTCGTCAATTTGAGCTTAATCAATCCTGGCCGTTGATTTGTGTTTTGGAGGGAAAATTAGACCAAGTGGGTTTTAACTTCTTTCTAGCACACGTGAAGGTTTGGTCAGATTAGCTAAGTGGAGGGGGGTTGAGTGTTGGCAGGAAATTAGGAATGGGGTGGGAGTTGGTTGAGTCAGAGGCCATGGTTTTGGTTTGTCTGGTATTGGCGGGATGAATGGGGTTGATGGTGGTATTGAAAAGGGTTGACCGGATTTGACATTTTGGTGTTTAACTAAAATGAAACGGGGTAAAAAAAGGGTGGGCTTTGGTATTTGTTGGGCTTGGTTTGTGGCCGGGTTTAGATAGGATTAGGATAAGGGTTTATGGGTTTAGGGGATAATGGGTTTTATTTATTTTTAGGATTAGGGTAGATTTGGTTAATAGTTTAGGGACCATAAGTGTAATTCCTGAAACTTGAGGGGGCTGAACTTGCAATTTCAACAAAGATATCAAAAGGACCATAAAACAATATTTTCTATTTTAAAACACCCGGGGACCATAAATGTCATTTTTCAAAACCCCAGGGACTACTTTTGACAACTTTTGAAATTCGAGGAGACTAGACTTGTCATTTATGCAAACTTTGTTCATTTTTACTTGTTTTTAATCATTTTGCATTTGAAATACATAAAAAACAATCAAATGATATTTTCTGCATTTTGAAGCATATTTGCATGTTTTTAAATGTTTTTGCAGTCTAAATGTGACAGAAATGATGAGTATTTGGACACTCATCAGGTCTATAGTACCTACAAAAATGACAAAGTATAAAAAGTATGGCGAGAGAAATAGAAATCAGTAATATTTTTGAATTAAAAGAAAAAGGTACTAAAACCCCTAGTTATCACTAAGGGCCATCCGACATTTTCTGTTACTATCTTGGTGGTTTCTAAGGTAAAGTATGCATCCGTAGCAATGAGCATGCATCAATGCATCAATAGCTATGTATCATATGGATTCCAAGGAATCCAAGCTCCTGGCCTTGCTGGTTTTAGATAAGATTTTTGACACCATGTATTCGACATACCAAACACCCCTAAGACCAGCCTAAATCAAGTAATGATCTAAATGCAAATGGCAAAATTCAAGATACAAGAGAGTTCGCTTAGAATTCTCACAAATCGAATAACCAACAACATTATCAGATCCAAATGAGAATAGCATACATTTGGTGATAAAGGACCAGCAAAGGAAGTGAACAGCACACCAGCACAGGTTGAACTGACCCACATACTATCCGTTGATCTGAATTTTAGAAACGAATCATATTTTAAACTTACTCAGGTGTTCAAAAAGTTTTGCATCTATGTTAGTCGAGCATGTAACTTAATAGAAGCACGCAACCCTTAAAATAAAAGTTGAATACGATATACTGAACAGGTAAAGGTTCATACCAGTAACCTTCTGTTGTTCATTCTCTGCTGAGTCAAGATCAGTGCCGTTAATCTCACTGGGGACTTCTTAGGAATGATGCAAATTGGAGTTCCAAGCTGCGCAGAATATAATTTTAACAAAATCATTTGATGTAAATAGAATAATATAAAGACGTGCCTAATAATGCACATTTCTTACATGATAATTACCACATAATAGTAAAAAGTCCTAAAAACTATGAGTTGTAAATTCATTGTCCTGGACAGTAATAAATACTTGTATAGTAATGTTTTATTGGTTTAAGTTACCTACCCGCAATACTTCTTACAAATTGATGAAATTCTCAAGGCAGGAGCCCCTATTTCTGAAAATTGATGCACTCGTTTTAACAACCACCATTATCTCTCTCCAATACCCACAACAATTATCTTTTTAATCACAGTGTATGTACTCACTACGTTCACCAAAGCTTACCCATCCCAATCTCGAGCGTTCCCTAATCCATGCTGGTACTCTTTTCTGTAGCTCCTATCCTGCATATTATTGAGATTGTTTGATTAAGAAAAAAAAAACGCATAAACACTGAAGTGGGACGTAAGCTACTAATTTCACTATCTAATACTACTTATAAACTCAAAAACCTAATTAAAGGGGTGTTTGTGTTAACCCTTAGATCTATAATTTGAGACTCGGTTCTTGTAAACCCTACAAAAAAGAGGTATTTTAATGTCTGCATAACCATCGTTGCAGCCCCTGGGAGAAACTTGTATAATACGAACTACTTTTTAAAGAAAACCAAATACAGTAATTAGATCATATAAGTGTATGTTTTAATCGAGAACCCTATTTTAATAGATAATTGATGAGTGACACGATAAATTAAGAGTTTACATATCTTTAGCTTGCCTTATCGCATCCTTCCTGATAAAAAGTTCCATAAACAACTCGGTGTTTGTTGAATTCAGGTCTATTGCATCGACCAAACTTTAGTCCTTCCGATTACTGGTATATAGAAAATGCTTATATAAATGTTTTTTTTTTTTTTATGATTATGATGTATTGTTATTAATCAGACACCCTGTGTCATTGCCTCAATTTCTGCATATTAGTACTATTTATTAAAACTTCAGACATGTAAATAAAATAGTAAATACATGCAAAATGTATTTACATGGGACGGAGGGAGTACTAACCTTCTTTGGTGTTCAATCCCACACATATAAGATTAAAAAACTATAGACGTTATTGATTCGGTTAAAATCAACACTTTATTTTTCCAAGGAAACACAAGTGAAGTATGTGTAACCCGGTTCGTTATCCCCGATGAAGGATGAATGGAATTTGTGAGATCGGGTTTGTGAATCGTGTTTGAAATATAAAAATGGAGAGATTTTGGATTTTGATTAAATTTACAACTACGGGAAGCATAAATTGGCTATGGGAAACTTAAAAAGCATAAGATACAAGTCTACAAAGCATAAATTAGCAAAACGTAACAATTAACGAAATTAAAAACGGAAAAACGCGAGACTAAAACGTGAAATCTAAAAATATTAATACTAGGAATACCAAATTAAGTTTCCTACGTTCTAAATTACAAAAGAAAATTAAAAAAAAAAATGAAATATATCTTTTTGACTTTTTAATTATTTTTTATGAATTAAAAACTAAAAGAAACTATTTAAATGATTTAAAAATATTAAAACTTGATGGAAAAATCTGAAACTTTGCAGAAAAATCTTCAATAATATTTAGAATCTAGGAAAAATAAAATCAGAACTTATCTAAACCCAGATAAGCAGTTTGTGCAAATAAGCAGTTTCAAATAAGCTCTAAAATAAGCTCTACAGTGCCAATTTTCACAAAAAGCTCAACAACAAATTAACACACTACCAGAAGCTTAAAACAACTGAATAAGCACAAATAAGCATAAGGAATAAGCCAAAAAGCAGTTTGAACAATTGACTAGTTTTATGACAGAAAAAGGCTTTAACCATCAATTTGCATATCAAACAAGTACTCCAAATAAGCTGATTAGTGAAAACTTATGGGGGCAAAAGCTTCCTAGTACTACATGCTACACTAAAACAGCAAAAGCCCCAATTATTGCAATCTAATTGAACTCTAATTTTTACCTAGATCAGATTTAATTGGGAACTTGAATTGATGCAGGCTCAGAACAAATTAAGTGGGGCTATTGCAGACCAGAAATAAGCTAACTAATAAGCTAACAAAAGCAAACCAAGCTCAGAAACTAAAAACTAGTACTACAAGCTACTAACAAACTAAACATTAAGCAATAAGGACACGAGAATAAGCAGATTTGAAGCAAGCCAAAAGCTGAGATCAGCAATTTTTTGTGCAGGTTGCAAATAAGTTTCTGATGCAGCAGGTTGCATTTTAAGGCTTTAACTTTTTCAATTCTTGATCAAACTCAACCAACTCCTGGATTATCACTTAACACACTATAAGGGACTCACAAATGCCAAAAGTTGGGCTCAAATAAGCTCAGCTTATATGGAAGCTGATTGAGGCAGTTTGAGATTCTATAAATGCACTTGTACACTCAAATCCTCAAAATGGTTCAAATCAACTAAAATCCTACTGAAAACAGCTTTTCTAGCTTAAGTTAAGCCTAATCAAAGTTTACCAAATGGTATATGAACAGTGCAATATCATTTTGACCCAGTTTCACCCATTTGCCAAACACCCTTTATCAAACTGAATTGAGCTTTTAAACTATAATTAAATGAGATAAGCTACAGCTACTGAATAAACTATGATTGCCTAACTTCCTTAACAACTAATAAGCAGTTTTCAGCTTTCTAATAAGCACTAGTTAAGCAATAAGCTAGGTGGCTGTTTAAACTTTTTATACCCTTAAAAGTGAAAAACTGATTAAGGATTAGCTATTGATCAAACACACTCAAATGTGACTAAACAAGATACAAACATTCAGAAATAAGCACTGAGTGATTAGAAATAAGCAGATGAACAATATTCTTGATTTTCGTTGACCAAAGAAGAAAACTACAATTCAATTTCATTAACTGAGATATTAAATTACAATGCTAAAAGAGAAAAATACAATACCTTAAACTAAATTTTAGCTAAATTAATCCTGCCTTTCAAAGGCTACAAGCACTACTATTTATACTAAATGTACTAAGGGTCTTCTATCTCTTCTTGTGCTAGTTTTGTGAGACAAAACAGCCTTGGAACTCTATTTGTGCTTCTTTGGAGCAATTCCCACCTTTGGATTAAAGTTGAAATGATCTCAACCCTTAATATCACTTTGGCGCCCAAATGGTCACATGGATTGATGACATGGCTTGGTCACACGTGAAGATGGGGTGGTATCTTGTGAACTAGATGGAGCAGAGGAGTGGTTAGGAGGGGGAATTGAGTGTGGCAGAGGGGAAAGCAGAATAGGGGTGATGATGGTGTTTTTTTGCGGGCTTTTGGGAAAAAAGGAGTTGACCGGGTCAACTGTGGGATTTAACTAAAAATGGCCGGGTTGGGTTAAATGTGTATTGGGCTTGGGATTGTTTTTAAGTTGGGCTTTTAAATGGTTATGGATTTGGTTAAATGGGAAGTTAAAACACAAGGACCAAAGTTGAAATTGTGAAAATTGTAGGGACTTAATCTGCCATATCTTCAAAGTTAAACCAAGGGACCAATATTGCCAAATGAAAATAATCCAAGGGCCGTTTGTGTTGTTTTGGTTGACTTTGACTCCGTTTTTTACTTTTCTTGACCAAATGCACAATCGCTGTCAAATTGCTCCAAAAATGCCCGTTTTCGCTCCGTTTTCAATCCTTTGTACCTGAAACACATAAAAACACAAAACCAAGGATATCTGCAATATCTTTGGGTGTTTTTGGTCATTTTTGTGTCTTAAATGGGTGTAAAATGATGAGTATTTACATACTCATCAATCCCCCACACTAAACTATTGCTAGTCCCTAGCAATCCGATCATATGAAGTAATGAAAGGATCAAAAGACTACCAAGTATACCCCGTTTTAACTTTTTTATTTGATACAAGAAATTAAAACTAGAACGAAAATAGATGATATACTCAAATAAGTACATTTTATTACTATCATTTATCCTATTTATTTGACTTGTTTTGCTATATTATGTATGAGGATTGATACTTAATTGTTTACTTTTGTAATTCTCAGGTAAAAACAAGCATTTGGTGAAACTTGGCGATTTTGGACTAATAATGGAGCAAAACGTGCATAAAGTAAAGAGTCTACTGACATGGACAAGATCAAGTCAATTCTGCTCCAGATGCGCCGCATCTCACTATCAACATGCGCCGCATCTCTATCAAGATATCACCAGATACGATCCAAGATACAAGAGGACATGCGCCGCATCTAATAAAGAGTTACGCCGCATCTTCTGGCGGTGTACGAATATTCCTGAATATTATAATCTTGGACCCCACGCGAAGTTACGTAGATACGCCGCATCTACTTAAGTAGATGCGCCGCATCTTCCCTCAGACACAAACTATAAATACCCCGTAGACCAGACGAGTTCAAGAGAGTTCGAAACCCTAACCGAAGTTCGGACAACAGAAGAGAAGGACGAATTCAGTCAAGAGGCAGCACAAGACACACCCAAATCGAAGATACAAGAGCTGTAAGAAGGTGCTGCATGTATTTAATTCATTAAGTAGTTTTGTTTTATTGTTTTAGCAAACTTTAATTCATCAGGATTGGTGGCTTGTGTAATGTGACAACGGAAAGATTGCACTCCCTTTAATACTTGCTTTCCCATCAATTAAAGTTTATATGTTGATGTCTTTGGTTACTACTTATTAGTGCATTGACCACCTCTGTGTTTATTAGTGGCTTGCGGGCACCCGACTGCGGGACAAGGTGTGGCTCCCACGGTTGTTTCTAAATTGATCACTTAGGAATAACTTTTAGACATAAGTCGTCATTAAGGGTTTACTCGCCGATGAGAATAGGACCAACGAGAAAGGGTTAATTACATACACTTCATATAAAGCTATCAATAAAACAAGTGACAATCTACTTAATCATAAGGACAGCCCTCTTATTGTCTCAAGTATCTATCTGTGTACGTGTGTGCTACTTGCTGATTCGTGCCTATATGTTTATTTTATTATTTAATTGCAAACAAAACTGTGCCAGTCTCTCAGGCTGAAACCCCCTTGCGTTAGGATATTAAAATACTGATTAGATTAACGAGATTATACGTTCCACTCTTAGTGATCGACACTCTACTTACCATTATCTTCATACTGACCGGGTACACTGCTCGTTAAGTGTGTGTGTTATTGATAAGTCGGCTAAATATAAATTTAAAACTTGAGTAGGCATTAAAACTGCTAAACCGCAACGACACATCACGCGCATCAAGTTTTTGGCGCCGCTGCCGGGGAGTGAATTGTTATTTTCTGTTAATTTGATTAGTATTTTAATTAGGTTATTTTTCTTTTTATTAGATTAATTGCATCATTGTACTATTTTGCATATTTGTTGTATTGTGTGTTATTTGTTTGCTTTTGTTTTTATTTTTGTGTGTTTTATTTTTTGTTTGGTGTGTTTAATTTTTATTTTTATTTTTCGTATTTTTCTGTTCTGCTATCGTTGTACTGTGCTAAATCAAACGATACGGCGCATCTGATCTCTCAGATACGGCGTATTGCGTTTAATTTTTATATACAACGCGTTTAATTAATTCGATACGACGCATCTTTTCCCCAAGATACGGCGTATCTGTTTTTAACAAGAAAATTTTTTCTAAGCGATAAAGTAATACGACGCATCTGCTTTTGTAGATACGGCGTATCTGTTTTTGATAAAAACTTTTCTAAACGTTAACGCCATACGACGCATCTTCTTTTGAAGATACGGCGTATCTATTATTTTAATTAAAAAAACAGTTTGCGAATTATTAAACAAATACGGCGTATCGATTTCCGTCGATACGGCGCATCTTACTGAATCAAAAATCTTTTATTTTTAAACGTAACGAAAATACGGCGCATTAACTTTCGTTGATACGACGCATTTAATTTTAATTAGATAAATTGATTTTTGATTGATTAATTCGATACGGCGCATTCATAAATTCAAAGCGGCGTATCTATTTTCTGAATAAAGTCTGATTTAATTTTAACGATTATAAGATACGGCGTATCCAACTCTTTGGATACGGCGCATCGTCTGCAGATATCAGTAACTTTAATTTTTCGTATTCCGTTTTCGTTATTAATTATCCGATATATTACTTTCTCGAGCATACCCTACTGATGCTTTTCGTGATTGTTTCAGAAGGAGAATGGAAGGATACGGAGAACTGATTGACTTCGACTTCGAAGCCAATTTTATGAATGGAGTGTTAGTGCATGGCAATTTATCTAAACAGTTTGATGATTTCACAAAGCTTAGTCGACGGTTACAATATGATTTGGAAAGAGAATGGGAGGCGATTCAAGATGATAATAATAATGAGTCGTTGATTGAGGAACTAGATGACTATTTGATTAAGGATCCTTATTTTAAGTTTGTTGACAAGGACGAAGAAGAGTTCACCAAAAGAAAGTGTCAACTACTTGGGATTCCATACAATGAGCCACCCACGATTATTTCTGAAAAATTTAAAATCATCAAATATTCTTTGGGTCCTGATGAAGAATATACTGCTGTGATGACCAAAAGTTATATTAGATTAAGTCGAACGGAGGAAAACGTCGCAGAGATATACGGGAAAATCTTTCGGATGAAGGAAGAAGGATGGACCGTGACAAGGACCAAGTAAAGAGCTGAACGTGAGTCTAACTTGAAGACTCTGGAATAAAGACAAGTGCTGACCGGGAGACAACCCGGATTTATCATTTATTATTCTGTTTTCTGTGTCGAGTCAGTCCAGGCCGCACGTAGATACGGCGCATCTCAGTCCTGAGATGCGACGCATCCTCTGCAATGGTCATATCTTATTTTATTTTTCTGCATTTTTATTTTCGACTTTAAAACTTTTATCAGTTTATTTTAATGCGGCGCATCCCTGGTTAAGGATGCGGCGCATCTTTATTCTGATCCGTATTTATTCCAGGCTCGATACTGCGTATCTTCTTCAATAGGATACGGCGCATCGACTGACCTGATGATTTTCAGTTTTAATTTTTTTAGTTTTATTTTTCCTAACTACTAATGTATTATGCAAGTTGAACCTTTCTTATCTTAGGTGTGTTTTAAAGTGTTGGTGGTATTATAGTTTCCTGAATTTTCTGTGGAAAAATCAAGTATGAAGCTTTAACGTTCTAATCCACAAGAAAGATGATTTTTGCTCTTGCACTAATGGAGGATCATACCGAGCAAATCTCAGGGGAGTTTTTCTGTTCTAATTCTTTTTATTTTCCAGTTTTTAACCTTTTATACAAACAACGAGGACGTTGTTTAACTTAAGTGGGGGGATAGGAGAATTAGAACACTTAACAATTACTTGTCCTAAACTTTTTCAAAAATTATGCTTAAAATGTGCTTAATATATCAAACTTAAAAATTTTTTAGCATGTTTTTGTTTAAGATCTAAGTTACATAACTGCACACATGACGTTATTTTCAAAAATTGTGATTTTTCCAAAATTCACAAATCTATGAGTGTGCCGGTGACTTGTAAACTTTAGAACTTGGCTTGTATACTATTCGAGACCACCATAATGAGTATTATTTATTTAATTGGAATGACTTGTCTAACTTGGTAAAATTCTAGGATTACACCCAAATAGCCTTTATATGTTATGTGTTATTAACTAACTACACTGGTTAGTTAACCCCCGTATAAACCCTTTTGTTACTCTCACTTTTAGAGTAAGATACCCCTAGAAAAACCCTCAGAGCCATTCCTTTCGTTTCTTACACCTATGTTTAAAATGTTTCGTTACACCTTACACCTTAGCCTACCCTGTAGATTAGAATCCGTGGTTGGTTAATTGCTATAGGCAGAGTGTGTTTCCTTACATTACCTGTGTTCGCGTGCGTAATTCATTATCTATGGTTAGGTCGGGAAATTGCACAATGCAATTGGAGTGAAAGTAAATATTGTGTATCTTTTAAGTTTATTTTTCGTGTGTTTACTACTTTCACTATTTACCATTATTTCTGAAGTTATGAAAAGTATGAAAAAAATTATCCGGAAAGAAAGTTGTAGTGATGTGGTGAAATTTTACACATCTATGTTTATGTTTCAAAAAAAAAAAAAAAAAAAAAAAAAAAAAAAAAAAAAAAAAAAAAAAAAAATCGAAAAAATGAGAAAGGAAAAAAAAAAAAGAAAAAGGGAGTGTTGGAAGTTTGTTATAACCAACGATGTAGAGTTATGTAAGTGGTCGATATCACCACTATTTGTTGTATTATATCTATGGATTGAATGGGAATTGGCAGTTATGGGAATGCCAATTAAGGATTATTCTTTGATTAAGATTTTGTTGAGTATAATTCGTGTCTACCTAAAGCGTGTGTTTCAAGTGTTAAAGCGTGAGTTATTCAATGATATGAGTCTTATTCATGGGATGGTTGGGATAGTGATTAACCACACTTAGGATTTTAATTTATTTGTTTTGTTTATTTTTATTTTTACACCAATTTATATCCCAAATATTATCCATACCCTATATTATTCTTTATCCAACCGAACCTTTGATTTATTGAGATTAGGGATTTGAGCAATCTTAAGTATCGTAGTCGTGGATTCGGCTATGTATTTATGATTTTGTCGCCCTTTTTGATATATTATTATTGGTGAAGTTTGGACTTATCTTTAGCCTATTCGAGTTAAGGATTTGAGCAATTGCAAGTATCGTGTTCGTGGATTCGATCATGTATTTGTGATTTTGTCGCCTTTTCTGGAATTTGAGATCGATAGTGAAATAAGAATAATTAACCCTTAAGCCTAAAAAACCCTTTTTACCGCTTTAGACTTGTTATTCCTTAGCTTTAGTGGTGGAGATGTGTATACTTGCCAAGCTTATGATAGAATATTCGTCGCGACTGGACAGTTAAACGATTAGATTTGCTTTTATCAACTTATTTTATTTTACTTCTAATTCGTTAAGTGTTTAGTTGTGTGATTACGAAATAAACGAATACATGCTTAACTATAAAAATAAATCCTAACATCTTTTAGGATACATTTTCATAAGTTTTAATCTAAGGTTTACTTGGGGACAAGTAAAGTTCAAGTGGGGGGATATTTGATGAACTCAAATAAGTACATTTTATTACTATCATTTATCCTATTTATTTGACTTGTTTTGCTATATTATGTATGAGGATTGATACTTAATTGTTTACTTTTGTAATTCTCAGGTAAAAACAAGCATTTGGTGAAACTTGGCGATTTTGGACTAATAATGGAGCAAAACGTGCATAAAGTAAAGAGTCTACTGACATGGACAAGATCAAGTCAATTCTGCTCCAGATGCGCCGCATCTCACTATCAACATGCGCCGCATCTCTATCAAGATATCACCAGATACGATCCAAGATACAAGAGGACATGCGCCGCATCTAATAAAGAGTTACGCCGCATCTTCTGGCGGTGTACGAATATTCCTGAATATTATAATCTTGGACCCCACGCGAAGTTACGTAGATACGCCGCATCTACTTAAGTAGATGCGCCGCATCTTCCCTCAGACACAAACTATAAATACCCCGTAGACCAGACGAGTTCAAGAGAGTTCGAAACCCTAACCGAAGTTCGGACAACAGAAGAGAAGGACGAATTCAGTCAAGAGGCAGCACAAGACACACCCAAATCGAAGATACAAGAGCTGTAAGAAGGTGCTGCATGTATTTAATTCATTAAGTAGTTTTGTTTTATTGTTTTAGCAAACTTTAATTCATCAGGATTGGTGGCTTGTGTAATGTGACAACGGAAAGATTGCACTCCCTTTAATACTTGCTTTCCCATCAATTAAAGTTTATATGTTGATGTCTTTGGTTACTACTTATTAGTGCATTGACCACCTCTGTGTTTATTAGTGGCTTGCGGGCACCCGACTGCGGGACAAGGTGTGGCTCCCACGGTTGTTTCTAAATTGATCACTTAGGAATAACTTTTAGACATAAGTCGTCATTAAGGGTTTACTCGCCGATGAGAATAGGACCAACGAGAAAGGGTTAATTACATACACTTCATATAAAGCTATCAATAAAACAAGTGACAATCTACTTAATCATAAGGACAGCCCTCTTATTGTCTCAAGTATCTATCTGTGTACGTGTGTGCTACTTGCTGATTCGTGCCTATATGTTTATTTTATTATTTAATTGCAAACAAAACTGTGCCAGTCTCTCAGGCTGAAACCCCCTTGCGTTAGGATATTAAAATACTGATTAGATTAACGAGATTATACGTTCCACTCTTAGTGATCGACACTCTACTTACCATTATCTTCATACTGACCGGGTACACTGCTCGTTAAGTGTGTGTGTTATTGATAAGTCGGCTAAATATAAATTTAAAACTTGAGTAGGCATTAAAACTGCTAAACCGCAACGACACATCACGCGCATCAATAGATAACATGCTTGACTTACAAAAATGGTATCATGGAACGGGATTCACACAAACTGGGTGTCTCCAAGGAATTGAAATCGTCATCCTCTTTTTATTACTCCCAACTAAGCTCAAACTCAATGTGCAAACGTTTTTTGTAAAATGCTAACACTACTTATACTAATAATCTATGTAAGCCGAGACTTAACTTTTCACTCCCACAATTTATTCAAGTTAGTTGACTGTGCTCAATTTCAAAATTTTGATCACAAAAATCGACGTTTTTATAAGACTTTGACTAATACTAGTTGAAAGATAGATTTAAAATTTACAACAAGTAAGATTCAAAGCTTTATTCAACACATCAAAACTTATTGCATTTTGCAATATCATTCCATTTTTGCATTTTGCAATATCATTCCATTTTATTTTTACTTTTTTCTTTTCATTTTTTTTTTCTTATGCAACATAAACTAACGGAGTTTCACGGGAACCAAGACCTTACACCTTCCTGGAATAAAGGATCCAAGGGCCGTTACAACGGAGAGTTCCAAGACCTTAACGCCTTTCAGAATTAAGGGTCCAAGGGCCGGTGTAAGAGGGTAGCCAAGACCTAAACGCCTTCCGAAAATAAGGATCCAAGGGCCGATCTTGAACCTTAGCTTTTTAGCACATTTATTTATTACTTAACTTTTTGCAACTTTCAAGCAACGTCTCACTTTCATTTTGCATTATTCTGACATATGCTTGTTCCGAAGTTTAAATAAAGCCTTGAACTAGTATTTTTCAAAATCGTATGAAAAAATGATTTTGTGTGTTCAAAAGTTTGAAAATAAGCACTTATTAAATCAGATTAGTTATCTTCTGGGAGGAAAAGCCATAGATTACTTTTATAAGCTCTAAAGAAAGCCAACTATTCTACGCTTAACATTTTCATTTGCACACATCGTAAAACCTTAGTCTAACCGTTAAGGAAGCAGCTAGATCAACACTCTAGCAGAGTCGGGATTCCCCTTGTTCTAACCTAATCAAGACTAACACACTTTTATTGATGACATTATTATTATTATTATTATTATTATTATTATTATTATTATTATTATTATTATTATTATTATTATTATTATTATTATTATTATTATATATGACAAAAATTTTAAAATTTTGGTCAAAAACGGGGGTACTAGGGCACTAGAAGGTACTTATGTGACAAAATTCGCGAGAATTCCCCCCCACACTTAGAATTGAATATTGCCCTCAATATTCAAAGTACCGGCTATTATGCCGCCACTTAGAACATAAAAAGGTAATACCACTAGCCAAGTGTGGAACAGAAATCTCCATTTTTCACAAAAAAGGTTGAAAAGATATCCCTAGATAAACGTTAGCAACAAGATCGGATATTGGGCGGCTGGATTGAAAACAGGCGCATCAATCATCACGATCTCAGGGAAACCTGAAAACAAGAGCAAACAACACACAAACAAAGCACAGTAGAGGAATCCCCCCACACTTAGTGTCAGAAAATAGAAAGAAGTCAGAAACATGTGTTGTCACCCATGTGTTGCTAATGTTTTTGTTAACCGAGTCACTAGCTTGACTCGACCCCGAATTCATTGGTTCATGGGGAAGCAAGTGGAAGAAACAATCTCCATCGGACTTTCATTCAATGTGTTTGGATAAACATTTGAACATAAGAAAGTTCCACACCGACGAGATACCCACGGTATTTTAATAGTAGAAACTATAAGGGACGATACCGGGGTCAAAGATGGTGTCCTCATTCCCGTAGGAGAAAAGGGAAAGAGAAATCACACCATATGTGATGAAGAGAAGCAAGATTTTTATGATTATCAGAAAAAAACTCTTCATCATCAAAGGCCATATCGTCTTCAACGGGAGGGAGGGTCGGGATGAAATCTTCAAGAACCAAATCCTTATGATCAATAACATCTCCCCCCACACTAGAGTCATTCTCAATCTCGAAATAAAAATGATCAAATTCCGGCTGAGAGAGTTCACCGGAGAACTCTTCAAAGATAACCGGATCATTTTTATCAAAGAGAAACGAGTCATACTCGGGAAGAGAGATATAAGTATGAGAAGTGGTACTGCCACTACTAGTCTCTTCCAACAGATTGATATCAAAAGAAAAGGCTTCATAAGCCGGGAGAGAAAAATCAGAATGAGAAGTGGGATTGCCACTACTCTCTTCAGCCGTGTCAAAGATAAAACTCTCATATTTAGGAACAAGATCCTCGAGCTCGTGCTCCAAAGGATCTGACGGCTTATCTTCAACAACAACATCCTTCGGGGGGAGGGAAAATAATGGTTCATCAAACATCATTTTTTCTAATAACGGAGCATCTCCCCCCGGATCACCATCGGGCTCAACAATTTCCGGCGAAATTGGAGCATCAAATAAGAACATCTCAAGCTCTTCCATATAGATATCACTTCCCTCAATCGGAGGAGAAGTAATGGAAGAGTCGGAAATGATTGGTGCAGAAATAGGAGTGGAATTTTTAGTTCCATCTATAGAATCAACAATCTCGATACGACAAACCGATTCCGGAGGTGAGACAAGTGGTGTGCTCTTAGAGCTAGCAATTTTCACCACTTCCGTTGTGATCTCCGGTTCTTGTTCATCGTAATAAAAAACACTCTTTACTTCCCCAGCACATTTCTCAAACCATTTGCTTGTGCCAGGGGTAATTTTCATTGCTTTGAGCTCAGCACGTTTGTTTGAAGTACTCTTAACCTCGAATCTTGAAAGTATCGAATCACTTCTTTTGGAAGCAATTACGAGATCAGATTTTTGATTCACCGTAGCAACATTGCATTTGGTTAGAGGTTTAGAGTCTTGATTTATGTTAAACGTGACTTCTTCATTTTCAACACGAATGGTTAACTCTTCAGCATATACATCAATGAGAGCACGACTCGTTCTTAAGAAAGCTCTACCCAAAATGAGTGGAACTCTAGGATCGGCATCAAAGTCTACCACAACAAAATCAGTAGGAAAGTGGAACTTTCCTACTTTCACAACAACATCCTCGGCTATTCCAAGCGGATGAGTTATAGTACGGTCCGCTAGCTCGAGTGTCATGCAAGTAGATGTAAGCTCCGGAAGAGATAATTTCTTCCATATTGAGAGTGGCATAGGGTTAATGCTTGCGCCAAGATCGGCCAAGGCTGAGCACTGAACCATCCCCGAGAAATCACATGGGATTAAAAACTTGCCGGGGTCTCCGAGCTTTTCGGGAAGCTTTTTGAGGATAACCGCCGAGCATTGCTCATTGAGCGGGGTTTTTGCCATCTCAGACAACTTATCTTTGTTGCTTAGTAAACTTTTGAGTGTAGATGCAAATTTAGGCATAAGGATAAGAGCATCTGCGAAGCTTATGTCAAAATGCAACTCATTGAAAATTTGGAAGAATTTTTCCATTTGTTGATTGGTTTTTTCCTTAAGCTTTTGATCATTAAGCCTCGAAGGATATGGAATCGAGGGCTTAGGATTGGTCTTCGGAACATCGGGTTCCGGAATTGGAGTTTGGTCGACCGGAGGTTGGACATGTGCGGTACTTTGTGAGCTTGAAGAGTGCACTTTGTCCGTTGTCACTTCGGTATCTCGATTCACTTCCCTCAGTGGAGGGGGCATAGGAGTCGAGGGTCCATCATATGCTTTACCACTTCTAGTTGTGATCGCCTTCACATCGCCCCTCGGGTGAGCGATCGTGTTGCTAGGAAGAGTTCCCGAGCCCGAGGGTCGATCATTTAAAGACTTTCTGATCTCATTTATTTGGGTGGCCATCAACCGATTGGTTTCATCTTGGGATTTCATGAATTGTTTCAACAATTCCTCCGTGGATGTTTGATTTTGGTTTAAACCTTGGTTTTGATTAAAATTTTGACCTCGGTTTTGAACATTCCCCAGATTTTGATTGAAATTTTGACCACGGTTTTGATTTCCTTGAAAACCTTGGTGATTACCTTGGTTTTGGAAACCTTGGTTCTGGAAATTTTGGTTCACCCGACCTTGGTTTTGGTTAAATTGGACATTTCGGTTTTGCCCATTTTGGTTTTGAGAGTTGAAACCGGGTGGTCCAAGAAAATTGTTGGAGCGATAGCTGAGAAGATTACGGTCTCCTTGGGGTTGGTAAGTGTTACCTCCCTGATTATAGGATCCCGAAGCAGCATAAACGCTCTCTTGAGTGTTGCCAACGGTGGCAGGACACTCGGAATATGGGTGAGGACCACCACATGTTTCACAACTCTGATTAACAACATTTACTTGATGATTGTTGTTTTGAATCTGAGTTTGATGTATTCTCAAGACAGCAGTGGACAAATCATCCATTCTTTTAGTGAGTGAAGCTATCTCGGAAGTAGAAGAAGAAGAAGAAGAAGTGGTGGATTTGGCTGACTCATTCCTCTCGGCAGAGGAATCCCAATGATTATGGTGGGCGGACATGTTCTCGATTAGATCATAGCACTCTTGTGGTCGCCTTTTCATAAAGGTACCACCGGCCGCAGCATTGATCGTGTCACGATGTCTTAATGTTAAACCATTATAGAATGTGTCTATTATGGTAACAAGTAACATATTGTGATTAGGACACCGATCAATCGAAAGCTTGTAACGTTCCCATGCTTCGAATAAAGATTCATCGGGAAGCTGGCGAAAGTTACTTATATCATTTCTCAATTTCGTCACCTTTGACGGTGGGAAATATTTTGCCAAGAATTTTGAAGTCATTTCATCGAAACTATGAATTGAATTCTTGGGAAGACGATCAAACCATGCGGTGGCATGATGCGTCAAAGAATACGGGAAGAGATATAGACGAAGGGCGTCATCGGTGACCCCATTTTGTTTCATGCTTTGGGTGACGGTAATGAATTTATCAAGATGCTTGTTTGCATCTTCACCCGGTAAACCGTGAAATTGGCAAGAAGTTTGGACTTGTTGGATCATGTGATGTTTAAGTCCAAAATCCGCGGCTTGGACATTAACGGGGGCAATAGGGCCACCACGTCCTTGCATTGTTGGTTGGCACAACTCCTCCATCGTTCGGAGATCGGGAGGTGGCTCATCATTGTTTGTATTGTTATCCATCTCTTCTTCGTCTTGAAAATCAAGACGTCGACCTCGACGAATAATTCTTTCGGGATTGGAAACTGGTGAAATAAGATCGGGTGTAGAAGAACGGGTGTTCATACACCAAAAAGAAACATAAATTTAAAAGGAAAAACAAAATTTGAAAATGAAAATATTTTTGGATTTTTTATTTTAAGGAAAGATTACACACAATATTTTTGGGATCGATTCGTCAATCGAAATTCATTTCTCTCAAAACTACTCGCAGAGTGGCGGAGAAGCAAAGGTCCGCTCGAAAGCTGATTAAAAACCCGCCCCTTTCGGTTTTTCAATTTAATGTCAAACCATCCTTAAACCACTTGTATAGGTTGTAATTTCAAGATAATCCGAAAATAATTAACTCACGATTTTGTTTTGTTGGATATTCGGAATGGTTTACAACACTTTCAATAAAGTGAGGATATATTATTTTTTTTTTTTTTTTGTATTTTTTTTTTTGAAAACACTTTAGACAAAGTGTTTTATTTATTTTTTTTAGAAAATATTCACAAAAATACTATAAACCTTCACAAAGATTGGTTTATAAAACACGAGTCGACAAACGAGATTAAAAATTCGCTACAACCTTCCCTGGCAGCGGCGCCAAAAATTGATTCGGTTAAAATCAACACTTTATTTTTCCAAGGAAACACAAGTGAAGTATGTGTAACCCGGTTCGTTATCCCCGATGAAGGATGAATGGAATTTGTGAGATCGGGTTTGTGAATCGTGTTTGAAATATAAAAATGGAGAGATTTTGGATTTTGATTAAATTTACAACTACGGGAAGCATAAATAGGCTATGGGAAACTTAAAAAGCATAAGATACAAGTCTACAAAGCATAAATTAGCAAAACGTAACAATTAACGAAATTAAAAACGGGAGACTAAAACGTGAAATCTAAAAATATTAATACTAGGAATACCAAATTAATTTTCCTACATTCTAAATTACAAAATAAAATTAAAAAATATATATATATATATATAATTTTTTTGACTTTTTAAATATTTTTTATGAATTAAAAACTAAAAGAAACTATTTAAATGATTTAAAAATATTAAAAATTGATGGAAAAATCTGAAACTTTGCAAAAAAATCTTAAATAATATTTAGAATCTAGGAAAAATAAAATCAGAACTTATCTAAACCCAAATAAGCAGTTTGTGCAAATAAGCAGTTTCAAATAAGCTCTAAAATAAGCTCTACAGTGCCAATTTTCACAAAAAACTCAACAACAAATTAACACACTACCAGAAGCTTAAAACAACTGAATAAGCACAAATAAGCATAAGGAATAAGCCAAAAAGCAGTTTGAACAATTGACTAGTTTTATGACAGAAAAAGGCCTTAACCATCAATTTGCAGATCAAACAAGTACTCCAAATAAGCTGATTAGTGAAAACTTATGGGGGCAAAAGCTTCCTAGTACTACAGGCTACACTAAAACACCAAAAGCCCCAATTATTGCAATCCAATTGAACTCTAATTTTTACCTAGATCAGATTTAATTGGGAACTTGAATTGATGCAGGCTCAGAACAAATTAAGTGGGGCTATTGCAGACCAGAAATAAGCTAACTAATAAGCTAACAAAAGCAAACCAAGCTCAGAAACTAAAAACTAGTACTACAAGCTACTAACAAACTAAACATTAAGCAATAAGGACATGAGAATAAGCAGATTTGAAGCAAGCCAAAAGCTGAGATCAGCAATTTTTTGTGCAGGTTGCAAATAAGTTTCTGATGCAGCAGGTTGCATTTTAAGGCTTTAACTTTTTCAATTCTTGATCAAACTCAACCAACTCCTGGATTATCACTTAACACACTATAAGGGACTCACAAATGCCAAAAGTTGGGCTCAAATAAGCTCAGCTTATATGGAAGCTGATGGAGGCAGTTTGAGATTCTATAAATGCACTTGTACACTCAAATCCTCAAAATGGTTCAAATCAACTAAAATCCTACTGAAAACAGCTTTTCTAGCTTAAGTTAAGCCTAATCAAAGTTTACCAAATGGTATATGAACAGTGCAATATCATTTTGACCCAGTTTCACCCATTTGCCAAACACCCTTTATCAAACTGAATTGAGCTTTTAAACTATAATTAAATGAGATAAGCTACAGCTACTGAATAAACTATGATTGCCTAACTTCCTTAACAACTAATAAGCAGTTTTCAGCTTTCTAATAAGCACTAGTTAAGCAATAAGCTAGGTGGCTGTTTAAACTTTTTATACCCTTAAAAGTGAAAAACTGATTACAGGCTTAGCTATTGATCAAACACACTCAAATGTGACTAAACAAGATACAAACATTCAGAAATAAGCACTGAGTGATTAGAAATAAGCAGATGAACAATATTCTTGACTTTCGTTGACCAAAGAAGAAAACTACAATTTCATTAACTGAGATATTAAATTACAATGCTAAAAGAGAAAAATACAATACCTTAAACTAAATTTTAGCTAAATTAATCCTGCCTTTCATAGGCTACAAGCACTACTATTTATACTAAATGTACTAAGGGTCTTCTATCTCTTCTTGTGCTAGTTTTGTGAGACAAAACAGCCTTGGAACTCTATTTGTGCTTCTTTGGAGCAATTCCCACCTTTGGATTAAAGTTGAAATGATCTCAGCCCTTAATATCACTTTGGCGCCCAAATGGTCACATGGATTGATGACATGGCTTGGTCACACGTGAAGATGGGGTGGTATCTCGTGAACTAGATGGAGCAGAGGAGTGGTTAGGAGGGGGAATTGAGTGTGGCAGAGGGGAAAGCAGAATAGGGGTGATGATGGTGTTTTTTGGCGGGCTTTTGGGAAAGAAGGAGTTGACCGGGTCAACTGTGGGATTTAACTAAAAATGGCCGGGTTGGGTTAAATGTTTATTGGGCTTGGGATTGTTTTTAAGTTGGGCTTTTAAATGGTTATGGATTTAGTTAAATGGGAAGTTAAAACACAAGGACCAAAGTTGAAATTGTGGAAATTGTAGGGACTTAATCTGCCATATCTTCAAAGTTAAACCAAGGGACCAATATTGCCAAATGAAAATAATCCAAGGGTCGTTTGTGTTGTTTTGGTTGACTTTGACTCCGTTTTTGACTTTTCTTGACCAAATGCACAATCGCTGTCGAATTGCTCCAAAAATGCCCGTTTTCGCTCCGTTTTCAATCCTTTGTACCTGAAACACATAAAAACACAAAACCAAGGATATCTGAAATATATTTGAGTGTTTTTGGTCTTTTTTGTGTCTTAAATGGGTGTAAAATGATAAGTATTTACATACTCATCAGTTATATTTTGTTCTCGTTCAAAAGTCTTGCTTCTTAGTCTGTTAAAAGAATATAAATTTTATACTAAATTCCCCAAAAATTACAGAAGTTAATATGTGACAAAAGAAGCATGTATTGATGCATGAAGATAAAATAGACATGGCATACCTTCTAAATCACTTTCCATCAAGCTATTGCAGTTGAATATCTTACGCTTATATTCAAAATCACTTAATCACTCCTACAGCCCGTTTCATTACAATTAAATATCTTACGCTTATATTCGAAATCACTTAATCACTCCTATAACCTGTTTCATTACAGTTAAATATCTTATGCTTATATTCAAAATCACTTAATCGCTCCTACAACCCGTTTCATTTTAGGTGTTTACCATCTCCTACAACCCGTTTTATTACAGTTTAACATCATACATATAATAATGTTGACCACATGTATGTATCAATCAGCTGATTCTAAACATGCTAATCGGCGATAATCATGACTTAAAGTCTCTATGCAGTTAGTTCATAGTAACATCATACACCCAAGCATATTTATTCATGTAAGTAACCCAAAGTGTAGTCAATACTTACTACTACAAAGATCCACTTTAACGTCATACACCCAAGCATATTTGCTCCTTCATTTGCTTCAACTCTATGACCTGGAACATATCAGAAAACAAAATTTCAAATATATGGTTTTGTGCGGCTATTATAAACCGAACAAATAAAATCCTCAATATCACAACTGACCTAAGTTAATTCATTTTTTTGCGTTATATGTAGTTACATTCTTTAACTGTCTAACTTGGTTTCGGAGGCCGATGATTCTATAATCACCATGCACTGTATCGATGCGTAGCTGAATTTCATAAGAACTAACCTTTAGATCCAAGTTATGTCCAGCTTTTATATCCATTTAGTAATAGTTTAAATCCATTTATAACAGTTTAAGAAACACATAACACAAACTGACCTTTAAATGCACGTTTCAGATCTTTCAACTGTGCTCCTTCATTTGCTTCAACTCTGTGACCTGGAACATATCAGAAAACAAAATTTCAAATATATGGTGTTTTGCGGCTATTATAACCCGAACAAATAAAATCCTCGATATCACAAGTGAAATCGACATCACCAAGATTAAAAAACAACACAGCTATGTATACCTTTGTAAAATATTTTGTTGCTGTCATCAAACTGAAATATTGTTAACATAACTACTGTTGTGAACCTTAACTTAAAATAAAAAAATAGACAGATCATCATTATTCGAAGGAGATGATTAAAAAAACATTAATTTTTTAACTACTGTTGTGAACCTTAACTTAAAATCAAAAAATAGACGGATCATCATTATTCGAAGGAGATGATTAAAAAAGCATTAATTTTTTAAAACCCTAAAAAAAGCCCGAGATTTTTAAAACGATTCATTATAAAAAAACACACAACACAAACTAACCATTAAATCCTATTGGCGATGTTTCAGATCTTTCAACTGCTCTCCACTACTTAGACCGACCTCTTAAGAATGTTGTAACCCAAAAAATCACTGTCAGATGGACTTATTATCTCAACTATATGATTCATTTATGCGTTTTATCAAGCAGAACACTTATGTTTCTTCTAAACAACTAATCCCAACCCACAACAGTTTCCATTAACACAAAACTCTCACCCAGGTCAACATAAATTTACCACATTAAAACAACCAAATCATACATATCAAATTAAATATATTTAATTGAATCAGAACAAGATTAAAGTGAACATATAAAAAAACACATACAAATTATGCAGAACATGTGATTCGGTCTCGGTTTTTCATACTCGGCTGCATCCCAGTCCTGAATTATTGGGTTTACATCATAAACATAAAACAAATAAGCAACAATACAAACCAAATCGATTCAATAGAATTAAAACTTACCGAAATTATTGAGTTTGATTCAATAATACGAATTTTCAGTCCTGAATTAGGGTTGATGATAATCCTTCAATCAAAGATATATAGACCAATTCGTAGGTTATTTTTGGATTTTTTTTATGCATTGAATTTGATTGGTGAATTGAAACTGAAAATTGAATACCGATTGGAGCGTATAGAGGAAGATTGATTGAAACCTTCTTTGACTTTGTTTTCAAAATGATAAATGGTAGTATTAAATAAACAACAAACCAATAAAAACCCTAAAAAATAATTAGAAAGCAACATAATTCTCATAAAGATTACACCCTTATAATCACAAACAAAAACCAAGATATAATCTTTAATAAAACCCACCAAAAGTAAATTAAATTAAATACCGCAAGCACCACTGAAGCCAAACAAATTTTGAAGATGAAAAGTAATTAGAATCCCTTTTTTTGTATCGCCGGCTTACGTTTCTTTAGCTTGATGTGTGAAAAGTGAACCTTGAAATTGCTAGATCTATAGTTTTGTG
Organism: Artemisia tridentata subsp. tridentata; assembly: GCA_021014915.2. Taxonomy (NCBI): domain Eukaryota; kingdom Viridiplantae; phylum Streptophyta; class Magnoliopsida; order Asterales; family Asteraceae; genus Artemisia; species Artemisia tridentata. Next base: position 29,044,755 of record CP139504.1, on the reverse strand, counting down.
GCTGAGACATTGAGCCAAAAACTGTGGTTTTTGACTGTTTTACAAATTTTTGGAATATGGGAAATAGAGATAACACAGAATATTATTTACAGATGATGATGATGATCAGGGGCGTCTCTGAGGATTTACGTGCCATATCCGAGCCGTTAAAAAATATGCCCCTTAGACCCCTTAGGCTTTAAGCGAATTAAATAATTGGGCTTATAAATTTATTATGAGTTATAGGTTTAGTTATAAGATTGAAATTTAATTGGGCCCAAGTTTAAATGTTTAATACCTATTTAAAAAAATACATATAATATATATATATATAGGATTTTTTTTAAAAATGTGTCATCGCGTAAAACGGGCCCTAGCCTGTTGGCCTCCCCGGCTCACCCAAGAGCCGCCCATGATGATGATGATGTTGATTAGATGGAGTCGTGTGTGTGTGATAGAGAAGAGAATGGAGGAGAAATAGATAAAACTTGGGAAGGAAGGTTCTGGGTTTGTGGAGATGGGGGAAATATCAAGTGGGAAGAGCCATGCTACAGTTGACTAAATAGTGACACAGCCAATGTATAATTGCCATGCACCATGCTACAGTCGACTAAATAGTTACACAACCAATGTATAATATCCATGTGTGAGTTACAACCAATGTATAATAGCCATGTGTGTAAGCACCCTTCCCCTTTTAGTATATAGTATAATACTAGTAATTATCATCAATATGCTTAATGCAAAAACTATAAGAGAGCTAGGTGTGGGAAATGTCAAATAACACTAATCATTATGGCATCTCAACGCCACTTCGTCACATCGCCAATAATATAGCAATAATTAAAACACTCTCCTTAGCCAAAAAAAAAAAAAAAAAACTCACTTACAAAATGAAAAAAAAAAATAAAATTGAGAGGGACGAATGGCACCAGCCATTGCAACAACGCAAGGACGAACAACGCACCAATGGCACCGTCGCCGGTGCACAAATGGTGGCGCCATTGGTCATTTTGGTTGGCGAATGGCGAGCAATGAGACTCGACACCATGCTTTCTAATGATAATTTTGTTGGTTGAGTTTCATGTTTTTGTCAATGTCTCAATACTTTTTAATTGCACAAAACAAAGCTACGCCATTTTCTTTCTTTAAAATGGCTTTTAAGCTAGTACTTTATATCTTGATTAAATTCCACGTCATCAAAAGTAGAAATTAAAAAAAGATGAAAGCCAATTTCAACATAAAGCTGATAACAATACTAAAACTGTTAACCAAACACAAGTAAACTCCACTTCACTCCACTCACTTCCAACATGACAAAACCCTTGTTCATCATCATCCTTGTACTCATCACCATCTTGTCATCCACGTCAGCATCTCGTAGGTTTTTCGGGACACACAAAACACATAACATTAACGTTGTCCAACAACAACAGTATACTTATGATATAAAATATTTTGAACAGACACTTGATCACTTCAGCTTCAATGACAATCTTCCTAAGTTCCAACAACGTTATCTCATTAACAGTGATCATTGGGTGGGTCCCACTCGTATGGGTCCCATCTTTTTGTATTGTGGCAATGAAGGTGACATTGAATGGTTTGCTGTGAATTCTGGTTTTGTTTGGGAACTTGCTCCTCGTTTCGGTGCCTTGGTTGTCTTCCCTGAAGTAAGTTTTTATTTGATTGTCAATTGGAACTTTTTAGTTTGTATATATGCTTCCATTAGAATGTCGATGATCGCGAAAACTAGACAATTTGAGGGGTGTTTGGAATTGTGTATTGAGATTGATTATGTTATATTCAAACCGATAGATAGTCTTGGATACGTTTATTGTGATAATAAAATACGATAGAAGGGATGTTTTGGATTGCTTACTTTTAGCAGAAGTAGGTTCGGGCTATCATCTGCTTACTCTTAGGTAAAAATAAGCAGATAGAGAGCTGCTTATTTCAAAAGGTTTAATTAAGATGAACTTTCCAACATATTATAAGTACATTTGATTCGAAGTTTCCAGCAAATTGTTACTTTTGCGAGTTTGTTTCCTTTTTTTCATAAGAAAAGCAAATCCAAACACTATTTCCTGAAGTGCTTATTAGTAAGCAGCTTAATAAGTACTTATTTATAAGCAGAAAGCATAAATGATAGGCAATGCCAAACACCCCTGAGTACTGTCACAAATTTTTGTTATTTAGTATTTACATGTATAATGGCTCCTTAGTAATCGGTGCAAATTTATATGGGGCTACTAGTATACCCAAACACTTTATGACTTGAAAACACAACCAAAAAGGCAATAAGACAATCACTTTCAGCACGAATTGCCAAACACCGCTTAACATTTTGGCATTAAAATGATTTGCAATTTCTAGTGTGGAACTTTGGTATGCTGAGCAATGTATGAACTTTAATTTTTGCAGCATCGATATTATGGCGAGTCAATGCCATATGGGGGCCGGGATGAGGCATATAAAAATGCATCTACTTTGGCCCATTTAACAGCCGAACAAGCGCTGGCGGATTATGCTGTCCTGATAACTGACTTGAAAAGAAATTTATCTGCCGAAGCTTCCCCTGTAATCTTGTTTGGTGGATCATATGGTGGAAGTAAGACTTTCATGTACTTCTAATAGGTCAATTAAAATCACATGAATACTAGTTAAAATGATGTTTGTATGCTTATGCTGTGTTAAATTGAACAGTGTTGGCAGCATGGATGAGGCTCAAATATCCTCATATTGCTATAGGCGCACTTGCTTCTTCTGCACCAATTCTTCAATTTGAGGATATTGTGCCACTAGAAACGTTTTATGATATTGTGTCCAACGATTTCAGAGTTCGTGAATATTTATACCCTTTTGTTACTAATTAAATTTCATATTTTCTTCTATAACATTCAAATATAATGTTTATATTTTGTTTTGTTGTGTTGTACCACAGCGAGAAAGCACCAACTGTTTTGACACTATAAAGAAGTCTTGGAATATTATAACTTCCGTTGGTCAAAAAGCAAATGGTCTTGATCATCTTGCTAAGACTTTCCACTTATGCGGGTATAACTTAAATACCATTCACTTATATAAATAAAGTCCTCATTTTTACACGTTTATTTTGTCATACTAGCTTATTAATTGAAGATACAAATGACAGGAAACTAAAGAGTAGCGATGATCTGTCCAACTGGTTGGAATCGGCGTATAGTTTTTTGGCAATGGTTGACTACCCTTACCCATCAGACTTCCTAATGCCTTTGCCTGCCTATCCGATAAAAGAGGTTAGTCGGTATTTGTACTGCTGCTGTTTAAATAAAATTATCTAAAATTCTCGTTTTTCACCACATATTTGAAGTAAGGTTTACACACTAAAAGTGTTCACTTGACAGCTTTGCAATAGGATAGATGAGTCTCCTGATGGGACTACCATCTTGGACCGTATCTTCAACGGTGTAAGTGTCTACTACAATTATACTGGAACAGTCGACTGCTTTGACTTAGATGATGACCCGCATGGCATGAGTGGCTGGGATTATCAGGTATGCAAATCTTGATGATGGAACCAAATGTCGTTACAGTTATCAAAATTCGCGTAAGATTTGTCAATAGCACAAGATTCATGGCGTTCTCATGACATAATTTTACCCCTTTTGTATGTTACAGGCATGTACTGAAATGGTTATGCCGTTGTCTAGTAATAGGAACTCTAGCATGTTCCCAGAATGGGATTATAATTCCACTTCTTATGCAGAGGACTGTTGGGACGAATTCCGTGTGATACCTAGACCCACTTGGATAACTACACAATTTGGTGGACATGTAAGAATTACAACCTGACTTATCAGTTAGTTTGATGAGATTGTTGCTTCTATGGATTTCGACTGTAGAAAAAAACAAGATGACGCATACCATAATGTTTGTTGCTCTTACTTTAATTGTGGAACCATTTGAATAATTGGATTGCGATTCATTTGTCTTTAGAATATCAAGTCTGTCCTACAATCATTTGGAAGCAACATTATCTTTTCGAATGGACTCTTAGATCCTTGGAGTGGTGGCAGGTAAGTTATGTGACCAATAATCACCGTGTTTGTTATTTTTTGACAAACAAATCGTTTCCTTTTAAATAATGCACAAATGATGGTATAGTTTGGGGATATTTGCTTGAACCATGGTTTTTCTTTTCAATAAAGATTCAATTAATTTTGGCAATTGGTGCATTTTGTAGTGTTCTGGAGAACATATCAGATAGCATAGTCGCTCTTGTCACAGAGAAAGGTAATTTTTAACATCCCCTTTAGATACATTTCGACTCTTGTTGTCGAAGAGCATATACTGACCATGGATGAGTTGGGGTATCTTAAAGGTGCACATCACTTGGATCTGCGAGCAGCTACAGCTGATGATCCTGATTGGTTGTTGGAGCAAAGGGCAACCGAAGTCAAGCTTATCGAGGGTTGGATTGCTGATTACTACAAGAAGAAGAATGCAGTTTTTAACATGTAAAGATTGTGTGATCTTTGTACTAGGTAAGAGTCGGTATATGAATGTTTAGCTCATTAAGGAATTGTTATTCCACGTACGTACCAGTGTCAAGGATTGGCATCAGACTAGTTTAAGAGGTCATTTCATAACTTTAGAAAGCTTTGATCAATAATTGATTCAGCAAATACAGTTTTTTGTTTCATAACTTTAGAAAGCTTTGATCAATAATTGATTCAGCAAATACAGTTTTTTGTTTAATATATGGATAGATGCAACAAGCTGTCTACAATGTTGAAGACTGTATTGCACTATGCCTATATGTAGACTAAAACCATCCTAAGGTTACTAACCTGAAGATGGATCTAACCAACCGACACCCGAAATATTGAAAACAAATTACCATTTGACTTGCTTGAACCATATACTAGTTTCATCCGATCAGGAATACCAAGCTTGTGAGTTCACATACAGTTTCATGTTTGCTTGTTCAAATCCATGGAAGGTCAACCCAATTGAGAACTTCCGTTGCGTAGCAAAAAAAAATAAGCAACACATTCCAACACCGAGATAAGTATATTCGTATACATCTGCAGAGTCGCAGACAAAACACAATCAGATGCAATTTGCAAACCACCATGATGAGCTTCAACATCAAGAACATTAATCATTCTATGGACCAAAAGTTGTTTAATTGACGTCAAGTTTTCATGACAGAAGAAAGAAATGATACCCTGAGTCTGGTTTCACATTTTGAACAAAATTCATAACGTAACCTACAAAAAATCATAGCAGTGAAGTCGTGAAGAGCCGGAGACGATCACGAGGATATATTATTTTAAAGTTTTATGTACAATCATCATACTATAAAAAAGAGAGATAATGATAGAGAATCGAGAACAAACGGTAAAACTGGTGAGGTTTTCTTAGGTTACCCGGGAAAGCGAATCTTTGACTTAAATATACACGGTCTAATCTTCATGGGTACACCATTTCAGAATCAAGAACTGTTGATTTTAATAACATGACAATCATAAATTAAACACATAACATCAAAGTAATGCGGAAGCGTAAAGATCAAATAAAATGTAACTAGTTAACCGAATATAAAAAGTATGCGTACATTTTGATTCTAGCAAAACAAGAATCAATTCCAAGCAATTCTTCAATCAAGATGAACCCTAATTAGGGTTTATGTGGATTATAAGAATTACCCTTTACCATTTTGTAATTCAATCCAAGGGTCAAACAATAGTGTGTTTGAATCACGTTCTTGTACACACGTACTAATACCAAGTAAACGTTATGCTAGTAATAGAACACAAAACAATTTTGTTTAAGAAAAACAAAAGTATTCGACCCAATAAAGCTAGGATCGGCCGAATATTAGAAAAAGGAGAGAAAAACAAAATCCTTTAGGTATTGTGTGCACAAGAGGTACCAAAACAAAGACCATTTGATTTATTTATATAGTGTAGAAAACTTGGAAGACAAGTTGGTGTAGGATTAGGCAACCCTAATCCCCCACCGATCGGTTATGAGCCCAAAGAGGGATCCGGAACCTTCTTGACCTTAATTTCTATCTATAATCCTTTCCTTTTATTAGTTAACGGTCGTTAGTCAATTGTCGTTAATTACTAACGGTCGTTATGTGTTTTGTGTATTTAATAATTACATATAACCTTTTATAAATAATTATTAAACATTTACTCTTCATACGTAAAGTGTGCAATCCCGTGATCTTGAGTTCGATCCTAACACACATCTACTAATTTATGTCCATAAAACTAACAGCTCCCACTTGGACATATTTTAATAGTGTGATCACATCGGTTGGCGTCTAGCAACACGCCGATGCCTCTAGTACAACTCGAGTAAGGTCTCCTGGAAAAACCTTTTAATGATTCATCATTATTATTATCCTTTTGTCACTAATACCATGTTAAATAAAGATATGGATCTAAGTCATTCTTTATTCAACTATTATGTTTCTCGTTGTTTGTGATTGAGCAAGATTACCAAATCTTCTGAACGTATTCCAGAAAATCTTGGGCATGGCCATGCAAACATCTTGTCAACCCTACGAGGGGCCCAGCAGTATTAAACTTCAAAGCGAATTTGAAGGAACAAACTCTTTATTGACTACAAGTAAAACCCATGAACTTTGCAACACTTTTGAAAACAATCCTTATGACTACCAGTTACGTATAGCGTTAAATTGAATTACAGAAATGCACTACATCCATGACAGTTCTCTGGTATCTCAAGTCTGAGGATAACTATTCATGGTTACTTAATGACAAGATCCATAAAGTACAGTCATATAGTTTGGGATAAGTCCTATATTCAATTCATTGAATATCATGTGAAATTGGTATGTCAACGCATCAATATACTTTCAAGTATATTCTACCAATACTCAGATTTGTCTTATTTTAATAATATTCCCATATAATTAATTGACAACGGACAATTTAGAATAACATAAGTTATTCATGGATTTAAACATGCAAATATAGGATACAATATATTATAAATGAAATCAAACATACCAAGTATTTTAATTCATTATAATAATTGTTTAACATCACTTATCCAAATACTAAATAGATCAATACATGAAAATTCTAGTTGATGAATTATGTCTCAAGTCATGATAATCATACTTGTTAACAAGGCATAAATCAACCAACTTTGATCTATCAGAATTTTGAGAATACTTATTTCAAGAATTCAACTAGTGAAGTTATTATATGTGTGCATTCAACTAATTTGATATTGCCACATAATATTTCATAAAGTGTGTGACAACCTCAACCACCAATTTATGATAATCAAACTTTCAAACATTTTTAAAGTTTAAAGTATTCTAATTCTTTAATGTATAATGCAACTATAACTCCGTAAACTTTAATATCTATTGTGTAATGTTTGATGCCTTCCAAACTTTCAAGTTTGATGGCTATGACAATTTGCACAACAATTTGACATATTGTTCATCCTTAGAATCTAGGAGCAATTCCAGGCAGAGGAATGTAATTCTAAGTCCAAACATATTCCATTAGAATATTCATTACACAAGTTGTCTAATAACTTTCAATTAGATATCAATGTTGTCAAATCATCTTTCATTCAAGCATGATACAACCATTTTAATAACATGATGTACATCAAAAATCTTTGAGTCATACTTAGATTTTATTCATATTTTATCTTATCAAAAGATATGTATTCATTTAGACTTTCCAAATGATATATCATGTTCTATTAGATTTATTTACTTACCGCACATAATAATAAACATATATTCCAATGTTGTATGTTTTACTTCTAAATCTTTCATGTGAAGTTTCATTCCAAACTAAGACTTAACATTTTACTTATATGGAATGTTACTTCTTATATGTTCTACAACATATATAATTTTAGAAAATTAAACATAATACTCCCACTAGCTTTCAGGAATACTTAGAAATTATCTTATTTTAATTATAAATTAAACTTGAATTTAATAATTAAATATAAGAATAATCTCCTAGATGCATGCATTTATCTATTCATGGATTATTGCACTTTGTACACTTCCAAAGATTATTTGAATTCATAAACTCCTTTTGATTACTTACCGTCCTCGCACAAGTAATCTTTCAAGAAAGAGTTTTAATGTTCGATTGTTAATTTCGTTAAATATGACAATCATAATCTTTATATATTTATTGTTTTCAGGAAAGAATATTCAATCACAGTTAATTGCTTAAGTGTGATTAATAATCTTGTCATAATACATGCATTAAATATGTGTACAATATTGTCCATATGAATTCTACACAAAGATTTAAAATCTTTGAAGAAACTCATCTTCATTCTATAGTCTAACTATTTACAACTAAGATAAACCAAGTTTCTAAAAATTGATTATCTTCATGGACAACATCTTTAACATTCATAGCATAAGTACTTTACCCAATTCAATATTTGGTAACGTGTCATCATGATTATCAGGTTTACGATAATCCTGTAACTCATATTTCTCAGCATATTAATCAAATATCTGAAATATCCTTGCAGATCTATTAATGAGAATTCCATCATCTTGAGGTTTAACATTTACATGTTTAGCCTCATCATGATATTCACTAGTGTATTTCAGAATATTATGTATCTTGTAATTTTATCTTTTCAAGACCAAAACTCCCACTTGCTTTTAGTAATTAAAAGACTATCTATAAATACTTAGCAAGTAGAGCAATAATACAATGTTCTCTTTTGGGACATATCAAAACACAATGACAGTTTCTGACATTAGTTTGTTAATAACCTACTAATAAGTAGTTTAACAAATTTATAACTTCATTTTAAAACTTGATGTGATTCATCACATTACATAACAAAATGGTGTCTTATTAATCTTCTAAGTTGGAGTCTTATTGAGTATATTCAATCCATACTCAATTTTCTAACCTTGATAACTTTTGGAAGAAAAAAAAAAATATAGTTATCTTGAATCAAACAATATAACAAAAGTTTAATTTTCCTAACTGAACATACCATAAATATGTGGTTTTTCATTAAAATTAATATTGTGAGACAATCTAACAATATTTAAGATAACCATATATCTTTTGCCTTATCTATTTACCAACTAAGTCATCTTAATGATATAATATATTTCCAAGCCAATTGCATGCTTTATAACACAAGTACTTTTGACTAAGTCACTTCATGTCCATGTTTCTACAAGAAAACATAAACTGTTATAATTCCACTATACGTAATAAATCATTGATCAACTCAATGACTTCTTGTATATGTCTTAACATAACAAGTTAACGTCTTACTTTATTATAAGTCTTGTAACAGTGAAAAGACTTCATGTTTGTGACTTTAAAATAGAACATAAACATATTTAACTAAAGTATTCATGAACACCACCAATTTGGTTTCATTAGCAATTTCAAGTTAATCAATTACTTCATTTGTTTATTTCATTCCAAGAATACACAAATTTCAAATTTAAGTAGTATTAGATTACTTCATTTATTTATGTCATTTCAAGAATTCATAAATATTCAAATTGAAGTAGTCTTGTTATCATATTGACACATGTTCTATTAAGTGTCTAATTTAGAAACTGTAAATTTATCCATGTACGGTCTCACGTAATCATGGAGATTTACCTTGTTGTTGCAATCTAGCTAAGCTCTCACATAACGTAAATTGTAACACCAAGTGTTTCTTGGATTAGATGTGTATAAATCATATTAAAACTTTAGTCTCTTACCTTGCAGTCAAGAGAATCATTTAAATCATATTCCTATGTGTTGTACCTTGCACACAATAAAGATTTCTCCCACTTGTGAATGGAACAACATCATGTAACAGATAAACAACATGACATGCGTTTGTTTATGATAACAATATGATCGTGTCATTGATATTAGCATAACAAGTAGATGTAGGATGACAATGTCTAGTAAGGAAACATTCAAGACTATCCTTAAAAGCATGAATGTCTACATTTAGAAAGTAATTATCTTGAGACATTCTAGAGATAATATAGATTACTACCAAGATGACAAAGCTTGTAGCTCCCACTGAATTAGAGATCATTACAAGAATTCCTTTTTCAGTAATAATAACACAATGCTCCCACTGGATTTGACAACATTGTAAGTGTTTCATTAACCAGTGAAAGAAAATAGTGTTCTATTTACTTTCCTACACCTTTGAATGTATATACGTAATAATTACTTATGCACTAAAAGAGTGTATGCCACTACGTAAATGATGGACTATCCATCAATGCTATTAAATTAAAAAATTGGGCATGCAATTTCTTCTTTAATGTTGGAATTTAAGTACCATAACAATTATATAAATAAATATAAACATCATCAAAGCACATAGCGGAAGCGTAAGAATCAAATACATGTAATTAATTAACTGAATATAAAAGAAACGCGTACCTTTTGATTCTAGCAAGAACAAGAATCAAACTTTAATCTTCTTCAAATCTTTAACAAACGGATTAACGAGATACCCCTTACCTTTTTGTATCTCAATCCAAGATTATAAACTATAATGAGTTTATATCCACGATCTTGTACACACGTACTATAACCGAATTAAAGATTATGCTAGTAATAGAACACAAATTAACCAAAATATTTTTTGCTTAATAAAAACTTGGATCGACAATCCCAAAGGGATATGTAGATCGATCTAGACAAAGAAGAAGAAGAACAAGACTTTAGGGTTATAGCAAGAGTGCAAGAGTGAGAAACAATTAACCCTAGGTCTTGTATTTATAGACTTGGAAATCTTGGAGCACAAGTTGGCTTTGGATTGGGTTTCTAAGGCCCATAGCCGATCGGTTCTAGAATCCCTAAGGGATTCCGGAATCTTCTTGTCCCTCTAATTTCATCTATAGTCCTTCCTTTATCCCTAACGGTCGTTAGTCAATTCCCGTTAATTACTTAACGTCCGTTAGTCGTTATTTTGTGTTCCAATAATTAAATACATAAAAATTTAATTATTATTACATTAATTCTTCATACGTAATGTGTACAATCCCGTGGTCCCGAATTCGATTCTAGTTATACACATTAATATTTGTCCATTAAAACTAACACTTAATAGGTCTACCATCCCTACAATGGTATGTAGCACCTATAAATGGTCAAATCAAAACAACTAGATAAATATACTAGTTTGTCTTTTACCATTTTGTGGTAATTAGTCTAGCTTCTAATTTTAATAACTTATAAAGTGTCATGCATATTTTTCTGTTAACCAAATATCATATTTGTTACAAAAGAATTTAATCACCGAATGAGGGTGATGAAATCTCTATGGAAAATGTGCAATTCTCTTAACTATTAAAGTTTGCTATGAGTTATATTAGAATTTAGACAACTCTATTGTTCCTATCATACCTTTCTCATTCATGAAAAGGAATAGAATTGAGTATCACTCTTCTTTTATGGAAAAGAGACTATGTTTGTCTTTTAAGTATTTTTTTTAATCAAACATTTGTTTAAAAACAGAACTAGATAATTTACCAAAGCCCAAACTACGTTTACGGTTTAACGTTGCATTAATACATTTAAAAGAATTAACAAAATTCAATTTTAGTATTTTCGATAATAAAACCTTTAAGAAAATAAAATACCCGTTGGTAAATATTCATATAAACCATAGTATTTCCTTAAAGCTAGGATCCTAATGACATAGTTCCATTACATCAGTTGATCTGCTAGTAATGAAATTATTCAACAAGGTAATTGTCGAACAATAATTGGCAAATATTTTCCAATTCCTAGATCATTATGGGATTTACATTGCCAAACCTAGTTGCAATGTAAGCATGTTTTATCCTCATCTTATGCCTTGAGTCCAAGCTCTCACTTACAACTCAATTAAGTCGTCTAATTTAAAAAACTGCAAATTACCATAGTTTCATTACATCAGTTGATCTGCTAGTAATGAAAGTATGAAATTTACCTTTCCATTGCAATCTAGTCCAAGCTCTCACATGATGTAAATCACAACTTCAAGTGTTCTTTTAATTAGATGACATTAACTTAATTTTAAGGGTACTAGTTTTTTATGTGTATAATCAAAAATATGTACGAAGAAGCATGCATACAACTTCATATCATAGGCTTTAATAAAAACCTTTTTATTAAACAATTCACTAAGATTAAATTAACAAAGTTTTGATTGACGTATTGGGTTCACCAATCAAAAAATTTACCTTTAATTATCGTTCATTATATCGTACTTTTGCATAAGTCTAAAGACTTAGTGTTTCGGATAATTACCACAAAGTGGCGCATGGAATTAAAGCTAATTCAACCTTAAGATGATTTTGTACCAAAAAAATAGTCGTACTTGGTAGCTCCAATTTGACGCACAAAGGAGCGGAGAAACTAAGGTCAGCTTAAAAAGCCAATTAAAAACCCGTTTCTTTCGGTTTGACAATTTAATGTCAATCCTCCTTATACCCCTCTTATAGTTTGTCACAATTGGGTGAGCCGTTCTTACTATTGGTACAAAACTCATCATCAATTAAACTATTAAAAATTTAACTCTTCTAACAAATCAAATTTCATAATTGATTAGTCCGATTTATTTTTCTATTCAAAATTACCCTTTTGTTTAAAACATGTCAATAAAAAAATAAACAAAACAAGTAATAATAAAAAATAAACAACTAAACAATTACACACATAACTTAACAATTAATATGTGAAAACATGTAGCCACATGCAAACTTTATTCGATAAAACCTATTAATAATCAATTATAGGTGTATTATAAACGCATATAATTAACTAAGGCTCTCACTTACAAAAGAAAGTGAACCACATGCATCGACAAGTCGATTGCGTAAGCCATAGCTAAATATACATCAAATAGCACGTAATTGATTCATTAATTTAATTGAGGTCTTCCCAATTCAAGATTTATCAAAACAATACATGTGAAAAATAACTTAACAATTAATTCATATAGCCAATCTTAATAATTTAAATTATATTGACAATAATCCATGACAAACATGCACGTTTATCATGGATTCTACATAACAATTATTACACGTTGTCACAAGTTCACATACAATTAACACGTAATTATATCATGCAATCCTAGGGTTTCTAATCCAATTAAAACAAAACATTTTTTTTAATTTGGAGGCAATCCCCCCCCCCCTCTAAATTTAGGGTTTCGAATTTTCTTAAACTCTAAAATTCTACATATATAACTAAACACAATCCAAGGTTCGTTTTTTACGTGTTTCGTTAATTAATTACACATTAATCAAGGCTCGTGATGCCACTGTTGGATTTTAATAACATGACAATCATAAATTAAACACATAACATTAAAGTAATGCGGAAGCGTAAAGATCAAATAACATGTAATTAGTTAACCGAATATAAAACGTATGCGTACCTTTTGATTCTAGCAAAACAAGAATCAATTCCAAGCAATTCTTCAATCAAGATGAACCCTAATTAGGGTTTATGTGGATTATAAGAATTACCCCTTACCGTTTTGTAATTCAATCCAAGATTCAAACAATAGTGTGTTTGAATCACGTTCTTGTACACACGTACTAATACCAAATAAACGTTATGCTAGTAATAGAACACAAAACAATTTTGTTTAAGAAAAACAAAAGTATTCGACCCAATAAAGCTAGGATCGATCGAATATTAGAAAAAGGAGAGAAAACTAAATCCTTTAGGTATTGTGTGCACAAAAGGTACCAAAACAATGACCCTTTTGATTTGTTTATGTAGTGTAGAAAACTTGGAAGACAAGTTGGTGTAGGATAGGCAACCCTGATCCCCTGCCGATCGGTTATGAGCCCAAAGAGGGATCCGAAACCTTCTTGATCTTAATTTCTATTTATAATCCTTTCCTTTTATTAGTTAACGATTGTTAGTCAATTGTCGTTAATTACTAACGATCGTTATGTGTTTTGTGTATTTAATAATTACATATAACCTTTTATAAATAATTATTAAACATTTAATCTTTATACGTTATGTAATCCCGTAATCTCGTGTTTGATCCTAACACACATCTACTAATTTATATCCCTAAAAACATAGTAGCCAACTCCTACATTGAAGTCTTCACTTTAGTCACCATGACAAAACCCATGTTCCACTCTCCCACATTCTTCATCCTACTCATCTCCCTCCTCTCATCCACATCAAAATCTCGTCACTTTCTCGGCAAGCCCGCTCGCATACACAAAGCCAACAACAAACTTGTACACGTCCAACAATACAGTTACCAGATAAAATATTTTGAGCAGACACTTGATCATTTCAGCTTCAATGACAATCTTCCTAAGTTTCAACAACGTTATCTTATTAATACTGGTCATTGGGGGGTGTAACACCCCCAAAATCTGGTTTAGCGGAAGCATACATGTCACTGGGGTGCTACTCAATTGGTATCACAACACAAAGTATAAAGAACGGTTTTAACTCAGCCGTTTAAAATAGATTTCATGTTCAAAAATGATTTGTTTACAACATTTCAAAAATGGTGCGGAAATATAAGCCCATAAAAGATTTCAAGTGGTCCCAATTATATCAGAGTCTTCTATGACCATGCCATGCCCTGCCAAAAGTCTTCGCCACTAAATTATCACCTTAAACCTGAAAATACATGCTAAAAAGGGTCAACACTAGGTTGGTGAGTTCATAGATTTATGATAAAACAGTAATGATGATATGAATTTAATAAAAGTTCTATGAGCATACCCTGCTCAAAATGTTATGGTATCAAAGTTTAATGCATGCTTTAGGCTCAAAATTTAGTGACCATGGGTAGGGTATGTGTCTCAAGTTTTAATGTTTTATTGCGCTAGCACATCAATAATAACAATGGGGCCCTTAGCGAGTGCTTAACCCAATTCACTCGTAATCCGACTTAATATACGCCCGCATTGACCCTTCTGGCCAACCGAACGGGGGAGTCACCCCAATAGATCTATTTATATTAATCGCGCTTCCTAACCGGAATTAACAGTGCATGAAGGCGGGCATAGTAATGGGTTCTAGAGTCTTAGGCTAACTGCGCAATAATTTGGTAAAATAGTGTCGGTCCATAAAAAGTCTTGTAATATTGGTCAATTAAATAACATCTTCAACAATCAAATAATTCATGTCTTTAGATAAAAACAAGTTATGAGTTTATGTATATGCATGCATTTAGTTATAAACAAGCATGTATTCTCCCCCAAAACAGTTATAAAACAAGTAAAAGGTAGGGCCATGAACTCACCTTGGCTTGGAGCAATGCACAAATATCACAACAGTCACAACTGGCATCAAGGGCTAAAAAACGATATTGGGAAAATGGGCACAATGGTGTCGGATCGGCACAACCTAGTACATACATTTATCTCAGAATACGCCTCGAACGATAAAGAATCTTGAAAGGACGAGAGTTTTAGTTTTCGTGGATTTTTATATTAAAGGTCGTATAAATTTAGTGTTAATGTTTCGTGTGGTGGTAAAAACATAGACTCAAGAATACTCACGCCAAAAAGAAATAGGAAATCGACACATCGAGGAAAGAATGACAAACGAAGTCGAGAAAATAGTAACAAAAGAAGGATGTCTATTGTTGGGAATTAAATGTTCTGAAGATTAGTATTGGAAATTACATGTTCACAAGATCAGTTCTGCTCAAAGAAATACTCTAAGTATCATTCTACTGCTAGTACATTTGATTCTACTGCTAGCGTTAAACATTCTACTGCTGAATGATGTTGCTGCTGGTGAAGAAGATTCTACTGCTGAGTGGATAACTGTTGAAGTATTCTACTGCTGGTTAGATAAGTATACGAAGATATTATGTGTATAATAGTCAACAATACACGGTAGATAATATCTTTAGACAAAGTGCTCAGTCAACAAGTTGTAAACACAGATACATGTTGTATCTTAATGACTGACACACTCAAGCATGTGTTCGATTAGACTTGACAATATTGTAAAGATCTCTCTTGGGCTATAAATGAGAGATCTTAGACTAGATATTAAGTGTGCCAAAATATAGAACTTGAATATCTGTTAAGAGAAAAGAACAAACACAACAATATCACAAGTCATAGAAACATTAAGATTCAAGGTTTTGTAACCCTAGTGATAGTGAAGATCACTCGTATTATTTTGAATAATATTGAATCGTTTGGTGATAAACTTTCTGTGCTCATTGTTCAATAACAAACATAACTGTTCCATTTCCATAACCAAAATAAACCTTCTAAGTGTGATTAAGTAGATTCCGCATACTTAATCATATTAACTCAAGATATCATATACACACGTTATAAAAGGACTAACACCCTTCAAGTGTATTGAATCCTCTCAGTTGGTATCAGAGCAAGGCTGATATATTTGATTTAGAAGAAGAAGAAGAAATGGACGTGGAGAATACTCAGGCTACGAATATTACTGCAAAGTTGCCCATGATCAAACAGAATGAGTTTGAGTTGTGGAGGTTAAGGATTGAGCAATACTTTATGGTTCAAGATTATGCTCTTTGGGATATCATTCTGTATGGTGATTCTTTTTCACTAGGTTATTCAGATGTCATTCTTGAAGGCAAAACAATTTGGAAAAGGAATATTGGACCATCTTCCAATGAAGAAAGGATACAGAAGAGGAATGATCAAAAAGCAAGGAATTTGTTGCTTATGACTATTCCAGGTGAACAGATGCTATCTTTTAGCAAGTATGCTGATGCAAAAACTCTTTTTGAAGAGATTTGTGCATGGTTTGGTGGTAATGAAACTACCAAGAAAACACAGAAGACATTGCTGAAACAACAATTTGAAAACTTCTGTTCAAATAGCAATGAAACTCTTGATAAGCTGTTCTCAAGATTGCACAAGCTTGTCAGTCAGTTAGCTGTGTTGGGTGTTGAGATAGCCAAGGAAGATCTCAACATGAAGTTCTTAAGAAGCCTATCTGATGATTTCCATACTCATGTGGTTGTCTGGATGAATAAACCAGACATTGAAACCATGAAACTCAATGATTTGTACAACAATTTTAAAATTGTTGAACAAAGTCTAAAGAAGTCTGGAAACTATAGTACTAGTTCTCGGAATGTGGCACTCTTGTCATCTCCTAGTGTTAGTAAGTCAGAAGAGGTAGATGAAGATGCAGGTGTTTCTACTGCTAACTATGGTGGTCCTACTACTAGTTCACAAAAGAATGCTGCTGGACTTGGAGATCCATCATTCTATGTATTCATGTCTAGTCAAACTAGTGGTTCTCCTCTAACTCATGAAGACCTTGACCAGGTGGATGATGATGACTTAGAAGAGATGGATATCAAGTGGCAGGTTGCTTTACTTAGCATGAGGGCTAAGAAGTTCTTGCAGAGAACTGGTAAGCAGATTACCATTAATGGTAATGAAACTGCTGGGTTTGATAAGAAGAAAGTAGAGTGTTTCAACTGTCACAGGTTAGGACGCTTTGCTAAAGAATGTAGAAACCCAAGGAAGCAGGATAATAGGAACATATGGTATAATCAAGAGAAGAAGAAAGAAGTCACAGTGGAAGAGCCAAGGGCTAGGCTAGCCATTGATGGTGTTAGCTATGATTGGAGCTTCATGGCTGATGAGGAGGAAACACCAAAAGAGGCTACAATGGTGGCCACTGAGACTGCTCTAATGGCCTTTTCTGATTCAGAGGCAAATTCTATAATCAAATGTACTGAATCATGCTCTGCTCTTAATGCTTATGAAAATCTTAAAAAGAAGTTTGATGATCAACTAGAAGAGTTATATAATGCATTAGCTAACTTATCTAATCATAAAAGAGGTATAGCTGTTCTTGAAAAACAAATCTTGCATTTTTAAGGAAATGAATCTAGGTTTACTGATGACATGAATGCACTAAAAAGAAACATAGAGTTCAAAGATGAGTGTATTACTGTGCTGAATGAATCCTTAGCAGATCACAAAAAGAAATGTGAAAATGTTAAGATCACAGTAGACACTCTAGATAATGCCTCAGTTAGAATCAATAGACTTTGGGAAGCTCAAATTATTAATAAAGCTAAGTCTGGTTTAGGTTATAAATCTGTTCCTCCACCATATAGAGGTGTTCCTTCACCTCCAGGTATTGACCTAGCACATACAGGTTTTGCTGAGTTTCAAGAACCAAAAATGGAACATGGTTCTATGTCTACTGAGAACACTAAGGTAGAAGAAGTAAGTGAGAGTTTAAGTAAAACTTCACTTCCTGAGGACAAGGTGTCCTCTGTTAGAAAATCAGATGCTATAGTTGTTGAGGACTGTACAACTGATAGTGATGAAGAAGAACATGTTATGTCTAAACCTGAAGTTGTTAAGAAAGCAGGAACAAGTGTTCCTAAAGTGGTCAAAATAGATGTTGTTAGGCCTAAATCAAACATTAAACATGTTAGGCAATCAGTTAAATATTGTGAACAATATAGAACCACCAACAAGCCCAGAGGTAACCATAGAAATTGGAATAACCTCAAGTCTCACCAATTAGGTGATGACTTTGCCTTTTATAACAAAGCTTGTTACACATGTGGTAGTTTTGATCATCTTGCAGCTTTCTGTAACAAAGGGGTATCTGGGTATACACACAATAGGGTGAATCTAAAAAGGCAAACTCCTCAATTTCACTTTCACTCTAATTCTAAGAGAACAAAACCCAGAGTAGTTTCAAAAGCAGTTCCTACTGCTAGGCAAGCAGTTCATACTGCTAGACCATTTCAGACTGTTTACCCAAAACAAACAGTTAAAGGTGCAAAAACAACTTACAATCATGCATCTACAACTGTTAAAAGGCCCATTCAATCAAAAGCAGTGGTTCAAAAATAAGTTTGGAAACCAAAGGGAACAACTACAAAGCTAGCAGTTTCTACTGCTAAGCATGTATTTCATACTGCTGCTTGGAAAAACAGGGCAAATGCTGTTAATGCCTCAGCATGTTGGGTTTGGAGACAAACTAAACCCAATGGTGCATCAACCATTCTTAAGAGATTAAATTAAATTGATGCACGAGGCAGATCCAAGTCAGTAATGGCTTGGGTCCCCAAAGGAAACTAATATTCCTCATTTTTGTGCAGGAACATTCAACTGATAAACAAGAGGATCAAGGATACTCAGATAGTGGATGTTCAAGGCACATGACAGGCAACAAGTCCTATCTTTCAGATTTTCAAACATTAGATGGAGGCTATGTTACCTTTGGAGGAGGTATTGGTGGCAAAATTTCCGGTAAAGGTACAATTAAAATTGAAAATTTAGATTTTGAAGATGTGTACTATGTGCAAGAGCTAAAGTATAATCTTTTTAGTGTCTCACAAATGTGTGACAAAAAGAACAAAGTTCTTTTTACTGACACTGAATGTCTTGTATTTTCTTCTGATTTTAAGATGCCTGATGAAAGTCAAGTACTTCTTAAAATTCCAAGAAAGGGCAACATGTACAGTGTTGATATGAAGAAGATTGTTCCTAAAGAGGCACTTACTTGTCTTGTTGCAAAGGCCACATTGGATGAATCAATAAAATGGCATAGAAGTCTTGGTCACATAAATTTCAAAACCATAAATCAGATTGTTAAGAATGGTTTGGTAAGAGGTTTACCTCAAAAACGATTTGAAAATGACCAAATATGCATTGCTTGTCTTAAAGGCAAACAACACAAAGCCACTTGTAAGCCCAAATTTTTTAACTCTATTGATCAATCATTGTTTATGCTTCATATGGATTTATTTGGACCTACTTCTGTTAGTAGCCTAAAGAATAAAAGATATTGTCTAGTTATTACTGATGACTATAGTAGATTTACATGGGTTTTCTTTTTAGGTTCTAAGGATGAGACTTCTAGCATTCTTAAAACTTTCATTACAGAGATAGAAAACCTAGTAAGCAAAAGAGTAAAATTCATTAGATGTGATAATATGACAGAGTTTAAGAATAGAGTTATGGATGACTTCTGCAAGGAAAAAGGTATAAGGAGAGAATTTAGTGTAGCTAGAACTCCTCAGCAAAATGGTGTTGCTGAAAGGAGAAATAGAACACTTATAGAAGCTGCTAGAACCATGTTAGCCGACTCTAAGTTGCCTATCACTTTTTGGGCAGAAGCAGTCAACACTGCTTGCTATGTTCAAAATAGGGTTTTGGTTGTCAAATCTCACAATAAGACATCATATGAGCTTTTTAGAGGTAGAACTCATGCAATAGGATTTCTTAGACCTTTTGGATGTCATGTGACAATTCTGAATACCTTAGACCATCTTGGAAAGTTTGATGGTAAAGCAGATGAAGGATTCTTAGTTGGATATTCTCTTAATAGCAAAGCTTTTAGAGTATACAACTCAAGAACTAGAAGAGTAGAGGAAAACCTGCATGTGGAGTTTTTAGAGAATAAATCCAATGTAGCAGGTCAAGGTCCTAATTGGCTATTTGATCTTGAGACACTAACCCATTCTATAAATTATGTGCCTGTTGTTGCAGAAATAAATGATTTTTCAGGTTCAAAAACAACAAATGAGGCAGGGTTAGACAAGGAGACAGATCAAGATCATGTATGGATGCCAATAACAACAAGTGTGGCTTCAACTTCAACAAATGATGAATCTTCTTCTGGTAAAGCTAAAGAAGATGTTGAAGATGAACACAAGGAAGATGGAACAAAGGAACAAGAGAATGTTTCTACTGATGATAGTACTGCTGAGACAGAGCATTCTACTGCTAGGCTTAATTTTTCTACTGCTGAGCCAAATGATTCTACTGCTGGCCCATCAGACTCAAATGAAGCAGATTTCTCAGATAAAGAGGTGGATTTCAATAATCTCCCACCTATCTATCAAGTTCCTTCTACTCCACACACCAGGATTCACAAAGTCCAATCCCTAGAAAATGTGATTGGAGATGTACAATCAGGTGTGAAGACAAGACAACAACTGATGTCTTCAGACCAACAAGGGCTTCTTGATGCCCTTTATGCTTCAAAGCAGCATGAGTTTTCAAACTCTTGCTTGTTTGTATGTTTTCTCTCACAGGCAGAACCAAAGAACATTCTTAAAGCCTTAGATGATTCAAGCTGGGTGGAAGCTATGCAAGAGGAGCTTCTTCAGTTTAAGATTCAGAAAGTTTGGGTGCTAGTTGATTTACCTAAAGATGAAAAGGTAATTGGCACTAGATGGGTTTTCAAGAATAAAAGGGATGAAAGGGGCATAGTGATTAGGAATAAGGCTAGATTAGTAGCCCAAGGGTACACACAAGAAGAAGGTATAGACTATGATGAGGTTTTTGCTCCAGTAGCAAGACTTGAGGCAATTAGGCTTTTCTTAGCTTATGCTTCATTTATAGGCTTCACAGTTTACCAAATGGATGTCAAGAGTGTTTTTCTATATGGTACTATTGAAGAAGAGGTATATGTCTCACAACCTCCAGGGTTCATTGATCCTGACCATCCAGAAAAATTGTACAGAGTAGTTAAGGCTCTTTATGGCCTTCAAAAGGCACCTAGAGCATGATATGAAACACTAGCTTCCTACTTAATAGAAAATGGATTTCAAAGAGGAAAGATTGATCAGATATTATTCATCAAGAAGCACAAGAAGGATCTTTTGCTAGTTCAGGTGTATGTGGATGATATTATCTTTGAATCTACAAGGAAGGAGATGTGTTTGGAGTTTGAGAAGCTTATGCATGATAAGTTTCAGATGAGTTCCATGGGGGAACTTACATTCTTTTTGGGTCTGCAAGTTAAGCAATCTAGTGAAGGCATATTTATTAGTCAAGATAAATATGTTGCAGAGATACTTAGAAAATTTCAATTTGCTGATTCAAAAGTGGCAAGCACACTAATGGACTTTGAGAAGCCACTTCTTAAAGATTTAGATGGAGACAATGTAGATGTACACACTTACAGATCTATGATAGGCTCTTTGATGTATCTCACATTATCAAGACCTGACATCATGTTCTCTGTTTGTGCTTGTGCAAGATTTCAAGTAGCTCCAAAGGTTTCTCATTTAACAGCAGTCAAGAGGATTTTTAGATATCTCAAGGGTCAACCTAGGTTGGGTCTATGGTATTCAAGGGAATCACCTTTTGACTTGGTAGCATTTTCGGATAGTGATTATGCTGGTGCTAGCTTGGACAGAAAGTCAACAACTGTAGGATGTCAATTCCTTGGGTGTAGACTTATCTCATGGCAGTGTAAGAAGCAAACAATTGTGGCTACTTCAACAACTGAAGTTGAATATGTAGCTGCTGCAAGTTGCTGTGGTCAAGTCCTATGGCTTCAAAACCAACTTCTTGACTATGGGTACAATTTCATGAACACTGTCATACATATTGATAATAGTAGTACAATTTGCATAATTAAAAATCCAGTGCAACATTCTAAAACAAAACACATTGAAATAAGACATCATTTTATTAGAGATTGCAATGAGAAAAAGTTGATTCAAGTTCTTAAAATTGATTCTGATCACAACTTTTTAGATTTTCTCACTAAAGCTTTTGATGTTGGAAGGTTTCAGTACTTGGTAGCAAGTATTGGGATGCTTAATCCTCAATGATTTAAAACTATGTGTTTTTGTATATAAATTTTTGATTGTACTGCTGGCTTTATAAAATACTACTGTTAGTGAAAAGTTTGTGCTGCTAGTACAAATTTTATTTGTTTAAGTTCATTCTGTTAGTCATATTTATGATACTGCTATAAGACAAATGCTTTGCATTTTGTTTCTTGGTTTTGGACTAACATTTTCAGGTATGAACATTGAACAAAAAGGAAGTTTCAAGTGAAATGGAAGCAGCAGAATGATGATATCAGTTGCTGACATAATAGGTTTATGATGGACTGAGTTTGGGAATTTATTAACAAAGGTTTACTCCTAAGTTAATTGATCCCTTAGAACTCATTTCTTGAAATCTGATTATGATATTTCACATTGAATTGATGGTTCAGTTGATCAGATAGTAACTGATTCAACTCACTTTCTATCATTTTATACTTTAATTAGTATAATGAGCAAGTCTAAGGACATCTGATAGAAAGAACAACTAGTAAAAGTGAATCTAACACTTGTGTTAGAGGCAACAATTGCTATGAGCTGGAAACCCTGTCAAAAAAGCCTTCTAAATAGGTTTATCTTTACACAGGCAGTTATTTATAACTGAAAAAACATTGGTTCTCACACAACTAGAGATTATTTTAAACCAAATTCTTGATTAAGTGTCTGTTATACACTTAATCCCTCCAAAATGGTTGAAAGCAGTATGATTTTTCTATCATAAAATCATGAACATACTGCTAAGTCAAAAGTTTCTTAAAAAGGATTTTTCAAAGGGACTCAGCAAAACCATCCATTAATGGATAATGAGTCAATGCCCCATGAAACACCTCTCATAGGAGTTAACACACCTAGAAGTGATGAGGGCAGCACATAAACTCTTAAGGAATTGATGGCTACATGTACAACATTGTCTGAAAACAAGTTCACATTGGTAGATCAGATAATGATGGGATGATGGTGAGAGATCTTCCAAACAGGGGAGGAAATGTTATTTGCATCTCAGGGGAGGAAATAAAGCCCAAGGAAGGAAGATTAACCAAATGTAAGGGAGGAAAAGACAAGAGCATACAAGATGATGACATGGAGGTTGAAAATGACAAGAACAGAGCTGATTCTGGAGTATTATATATATTCAGAAGGGATGAAGCATTTCAAATGGAGAAAGTTCTATCTAGGAGCTTTCAGTTTCAATTTCAGTTTACTGCGTTTGTTCATCACTTGCAAAGGCATGCTGATAGATGATTTCACTTGTTGAAACAAGCATCCAAGATACACAGCACCATTGCCTCTTATAATTCCTCCATCCAAGGAAATTGCACCATCTTTTAGGCTTTATTTGAAGCTTGAAGATTGGTACTAATATTGTTGAAGTCAAAATCAAATGGCAGATGAGTTACTGAGAAAGATATTTAGTCTTACAGAACAAAGGGAAGCTCAGATCAAGGGTCTGACTAAAAAGTGTTTGAAAGATCTTCACAATCCTCATTTAATTCAGAAAACATGTTGATTAAGGGAAATTACATGTTTAGGGAGGATTCTTGGGAATTAAATGTTCTGAAGATTAGTATTGGAAATTACATGTTCACAAGATCAGTTCTGCTCAAAGAAATACTCTAAGTATCATTCTACTGCTAGTGCATTTGATTCTACTGCTAGCGTTAAACATTCTACTGCTGAATAATGTTGCTGCTGGTGAAGAAGATTCTACTGCTGAGTGGATAACTGTTGAAGTATTCTACTGCTGGTTGGATAAGTATACGAGGATATTATGTGTATAATAGTCAACAATACATGGTAGATAATATCTTTAGACAAAGTGCTCAGTCAACAAGTTGTAAACACAAATACATGTTGTATCTTAATGATTGACACATTCAAGCATGTGTTCGATTAGACTTGACAATATTGTAAAGATCTCTCTTGGACTATAAATGAGAGATCTTAGACTAGATATTAAGTGTGCCAAAATATAGAACTTGAATATCTGTTAAGAGAAAAGAACAAACACAACAATATCACAAGTCATAGAAACATTAAGATTCAAGGTTTTGTAACCCTAGTGATAGTGAAGATCACTCGTATTATTTTGAATAATATTGAATCGTTTGGTGATAAACTTTCTGTGCTCATTGTTCAATAACAAACATAACTGTTCCATTTCCATAACCAAAATAAACTTTCTAAGTGTGATTAAGTAGATTCTGCATACTTAGTCATATTAACTCAAGATATCATATACACACGTTATAAAAGGACTAACACCCTTCAAGTGTATCGAATCCTCTCATCTATAATTAAGTCGATTAATATGTTTTAGATGTCTTCCTAATAACCCCATATAGTTTGGAAATATAGTTTTGGAAAAGTATTTTAAGTTCTAGCAGAAATCTTAAATTTAGTATATTAAATAGTAAATGTTTTTCATGTTAATAATTACAAGTTTCGATTTGTCGGGTTTTTATTAGATAAAATGTTTTTGAATTATAAAGTATAAGTTGAGGAATTTATAAATCATGTCGCGTTCATTTATATAATTTTCAAAAGTTGTAGTGATTTTAACTTAGTTTCCTTAAAGCAATATTTCCCGACAAGTTTTTAATAAAGGAAATTGATAAAACTAATTAATCTTACTTTTTAGAATATCTATTAGTCGTCTAGTCTAGAAATGTCCGATTGTCCGGTATGTTAAAGTGTCCATTGATGTTATTCGGTATTCAAATATCCGGTTAGTTAAGTTAAATTATTAGACTAATTTTAGATGTGCTAAATGTGTTTATTACTTGTCGGGTTTTATGACTCGTTGATATTACCTCTTAGTCTAATGTTACGTCCATTAAATCATGTCTATGATAAATTTCGTTAAACCCAAAATATTAAGTCCGCTAAATATTCATTTTCTCCCAATCCTGTTTGCATTACTTATATATCAAGTTGTAAAAAGAAACACTACTCTTTTGGGTTATCGCCTTATGACTTGTTTGGAGTACATTTTAGTCTAATGCTATGTCTTATTAAATCAAATCAATTACGTCCAGTCATAATTCGTATAATACAGGTTTTAATACTATAACGCATTGTTATACTACACAAATTTTAGACAAATTCCAACTGATTCTTTAAACCTTGTTTGTTGGGCTTTGGCCCAAACACATACGCACACTAGTTGCATTGGGCTTCGGCTTGTGACAATTCGAGTTCAAACACATAAACTTATCACCATTTTAGTTCTTGCCTTATTTTTATTTACCGAGACAAACAAACGGACATACCCTATGGAAGTTGCTAACACAGCCGCGACGTACTCTAGTTGTAACGCATAGCGCATCCTATGTGGGTGTTGCCTTTCGACTGGAAACAACGAGACACAACACAACACAATCCAACGCAAACTAGTAATATATCCAACACTAAATCTTGTATCCGGCTCGACCACAGATCGACAACATCAACGACCCTACAGGAGGGATTTTCTCTTTGAGACCGAAACAACACAACACTTCCAAATACTAATAACTCAACCAACCTTAACAACAGTAGGAAAACAATCGAAACCAAACTTTAACCAAGGCCAACACAAGATAAATAAACGACATCAAAACCAACTCTAGACGGGTTTACGCACGGCAATAACAATGAGTAGCCAAGAACTCAATGAGATCAACTCAACTCGGCTGAGTCGACTCGACTCGCCTGAGTTGAGTTGACTCCATATCACAAATCAAACAACACCCGATTTCATAGATTTACCACACGAAACATTAAAATCAAACAAGTTTATTCGAGTTTTAAATCCACGAGAACTATAACCAAACAACTATATATATCGATCTAAATCAAAGATAAGAATAGTAAAAGTGGTTCGGGTCTCGCCATACCAAAAGAAATAGGATGAGACGGATGGAATGGAGGTGATGGTTGTGGTGGCTTCGAAATCGTCGCCCAAACAAAATGCTCGGATTGACCTTCTCTTCTTGATTTATGCGTACACGTCACGGATTGACTCGCCGGAAATTGGCCGGAAAATGGAGCGGTGCTGGGGTTATGTGAGTGGAGATAGGGTTTGTGTTGGAGACTTGTGATGCTCCATGTTCATTCGAATCAGGATTGATAGGCGCAAGGGAGTAGCTTCAAGACCTGCTTTCTTGGTCAAAACCGCGTGGAGGGACGAATCTAGCTGAAGTCGTTTTCCTTTTGAAGAGTTTTAGAGGTTCTCGTGATTATGTGTTGGGAAGAAGAGAGGTAGACAAAAAAATAAAAGAGTGATTGTGATGTATCTATGGTGCTACAGGGAAAGGAAGAAAAAAAATAAAAAGGAGAAAGAAGAAGGTAAGAAAGAGAGAGCAGAAAGGAGAAAAGAAAAAAAATATATACTTAATTGGTAGAGTGGGGCGGGTGGGTGTTTATTATTTAGGAGGGTAGGTTTGCTTTATTTATATACCGTGTACCCCGTGTCCCGTTGGTTTAAATTTTAAATGTGGTCCATCGTTTTGTAAAAATTACAAAAATATGCTTCTGGTAACGTTTTTATAAAAGTGATTTAAAAACAAAGTCATTTACTCCGGAAATTATAAATTTAATTGTTACCAATATGAAAGAATTTTCTTAAATAACTAAATATGTTCAAAAATGTCCAATTAAATTGTCAAATAAAAATAATTAAATTTTTATTATTAAAACAATGTTTGGAAATTTACGGGTGGTTACAGGGGGTCCTACTCGTATGGGTCCAATCTTTTTGTATTGTGGTAATGAAGGTGACATTGAATGGTTTGCTGTGAATTCTGGTTTTGTTTGGGAACTTGCTCCTCGTTTCGGTGCCTTGGTTGTCTTCCCTGAGGTTAGCACCCTTATACATTGTGAAAATTTATTTGAACTTAAGTAAGTTATGGTTGCTTGTTTTTAAGCTTATGTTCAGAAGCACAGGACATGGTGTTTAGATGTAATTAGACAAGCAAAAGAATAGTTGGTTAGAACTGTTGAACAAATCCATTTTGATTGAATGCTTTAGAACTGTTGAATTAACAACATAATTGTAATCGAAAGCTGCTAATGGTAGAAAACCGCCTTAAAAAAGATGGTAGAATAACTGTTTATTTTAGCATAAGCAGATAAGGGAGCAGTTTGGATTATCTAAACACTTCAAACAACTTATCTACGTGAAAATAAATAGAAAAAAAAAAAAAGCTATCTCAAACACCCTCTTAGAGTAAACTTGCAATACTGCTGCATCAAGAGTAATCAATTTGAAATAAGAAATACATGAAAACAGCTTATTGCATCCTAGACAAAGCAAATTTGGGTAAGTACCTTTCTTACGGGGTAAACTTATTGAACGGGTTTATTAGCTTACTGTTTTGTACAAGCTAAAAAAGCATGTTTGGTTAATTCTTTTGTGAAAGACTTATTTAACTTTTTAGGGGGTGGAATTTTGTTTCCAAACTTTTTGTTGAAAGTTCCTTGAGTATATAAGATGTTAGATAAGCAGTGCCAAACACCCTATATTAACTAAACCAATCAGCTTAAACATAGTTTTAACAAAAATATTTATAATCATAGAACTCTTCGCATTCAAGGCCAATATACAGAAATCCGTTTGTTAATGGGTTAACTAAGGATACTGATTATCCCATATCACATAATCACTTTCAACAGGTAATCCCAAACAGTCCTTAATTTGTGGTGACTCAATGCCGTTTGGGAGCTTGGAAGAGGCATTTAAGAATGCTTCTACTTTAGCCTATCTAACAGCCGAAGAAGCACTTGCGGATTATGCTGTCCTAATAACTGACTTGAAAAGAAATTTGTCGGCAGAAGCCTCCCCTGTAATCTTGTTTGGTGGATCATATGGTGGAAATAAGACTTTTAAGCACTTCTGCGAATTAATTCATTATCACATGAATATTATCAGTTAACATGATGGGATAATTGAACAATGTTGGCAGCATGGATTAGGCTCAAGTATCCTCATATTGCTATAGGTGCACTTGCTTCCTCAACACCCATTCTTCAGTTTGAGGATCTTGTGCCGCTAGAAACGTATTATGATATTATCTCCAATGATTTCAGAGTGAGTTCGTGAACACTTAAACTGCATCTCGTTAATTAGAATTTAAATACCATAACAATTATATAAATAATTCTACATCATCAAAGCACATAGCGGAAGCAAAGAATCAATATTTAACACATAAGAGTTTAACCGAATAATAAAGATACGTACCTTTGATCCTAGCAAGAACAATGATCTAAACTTCAAATTCTTCTTCTTTAACAAATAAGTTGATTACCGAGAAACCCCTTACCGTTTTGTTTCTTAATCCAAGATGGTATTAACTATAGTGAGTTAATTACCAAGGTTTTGTACACACGTACTATAACCGGTTAATCATTCATACGTAAAGTGTGCAATCCATCGGTCTCGAGTTCGATTCTAGTCATAAGTATTAATATTTATCCATTTAAACTAACACTTGAACTGCATCTCGTTAATTAATGATTTGATAAAAACTCTCTTTTGTTTTGTTATTGTACCATAGAGAGAGAGCACAAGCTGTTTTGACACTATTAAGAATTCCTAGGATGTAATAACTTGCGTGGGTCAGAAAGCAAACGGTCTTGATAACCTTGCCGATACTTTCCACTTATGCAGGTAATAATATGTGAACGTTGTAGAATATCACTCATTATCAATATGTTTCATATGCTTAGTTTCTTACAACGTGTTTCTTTTTTTGTCATGTGTTATGATCTTGCTCTCCTCTAAGGTGTTGTATGCTTTGTTCTTTAAATTAAATGGTTACTCTTCTTTGTTAATACGGTATAAATCAAAGAAAACTTAAGAGCATTGATGAATTTTCTTACTGGTTGGAGTCGATATATACTTATTTGGCGATGGCAAACTATCCATACCCATCAGATTTTTTTATCCCTTTGCCTGCATACCCGATAAAAGAGGTTAGTCCGTTTTTTGTCTTGTATTGTAAAATTAGTAATGTACTTGTTCTTTTTCTTTCCTTAGATCGATTTTTTAAATTTAGATTGTGTGTACCCTAACTTTCTTTTCAAGATATTGTACTAAAATTGGACACGGAACAAGAGACATTTAGATGACTTCATATTAAACCCCGGTTTTACCAAAGGATAGAATATGCACCAACTTGCTGTATTTCATGTTCTTATTGTTTCCGAAACTAAAAGTGTTGCTGGTTTAACAGGTTTGCAAAGCGATAGACGATGCTTCTGATGAGACTAGCATTTTGGACCGCATCTTAAAAGGTGTAAGTGTTTACAACAATTACACTGGAAAATCTGAATGCTTTTAATTAGAAGATGATCCATATGGCACAATGGGTTGGAATTGGCAGGTATAAATGCAAGTTTTTAAAGTAAAGCAAATTGTTGTTAAAACTTTTAAAAAGTCACTCATGATTTGGCAATAATCATGACATAACTTTGCCTTTTTTGTATACTGCAGGCATGCACGGAAATGGTTATGCTGATGTCTAGTAATAGGAACTCTAGCATGTTCCCGGAATGGGATTATAATTTTACTTCTTTTGCAGAGGAGTGCTGCGATGAATTCCATGTGATACCTAAGCCCACTTGGATAACTACACAGTTCGGTGGACATGTAAGAATCGTTGTAAACCTTGTTATAGTTGACATGAAGGTTACTTACGTCATTTTTTTAGTTTTAATGGACAAATATTAATGTGTGTATGTCTAGAATCGAACTCTGGACCACGGGATTGCACACATTACGTATGAGGAATTAATGTATAATAATTAATATATAAACCGTTATGTATTTAATTATTAAAACACAAAAATAACGACTAATGGACGTTAAGTAGTTAACGGGAATTGACTAACGACCGTTAGGGAATAAGAGAAGGACTATAGATGAAATTAGAGGAACAAGAAGCTTTCGAAATCCCTAGGGATTGCATGGTCGGTCGTGTATGGGCTTGGGAAACCCATTCCATAGCCAACTTGTTCTCCAAGATTTGCACTCTATAAATACAAGGCTAGGGGTTATTCATTCTTGACTTCTTGTACACTTGCTATAACCCTAAAACCCTTTTCTTCTTCTCTTTGCTTTTGGTCGATCAATATAAACCCTAAAAGGGTTGATCCACCTTGTTTTTATAAACAAAATTGTTTGGTTTATTTTGTGTTTCAAGATCTAGCAATCTCATTAATTCGGTTATAGTACGTGTGTACAAGATTGTAGTATTAACTCATTATAGTTAATAATCTTGGATTGAGATACAAAACGGTAAGGGGTATCTCGTTAATCCATTCTTGAAAAAGATTTGAAGAAGATTGAAGTTTGATTCTTGTTGTGCTAGAATCAAAAAGGTACGTTCTCTTTATGTTTTGGTTAATCATTATATGTTAAAATAGATCCTACGCTTCCGCATATGTAATATGATTACTTGATTAATATATATGAACTAGTCATGATTATTAAATTCCAACTGTGGTATCAGAGCCAGGTTAACATGTAATTAAACTACCGAAACACATAAAAAACGAATCTTGGATTAGGTTTTATGTTACTCGATTTTTTAGGGTTTAAAAAATCGAAACCCTAATTTTTTATGGGGGGGGGGGGGGGCGATGCCCTTTATTATTAAAAATTAGTTTTGTAGTTTTGAAACCTTAAAAATTGTAACATGTTTATGTGATTAAGTGCGTATCTTGTAACTTGTATTAATCCATGATGAAACATGCATGTTTATCATGGATTAGGGTTTGATTAATTGTTAAGTTAATTGACACATGTAATTATGATAGATCTAAAATTGGGGAAAACCTCAATTAATTATATTAATGAATCTATTATGTGTTATTTGGTATATATTTGCTAAGACTAACGCAATCGATTCGTCGATGCATGTAGCTCACCTACCATTGTAGGTGATAGTCTTAGTTAAATATATGCATATTGTAACATAGAAAGATTATTAATAGGTTTTATCAACAAGTTTGCATGTGGCTATTTGATACATAAATTAATTGTTAAGATTATGTGTACTTATTTATTTGTTTATTTTTATTAAATTACTTGTTTTTTGTTTAAATTGTATGACACGTTGTAAGAAAAAAAAAAGGTAATTTTTGGAATAGAAAATAAATGGACTAAATAACTATGAAACTTGATGTGATAAATTATACATATTGCAAAGTCTTATGTGCCGATAGTGGTTCGCTTCGCACCGTAATTTGCTCCCAGGCGAGACTAGCAATATTATAGTTTATAACATATTTTTAAGACTTAAAATCATAAACTTTTAATTGAGCGATGAGTTTTGTACCAATAGTGTGAACGGCTCACCCAGTTTTGACAAACAATAAGAGGGGTATAAGGAGGATTGACATTAAATTGTCAAACCGAAAGAGACGCGTTTTTAATTGGCATTTAGTGCTGACGTTTGTCTCTCCGCTCCTTTGTGCGTCTAATTGGAGCTACCAAGTAAGCTATTAATGTACAAAATCATCTTAAGGGTGAATTGACCTCAATTCCACGTGCCACTTTGTGGTAATTATCCGAATAACTTGGGTCCTTTGACTCATGCAGCTGTAGGATATAGTGGGCGATAATTGTAGGTAATTCTTTGATTGGTGAACCCAATACCTCAATTAAAACTTTGTTAATTTAAATCTTAGCTTAAAATTGGATAATAAAAAGGTTTTGAAAACTTATGATACGAAGATGTATACATGCTTCTTCGTACATATTTTGATTGACACATCAAAATGAGCACCCTAAAATTTAAGTTCGTGCCATCTAATTATAAGAAACACTTGAAGTTGTAATTTAGCTTAAGTGAGACCTTGACTAGATTACAATGACAAGGTAAATTTCCGTTAATGCGTGAGACCATATATGGAGAATTTGCAGTTTCTAAATTAGACAACTTAATTAAGTTGTTAGTGAGACCTAGAAACTTAAGGCATGAGATGTGATGAAACATGCTTACTTTGCAAATTGTATTTGGCAAATGTAAATCCCATAATGATCGAGGAATTGGAAATTGTTTGCCGATTATTGTTCGACAGATTACCATGTTTTATACTTTCATTACTAGCAGATCAACTGATGTAGTGAAACTATGAAAATTTGGATCCTAGTTTTCAAGAAAATTCAATGGTTATATGAATATTTCCTTGGGTATTTTATTTTCTTGAAAATATTGTATTATCGAAAATACTAAAATTGAATTTTGTAAATTCTTTTAAATGTATTAATGCAACATTAAACCGTAAATGTGCGACATTCTTTTATTGGTAAATTGATCTACACCCGTAGAGGTTTTTGGCTAGAGTCAACTTTACTAAAAGAATAAACCTAGTCTCCTTTCTATGAAAGAAGAGTGAGACTTAATCCTATTCTTTTTCATGAATGAGAATGATAGAAAAATTAGAATTGTCTAAATTCTAAGAAATAACTCATAGCAAACTTTAATAGTTAAGAAAATTGCAAATTTTCTGAGTTATTAAATTAGAAGCTAGACTAATTACCGCAAAATTGGTAAAAGGCAAACTAGCATAATTTATCTAGTTGTTGTGCTTTGACCATTTAAAGATGCTACATACCATTGTGGGGATGGTAGACATATTAAGAAAAAATTGTATGCCCAATTTTCAAGTTAATTGCATTGATGGATAGTCCATCATCTACATAGTAGAATACACTCTTTTTAAATACCTAAGTAATTGTTACGAATGGGTCTTCTCAAAGGTGCAGGAAAGTTAATAGCACACTATTTGCTTTTACTGGTTATGAAACACTTACAATGTTGTCAAATCCAGTGGGAGCATTGTGTTGTAATCACTGAATACTGAATTATTGTAATGATCTGTAATTCAGTGGGAGCTACAAGCTTTGTCATCTTAGTAGTAACCCAAATTATCTCTAGAATGTCTTGAGATAATTACTTTCCAATTATAGACACTTGTGTTTTTAATGATAGTCATGTACGTTTCCTTACTATACAATGTGGTTCTATATCTACTACTTATGCTAATATCTATGACACAATCATATTAATCACATAAACAAACGAGTGACGTGTTGTTTATCTGATGCATGATGTTGTTCCATGCACAAGTGGGAGAAATCTTTATTGTGTGCAAGGTACAACATATAGGAATATGATTTAAAGGATTGTCTTGACCGCAAGGTAAGAAACTAACGTTCTAAATATGACTAATACACATCTAATTCAAGAAACACTTGTTGTTGAAATTTAGCTTAAGTGAGACCTTGACTAGATTGCAATGACAAGGTGAAATTCCATGATTACATGAGTTAATCAATGATTTATAACGTATAGTGGGATTATAACAGTTTATGTCTTCTTGTTGAGACATGGACATGAAGTGACTTAGTTAAAAAGTACTTGCGTTATAAAGCATGCAATTGGCTTGGAAAATCTATTTCACCATTAAGTTGACTTAGTTGGTAAATAGGTAAGCCAGAAGGAGTATGAGTTTATCTTACATATTGTTAGATTGTCTCACAATATTAGTTCTAATGAAATACCTCAAGTTTGTGGTGTGTTCAGTTAGGAGAATCAAACTCTATTTGTATTGTTTGATTAAAGATAACTATAACTTCCTTTCTTCCAAAAGTTATCAAGGTTAGAAAATTGAGTATGGGTTGTATATACTCAATAAGACTCCAACCTAGAAGATTAATAAGACACCATTTATTATGGAATGTGATGAATCACATTAAGTCTTAAAATTGAAGTTCTTAATTTGTTAAACAACTTATGAAGTAGAAAATTAATAAACTAATGTAAGGAACTGTCAATATGTATTTGTAATATCCCAAAAAAGAACAATTTAGTGTTGCTCTACTTGCTAAGTATTTATAGATAGTCTATAAATTGCAAAAGGCAAGTGGGAGTTTTATCTTGAAAAGATAAAATTACAAGATACATAATCTTCTAAAAATACACTAGTGAAAGTCATGATGAGGATTAAACATGTTAATGTTAAATCTCAAGATGATGAAATTCTCATTCATAGATCCGCAAGGATATCTCAAATATTTGAATAATATGTTGAGGATTATGAGTTACAGGATTATTGTTGGGAATTAAATATTCTGAAGATTAAGTATCGGGAAATTATCTTAAGTGATTAATTCTGGTTGCAGTAATGTTAAGTCTGGTTGGTACCTGGTTAAGTCTGGTCTTTGAATATTAAGTCTGGTGGTTAAGTTTAGTGATTAATTCTGGTGAGTACCAAATTAAGTCTGCTCTTCGAATGTTAAGTCTGCTTGCTGGATGGATAAGTATACGAAGATATTTTGTACTAAAGTCAAGTATATACGGTAGATAATATCTTAGACTTTGTGGTTAGTCATCAACTAGTTGGTAAACATAGATACATGTTGTATCTTAATGACTGACACAATGCAAGTGTATCCACACATGTGCTCGACAAGACTTAACAATATTGTAAAGATCTTTCTTGAACTATAAAAGAAAGATCTTAGACTAGATATATGTGTGACTAATTAAGTGCTAAAAAATATAACTGTTAAGAACATGGAACAAACACAACAATATCAAAAGTCATAGAAACATAAGATCCAAGGTTTTGTAACCCTAGTGATAGTGAAGATCACTCGTATTATCTTGAATAATATTGAATCGTTTGGTGTTAACATTGCATGTTCATTGTTCGTTACTAAAGCATTACTTTCCATTTCCATAAACCAAATAACCTTCTAAGTGTGGTTAAGTAGATTTCGCATACTTAATCATATTAATTCAATATATCATATACACAAAACAACAAAGGTATAACAACCTTATAGTGTATCGAACCATACATCCTCTCAATTGGTATCAGAGAAAGGCTGATATAGTTGATTTAGAAGAAGAAATGGACGTTGAATCTATTCAGACAAATGTTGCTGCAAAGTTACCAATGCTCAAACAGAATGAGTTTGAGATGTGGAGGTTAAGGATAGAGCAATATTTCCAAGTGCAAGACTATACATTGTGGGAAATTATTGAAGATGGAGACTCTTTCAAGCCTACAACCACTACATCAACAGTTGAGGGCAAGGTGATAACAACTCTGCAGACCAAGCCAACATCTGTAGAAGAAAGAATAAAGAAGAAGAATGACCTAAAGGCCAGAAGTATGCTGATGATGACCATTCCAAATGATCAACTGATAAACTTCAGGAAGTTCAAAGATGCAAAGTCTTTGTTTGAGGCCATTATTGCAAGGTATGGTGGGAATGAAGCCACCAAGAAGACCCACAAGACTCTTCTTAAGCAACAATTTGAAAACTTCTCATCAACCAACAATGAATCATTAGACCACATGTTTAACAGGCTTCAGAAAATTGTGAGCCAACTTGCTGTTCTTGGGATCGAAATACCTCAAGAAGATTTAAACTCAAAATTTCTGAGAAGTCTACCTGAAGAGTGGGCTATGCATGTTGTTGTCTGGAGAAACAAGCCAGACATAGACACCATGGATCTAATGGACTTGCACAACAACTTCAAAATTGTTGAGCAAGAGGTAAAGAAAATTGGAGGTTCAAGTTCCAATACTGGGAATATGGCATTTATGTCATCTCCTAGTATCTCAAGTCCAGTTAAAGATGAGCAGGTTGATGATGGTGTTGGTGCTGCTAGTTCATCAAGCAGTACCATGGGTATTTTGGATGAGAAAACATGTTGTGCTTTTCTCACAAGCAAGAATGATGGGTCCATGTTAACTCATGAAGACCTCCAAGAGATCAATGATGATGATCTGGAGGAAATGGACCTAAAATGGCAAATATCTCTTCTTAGCATGAGGGCTAAGAAGTTCTATCAAAGGACGGGGAAGAAGCTCACAATCAGCAGCAATGATACTGCTGGTTTTGACAAGTCAAAGATAGAGTGCTACAACTGCCACATGATGGGTTACTTCTCAAGAGAATGTAGAAGACCAAGGCAGCAAGATAGCAAGAATAGAGGTTTTGGAAGCAGATCCAAAACAGAGGAGGTTTCTGAGCCAAAAGCTATGGTAGCTATTGATGGTTTGGGTTTTGATTGGAGCTTCATAGCAGATGAAGAAGAAACTTCTTCTCAGATGGCACTTATGGCTTTCTCTACTGAGGTACAAAATCATAAAGTTTGTTCTAATACTTGTACTGCACTTAAAGAACTACAAACTTTAATCAAACATTATGATGACCAAAAGAAAGAGCTAAGCAACACTCATCAAGACTTAGTAAATTATAAGTGTGGTTTAGAATCAGTAGAAAAGCAGATCCTATACTACAAAGAAAATGAACTTGCTTTTTCTGATGACAAAGCTCTTCTTAGACAAGACATATTTTTTAGAGATGCAGAAATTAAGCTTTTAAGAGATGCTTATGATAGGATTAAAGCAAAAAAAATGATAATATTCAATTAAGTGTAGAAACTCTAGATCATGCTTCTAGGGGTGTTACTAACATGATTGAATGTCAAGTGATCAACAGAGCTAAGTCAGGAATAGGATATAAGAGTGTCCCACCTCCATACAGAGGTATCCCTAAACCCCCAGGGATTGACCTAGAACACTCAGGCTTACCTGAATTTCAACTACCAAAGTTACAATATGGTGTACAACCAAAAACCAATGTAGTTGTTGATGAGCCTAAGAAAGTAAGTGAAAGTTTAAGTAAAACTTCACTTCCTGAGGACAAGGTGTCCTCTGATAGAAGATCAGATAGAGTAGTCATTGAAGACTGGACATCTGATGATGATGATGAACAGGTTATGTCTAAACCTGAAGTAGTTAAGAAAGCAGGAACAAGGGTTCCTAAAGTGATCAAAAAGGATACTGTTAAGCATAGAACAAACATTAAACATGTTAGGCAACCAGTTAAATATTGTGAACAATATAGATCCACTAGCAAGCCCAGAGGTAACCAAAGAAATTGGAATGGCCTCAAGTCTAACCAATTAGGTGATGATTTTTTTTTATATAATAAAGCTTGTTACACATGTGGTAGTTTTGATCATCTTGCAGCTTTCTGTAACAAATAGATATCTGGGTATGAAAACAATAGGGTGAATTTCAAAAGGCAAACTCCTCAAACTCACTTTCACTCTAGTTTTAATTTTAATAGAATAAAACCCAGAGCAGTTTCAAAAGCAGTTTTTGCTGCTAGACCATTGATGACTGTTAACCCAATACCAACGGTTAAAAATGCAAAATTAACTTCAAAACATGCATCAACAACTGTTAAAAGGCCCATTCAATCAAAAGCAGTGGTCCAAAAACAAGTTTGGAAAATTAAGGGTACAACTGCAAAGCCAGCAGTTAATACTGCTAGGCAAGTAGTTAATACTGCTGCTTGGAAAAACAGGGCAAATGCTGTTAAGGCCTCAGCATGTTGGGTTTGGAATCCAACTAAACCCAATGGTGCATCAACTATTCTTAAAAGATTTGATTACATTGATGCAAGAGGCAAACCCAAGTCAGTGATGGCTTGGGTACCCCCAATAAAACTAATTTCTTTATTTGTATGCAGGGACATTGATGGGCGTGCGTTGGAGTAAAGTTTTGGCAGTTTTAATGCCTACTCAAGTTTTAAATTTATATTTAGCCGACTTATCAATAACACACACACTTAACGAGCAGTGTACCCGGTCAGTATGAAGATAATGGTAAGTAGAGTGTTGATCACTAAGAGTGGAACGTATTATCTCGTTATTCTAATCAGTATTTTAATATCCTAACGCAAGGGGGTTTCAGCCTGAGAGACTGGCACGGTTTGTTTGCAATTAAATAATAAAATAAACCAATAGGCACGAATCAGCTAGTAGCACACACGTACACAGATAGATACTCGAGACAATAAGAGGGCTGTCCTTATGATTAAGTAGATTGTCACTTGTTTTATTGATAGCTTTATATGAAGTGTATGTAGTTAACCCTTTCTCGTTGGTCCTATTCTTATCGGCGAGTAAACCCTTAATGATTACTTATGTCTAAAAGTTATTCCTAAGTGATCAATTTAGTAATAACCGTGGGAGCCACATTATGTCCCGCAGTCAAATGCCCGCAAGCCACTAATAAACACAGAGGTTATCAATGCACTAATAAGTAGTAACCAAAGACATCAACATATAAACTTTAATTGATGGGAAAGCAAGTATTAAAGGGAGTGCAATCTTTCGTTGTCACATTACACAAGCCACCAATCCTGATGAATTAAAGTTTGCTAACACAATAAAACAAAACTACTTAATGAATTAAATACATGCAGCACCTTCTTACAGCTCTTGTATCTTTGATTTGGATGTGTCTTGTGCTGCCTCCTTGACTGAATTCGTCCTTTGTTTCTCCTGTTCGGACTTAGGTTATAATGTTCGGAACTCTTAATTCGTTTGGTCTACGGGGTATTTATAGTTTCTGTCTGAGGGAAGATGCGGCGCATCTAAGGAGTAGATGCGGCGCATGTACTTAACTTCGCGTGGGGTCCAAGATTATAATATTCAGGAATATTCGTACACCGCCAGAAGATGCGGCGTAACTCCATGATTAGATGCGGCGCAAGTCCTCTTGTATCTTGGATCGTATCTGGTGATATCTTGATAGAGATGCGGCGCATGTCATGAGTGAGATGCGGCGCATCTGGAGCAGATTAGTCTTGATCTTCTTCATTTCAGTAGACTCTTCACATTATGCATGTTTTGCTCCATTATTAGTCCAAAATCGCCAAGTTTCACCAAATGCTTGTTTTTACCTGAGAATTACAAAAGTAAACGATTAAGTATCAATCCTCATACATAATATAGTAAAACAAGTCAAATTAATAGGATAAATGATAGTAATAAAATGTACTTATTTGAGTTCATCAAATATCCCCCCACTTGAACTTTACTTGTCCCCAAGTAAACCTTAGAATTTCTCTTACGAAAATGTATCCTAAAAGATGTTAGGATTTATTTTTATGTTTAAGCATGTATTCGTTTATTTCATAATCACACAACTAAACACTTTAACGAATTAGAAGTAAAATAAAATAAATTGATAAAAGCAAATCTAATCGTTTAACTGTCCAGTCGTGACGAATATTCTATCATAAGCTTGGCAAGTATACACATCTCCTCCACTAAAGCTAAGGAATAACAAGTCTAAAGCGGTAAAAAGGGTTTTTAGGCTTAAGGGTTAATTATTCTTATTCTCTATCGATCTCAAATTCCAGAAAAGGCGACAAAATCACAAATACATGATCGAATCCACGAACACGATACTTGCAATTGCTCAAATCCTTAACTCGAATAGGCTAAAGATAGGTCCAAACTTCACCAATAATAATATATCAAAAAGGGCGACAAAATCATAAATACATAGCCGAATCCACGACTACGATACTTAAGATTGCTCAAATCCCTAATCTCAATAAATCAAAGGTTTGGTTGGATAAAGAACAATAAAGGGTATGGATAACATTTGGGATATAAATTGGTGTAAAATGAAAAATAAACAAAACAAATAAATTAAAATCCTAAGTGTGGTTAATCACTATCCCAACCATCCCATGAATAAGACTCATATCATTGAATAACTCACGCTTTAACACTTGAAACACACGCTTTAGGTAGACACGAATTATACTCAACAAGATCTTAATCAAAGAATAAACCTTAATTGGCGTTCCCATAACTGCCAATTCCCATTCAATCCATAGATATAGTACAACAAATAGTGGTGATATCGACCACTTACATAACTTTACATAAGTTGGTTAAAATAAACATCCAACTTTTCTTTCTTTCTTTTTCTTTTCTTATTTTTTTTTCGATTTTTTTTTTTTTTTTTTTTTTTTTTTTTTTTTTTTTTTTTAACTACTAACATAAACATAGTTGTGTAAAATTTCACCACATCACTATAATGATAATTCTGGATAATTGTTTCATACTTTTCATAACTTCAGAAATAATGGTAATAGTGAAAGTAGTAAACACACGAAAAATAAACTCCAAAATATACAATATTTACTTTCACTCCAATTGCATTGTGCAATTTCCCGACCTAACCAAAGATAATGAA
Source organism: Artemisia tridentata subsp. tridentata (assembly GCA_021014915.2). Classification (NCBI taxonomy): domain Eukaryota; kingdom Viridiplantae; phylum Streptophyta; class Magnoliopsida; order Asterales; family Asteraceae; genus Artemisia; species Artemisia tridentata. The sequence continues at coordinate 29,004,105 of CP139504.1, read as the reverse complement.
TTACGCACGCGAACACAGGTAATGTAAGGAAACACACTCTGCCTATAGCAATTAACCAACCACGGATTCTAATCTACAGGGTAGGCTAAGGTGTAGGGGTGTAACGAAACATTTTAAACATAGGTGTAAGAAACGAAAGGAATGGCTCTGAGTGTTTTTCTAGGGGTATCTTACTCTAAAAATGAGAGTAACAAAAGGGTTTATACGGGGGTTAACTAACCAGTGTAGTTAGTTAATAACACATAACATATAAAGGCTATTTGGGTGTAATCCTAGAAGTTTACCAATTTAGACAAGTCATTCCAATTATATAAATAATACTCATTATGGTGGTCTCGAATAGTATACAAGCCAAGTTCTAAAGTTTACAAGTCACCGGCACACTCATAGATTTGTGAATTTTGGAAAATCACAATTTTTGAAAATAACGTCATGTGTGCAGCTATGCAACTTAGATCTTAAACAAAAACATGCTAAAAAATTTTTAAGTTTGATATATTAAGCACATTTTAAGCATAATTTTTTGAAAAAGTTTAGGACAAGTAAATGTTAAGTGTTCTAATTCTCCAATCCCCCCACTTAAGTTAAACAACGTCCTCGTTGTTTTTATAAAAGGTTAAAAACTGGAAAATAAAAGAATTAGAACAGGAAACTCCCCTGAGATTTGCTCGGTATGATCCTCCATTAGTATAAGAGCAAAAATCAACTTCTTGTGGATTAGAACGTTAAAGCTTCATACTTGATGTATCCACATGAAATCCAGGAAACTATAATACTACCAACACTTTAAAACACACCTAAGATAAGAAAGGTTCAAACTTGCATAATACATTAGTAGTTAGATAAAAATAAAACTTAAAAATTAAAACTGAAAATCATCAGGTCAGTCGATGCGCCGTATCTTATGGAAGAAGATACGCCGTATCGAGCCTGGAATAAATACGGATCAGAATAAAGATGCGCCGCATCCTTAACCAGGGATGCGCCGCATTAAAATAAACTGATAAATAGTTTTAAAGTCAAAAATAAAAATGCAGAAAAATAAAATAAGATATGACCATTGCAGGAGATGCGTCGCATCTCAGAATGGAGATGCGCCGTATCTTCATACGGGCCTGACTGACTCGACACAGAAAACAGAATAGTAAATAGATAAATCCGGGTTGTCTCCCGGTAAGCACTTGTCTTTATTCCAGAGTCTTCAAGTTAGACTCACGTTCAGCTCTTCACTCCAATACTTCAGGTTCAAACTCCACCACCTCGTTCTCATTATCCTCAATTTTATTATCAAAGTATTTCTTCACACGTTGCCCGTTCACTTTGAATATGTAACCATTTTTATCGCATATTTCAATAGTTCCATATGGATACACTTTCTTGACAACGAACGGTCCCGTCCATCTTGATTTAAGTTTACCAGGATACATCTTTAATCTGGAATTAAACAGTAGCACTTTCTCTCCAATAGTAAACGTTTTATCCCCACGTAACCTCGAGTCATGCCATCTTTTAGTTCTTTCTTTGTAGATCTTAGTATTTTTGTAGGCCTCATCTCTTAGTTCATAGAGTTCATTAAGTTCCATGAAACGGTTCTTCGTTGCAGCTTCCATATCCATATTACAGTTCGTCAAAGCCCAATATGCACTTTGTTCAATCTCGACCGGTAGGTGGCATGCTTTTCCGTATACAAGACGAAACGGAGTGCATCCTGTTGGTGTCTTATAGGCCGTACGAAATGCCCATAAAGCATCGTTTAACTTGTCAGACCACCCTTTTGGATTATATCCAGTCGTTTTTTCAAGAATTCATTTTATAGCTCTATTGGTTACTTCAGTTTGGCCATTGGATTGAGGATGGTATGCGGTGGAAACCCTATGATATACTCCATATTTTTGCAAGGCTTTTCCCAGATGGTGATTACAAAAGTGTGTTCCCCTATCACTAATCAATGCTTTAGGTATTCCAAACCTAGAGAACAAACTTTTCAAAAATTTAAATACTACCTTGCTGTCGTTTGTTGGAGATGCTTGCGCTTCGACCCATTTTGATACGTAATCAACAGCAACTAAAATATATTTATTACCTTTAGATTCAGGAAATGGTCCCATGAAGTCTAATCCCCATATGTCGAAAACTTCACATACATGGATATAATTTTGCGGCATTTCGTTTCTTGATGTAATATTTCCGGATCGTTGACACGCATCACATCCTTTTATATAATCTTTCGCATCCTCCAACATCGTGGGCCAATAAAATCCCGCATCCAGGATCTTTCTTCTTGTGATGACTGGACCGTGATGTCCCCCTGTTGGCCCTGAATGGCAATGTGCCAATATTGCTGCGATGTCATCACCGTCTACGCATCTTCGTATAATATTGTCAGGACATAATTTAAAGGCATAAGGTTCATCCCAAATATACTCGTTAGCGCGAGTTATAAACCTTCTTTTCTCATCGGATGTTAGCCCTTTTGGAATTTCATTTGCAACAATAAAGTTTATAAAGTCGGCATACCATGGTCCATTATTATTGCTCTTAATTCCTACCATCATAAGGTGTTCATCAGGAAAGTCATCAGCTATTTCCCTCTCGTCAAGCACCTCCATATCAGGGTTTTCAAGTCTGGATAAGTGGTCAGCAGCTAGATTCTCGGCACCCTTTTTATCTTTAATTTCAATATCGAATCCTTGGAGCAATAAAACCCACCTATAAGCCTTGGTTTGGCATCCTGTTTATTGAACAAATACTTCAAAGCAGAATGGTCAGTGTAAACCATAGTTTTTGACAATATAAGATATGATCTAAATTTATCGAATGCAAAAACTACTGCTAAAAGTTCTTTTTCCGTGGTGGTGTAGTGTTCTTGGGCATTATTCAATGTTTTGCTAGCATAATAAATTGGCTTAAATTTCTTATCTATCTTTTGTCCAAGTACGGCTCCAACATCATAATCACTAGCATCACACATTAGTTCAAAAGGCAGATTCCAATCAGGCGAAATTATAATGGGTGCAGAAGTTAGTTTTTCTTTAAGTATATTAAATGCCTTTTTGCAATCTTCAGAAAAATCAAACTTTGCATCCTTTAGCAACAATTGGGTCATAGGCCTAGATATTTTTGAAAAATCCTTTATGAATCTACGATAAAATCCAGCGTGCCCTAAAAAACTTCTAACGCCTTTTACGTTAGTGGGGTAAGGTAGTTTAGCAATTACATCAATTTTAGCTTTATCGACTTCTATACCTTTCCCAGAAATCTTATGTCCTAACACAATTCCCTCTCTAACCATAAAGTGACATTTTTCCCAATTAAGAACAAGGTTAGTTTCTTCACACCTAGCAAGCATTTTATCAAGTTTAAAGAGACAATCACTAAATGAGTTACCGAACACCGAGAAGTCGTCCATGAAGACTTCCATAAAGTCTTCTACCATATCATGGAAGATAGCCGTCATACAACGTTGGAAAGTAGCAGGGGCGTTGCATAATCCGAACGGCATTCTTCTATAGGCGAAGGTTCCATAAGGGCAGGTGAAAGTCGTCTTTTCTTGATCCTCGGGGGCAATTGGTATTTGGAAGAAACCTGAAAAACCATCTAAAAAACAATAATAATCATAACCTGATAGTCTTTCTAACATTTGATCAATAAATGGAAGAGGGAAGTGATCTTTTCGCGTAGCATCATTGAGTTTGCGGTAGTCGATGCAAACTCTCCATCCGGTAACAGTTCTTGAAGGGATTAGCTCATTGTCGTCATTGAGTACTACCGTCATTCCTCCCTTTTTTGGTACAACGTGGATGGGACTGACCCACGAGCTGTCGAAAATTGGGTAGATAAGTCCGGAGTCAAGTAACTTTACGATTTCATTTTTCACCACATCTTGGACTTTTGGATTCAAACGCCTTTGAGGTTGGATAGTTGGTTTGAATTCATCCTCCATAAGGATTTTATGTGTACAAAATGACGGGCTAATTCCCTTAATATCAGACATACTCCACGCTAATGCTCCTCTTCGTTTATATAGTACCTGCAAAAGAGACTCTTTTTCTTTTGGCGTTAAGTCAGATGCAATAATAACGGGTGAATTAGTATTTCCGTTTAAATAAGCATATTCCAAAGTAGAAGGAAGATCCTTAAGCACAGGTTTAACATTATCAATTTCAGTAGCACTAGCGGAATAAACCTGTTCTTTAATTATATCGCTGCTGTCATCAGATAGATGCGCCGCATCGAGGTTTTCGATGCGCCGCATCGCGTTACATACAGCAGAGTCAGCAGCAAAATTATAATCAACAGTATTCTCATCTACTTGATCTTCTATAGCAATTGCGTTTTCTAAATTTTTAAGCAGAAATGAATCAAGCAAATTATTCTTTAACAATTTCTGAGTAAATTGATTAATCGTATCATCAGAAACATCGATGTTATAGCATTCATCGTCATTGGATTCATCTTTACTCATAGATTGTTCCATGTTAAACTCAACCTCATCTTTCCCTATGGTAAAAGTTATCTTTTTATTAAAAACATCAATTATGGCCCTAGCAGTGGCTAAAAATGGTCGTCCTAATATTATAGGAGTTCTAGAATTTTCAGGCATATCAAGGATAACGAAGTCGATAGGTAATTCAAATTTATCAACTTTTATTAATATATTTTCCGCTATTCCTAATGGGTATTGTATAGACCTATCAGCTAGTTCTAAGCACATCCTAGTAGGTTTTGGTTCACCAAGACCTAATTTATCATACATAGAAGAGGGCATAAGACTTATACTAGCTCCTAGGTCGGCTAAGGCATTCTCAATATGCAAATTTTTAATTTGACAAGGAATAGTGAAACTCCCTGGATCTTTTTCTTTAGATGGAAGTTTGTTGAGCAATGCCGCTGAGCTTCTTTTCCCCATCGTTATGGTGCAAGCCTCTTCGAGTTTAGACTTGTTTGTAAGCAAGCTTTTCAGATATTTAGCATATTTCGGCATTTGCACTAGGGCTTCCATAAATGGTATGCTTAGCTGCAGCTGCTTGAGATTCTCCAGGAATTTCTTTTGATAGGCATCTTCTTTCTCTTTCCTTACCCTATGTGGGAAGGGTGGTGTTGATCGTTTAGGTTCAACAGAAGGTTCTCTTCTAATTACAGGTTCTGGATCAGTCTCTTTTGGTTGCTCTTGCTCAGGTGGTAAAGATTCAGGGGAAATTTTGTTTGTACTGTCATCCTCGGGTGTTTCTCCGATTTGAAAGGTTGACTTTCCGCCTCTAGTTGTAATTTCTTTCAGATCGTGCCTTACCAAAAGAACCTTGTTAAGCACTGTTGACAATTGGTGCACTTCAATTGCCAAACCATTGATCATATTGTTTTGTTCCTTTAGCAACAGCTCATGACTGCCTTTGAATTCAGTGATAAAGTTCCTTGCTTCATGATGTTCTTGTTCATTGGCTTGAGCGATTAGAAGTGCAAACTCTTCCATAGTAAGGTTTCTTTGGGGTCTTCCGAACCAGTTTGGGAAAATATCGAACATTGTTCCTGAAAATTAAGAACAAGAGGATTTCAAAGTAAAAGTTTCCTAGTATAAGGGTAAGTCAGAATATTTTCCGTTCGGAAATTAGAAAAGAATAAAAGTTGCTGATATCTGCAGACGATGCGCCGTATCCAAAAAGTTGGATACGCCGTATCTTAATACGTTAAAATTTAATCAGACTTTATCCAGAAAATAGATACGCCGCTTTAGAATTTAAGAATGCGCCGTATCGAATTAATTAATCAAAAATCAACTTATCTAATTAAAATTAAATGCGTCGTATTAACGAAAGTTAATGCGCCGTATTTTCGTTACGTTTAAAAATAAATATCGATTTTTGATTCAGAGAGATGCGCCGTATCGATAGAGATCGATACGCCGTATCTGTTTAATAATTCGCAAACTGTTTTTAATTAAAATAATAGATGCGCCGTATCTGCTAAAGCAGATGCGTCGTATGGCGTTAACGTTTAGAAAAAAAAATTTATCAAAAACAGATACGCCGTATCTGCAAAAGCAGATGCGTCGTATTACTTTATTGCTTTTAAAAAAATTTCGTATTAAAAACAGATACGCCGTATCTTGGGGAAAAGATGCGTCGTATCGAATTAATTAAACGCGTTGTATTTTTAAAAATTAAACGCAATAAGCCGTATCAGAGAGATCAGATGCGCCGTATCGTTTGATTTAGCACAGTACAATGATAGCAGAACAGAAAATACGAAAAATAAAAACAAAATAAAACACACGAAAATAAAATAAAACACACAAAAAATAAAAAATAAAAGCAAACAATTAACACACAATACAACAAATATGCAAAATAGTACAATGATGCAATTAATCTAATAAAAAAGAAAAACCTAATTAAAATACTAATCAAATTAACAGATAATAACAATTCACTCCCCGGCAGCGGCGCCAAAAAACTTGATGGGCGTGCGTTGGAGTAAAGTTTTGGCAGTTTTAATGCCTACTCAAGTTTTAAATTTATATTTAGCCGACTTATCAATAACACACACACTTAACGAGCAGTGTACCCGGTCAGTATGAAGATAATGGTAAGTAGAGTGTCGATCACTAAGAGTGGAACGTATTATCTCGTTATTCTAATCAGTATTTTAATATCCTAACGCAAGGGGGTTTCAGCCTGAGAGACTGGCACGGTTTGTTTGCAATTAAATAATAAAATAAACCAATAGGCACGAATCAGCAAGTAGCACACACGTACACAGATAGATACTCGAGACAATAAGAGGGCTGTCCTTATGATTAAGTAGATTGTCACTTGTTTTATTGATAGCTTTATATGAAGTGTATGTAGTTAACCCTTTCTCGTTGGTCCTATTCTTATCGGCGAGTAAACCCTTAATGATTACTTATGTCTAAAAGTTATTCCTAAGTGATCAATTTAGTAATAACCGTGGGAGCCACATTATGTCCCGCAGTCAAATGCCCGCACGCCACTAATAAACACAGAGGTTATCAATGCACTAATAAGTAGTAACCAAAGACATCAACATATAAACTTTAATTGATGGGAAAGCAAGTATTAAAGGGAGTGCAATCTTTCGTTGTCACATTACACAAGCCACCAATCCTGATGAATTAAAGTTTGCTAACACAATAAAACAAAACTACTTAATGAATTAAATACATGCAGCACCTTCTTACAGCTCTTGTATCTTTGATTTGGATGTGTCTTGTGCTGCCTCCTTGACTGAATTCGTCCTTTGTTTCTCCTGTTCGGACTTAGGTTATAATGTTCGGAACTCTTAATTCGTCTGGTCTACGGGGTATTTATAGTTTCTGTCTGAAGGAAGATGCGGCGCATCTAAGGAGTAGATGCGGCGCATGTACTTAACTTCGCGTGGGGTCCAAGATTATAATATTCAGGAATATTCGTACACCGCCAGAAGATGCGGCGTAACTCCATGATTAGATGCGGCGCATGTCCTCTTGTATCTTGGATCGTATCTGGTGATATCTTGATAGAGATGCGGCGCATGTCATGAGTGAGATGCGGCGCATCTGGAGCAGATTAGTCTTGATCTTCTTCATTTCAGTAGACTCTTCACATTATGCATGTTTTGCTCCATTATTAGTCCAAAATCGCCAAGTTTCACCAAATGCTTGTTTTTACCTGAGAATTACAAAAGTAAACGATTAAGTATCAATCCTCATACATAATATAGTAAAACAAGTCAAATTAATAGGATAAATGATAGTAATAAAATGTACTTATTTGAGTTCATCAGACATTCACCAACAGATGTTGAAGATCAAGGATATTCAGATAGTGGGTGTTCAAGGCACATGACAGGCAATATGTCTTATCTCTCAGAATTTCAATCAATTGATGGAGGACATGTTACCTTTGGAGGAGGAATTGGTGGAAAGATTACTAGTAAAGGTACTATCAAAACCAGTAAATTAGAATTTGAATTGTGTTATTCATACAGTTAGTCATATGTTTATTCTAATATAAGACAAGTGCTTTGTACATTGTTCTTTTGGTTTTAGACTAACAATTTCAGGTATGAACATGTGAACACAAAGGATGTTTCAAGTGAAATGTGTGAGCAGCAGAATGATAATACAGTTGCTGACATAATAGGTTCATGATAGAAAGAGTTTGGGAATTTACACCTCCTTAAAACTTCTTTCTTGAAACCTGATTATGAAATTTCACATTGAATTGATGACTTAGTTGATCAGAAAGTAACTGATACAACTCACTTTCTATCATTTTATACTTTTAAGTATAATGAGCAAGTCTAAGGACATCTGATAGAAAGAACAGCTAGCAACAGTGAATCTAACACTTGTGTTAGAGGTAACAATTGCTATGAGCTGGAAACCCTGTCAAGAAAGCCTTTTGAATAGGTTTATCTTTACACAGGCAGTTATTTATAACTGAAAACATTGGTTCTCACACAACCAGATGTTACTTTAAACCGAAATTTTGATTAAGTGTCTGTTATACACTTAATCCCTTCAAAATGGTTGAAAGCAGTATGATTTTTCATAATAAAATCATGTTCATACTGCTAATGGCAAAAGTTTCTTAAAAAGGATTTTCAAAGAGACTCACAAAAACCATCAAATGATGGACCATGAGTCAAATGTCCCATGAATCACCTCTCATAGGAGTTAACACACCTAGAAGTGATGAGGGCAGCAAATTAAACTCTTAAGGAATTGATGGCTACATGTACAACATTGTCTGATAACAAGTTCTAATTGATTGATCAGATGATGGGGAGAGAAATATTTTGGTACATTGTGAGAGATCTTCCAAACAGGGGAGGAAATGTTATTTGCAATCCAGGGGAGGAAATATCTCAGGGGAGGAAATAAACCCAAAGAAGGAAGATTAACCAATGAAAGGGAGGAAAAGACAAGAGCATACAAGATGATGACATAGAGGTTGAAAATGACAAGAATAGAGCTGATAATCTCTTCTTCATGAACAAGATTCTGGAGTATTATGTATATTCAGAAGGGATGAAGCATTCAAAAGGAGAAAGTTCTATCTAGGTCAAACGGAGAAAAGTTTCAATTTCAGTTCACTACGTTTGTTCATCACTTGCAAAGGCATGCTGATAGATGATTTCACTTGTTGAAACAAGCATCCAAGATACACAACACCATTGCCTCTTATAATTCCTCCATCTAAGGAATGTATTGATATTGTTGAAGTCAAAAGAAGGTAGATGAGTTACTGAGATAGATATTAATCTTTCAGAATAGAAGAAAGTTCAGATCAAGGGTCTGACTATGAAGTATTTGAAAGATCTTCACAATTCCTCATTTAATTCAGAAAACATGTTGAATAGGGTTCACATGTTTAGGGGAGGATTGTTGGGAATTAAATATTCTGAAGATTAAGTATCGGGAAATTCTCTTAAGTGATTAATTCTGGTAGCAGTAATGTTAAGTCTGGTTGGTACCTGGTTAAGTCTGCTGGTTAAGTCTGGTCTTTGAATATTAAGTCTGGTGGTTAAGTGTTGTTCCCTTAACACGCTTAGAGTTAACTAGATAGTTAATCTATTTGTGTTTATGACTAATACAATGTAATGATTACTTCTAACAGTTAATGAACTGTTAATATAAACACACATTATTTTCAACGTTTAAATTCTTATTAGAAATGAATCAAAGAATCTATTACCCAAAGTGTTTTGCGGAATAAACACTTTGGGATTGAATAGACAAGGTATGGGTTGTCTCCTATCTAAACTCAATGCTATGCTTGAGTGGTAACAATATGCCTCACTGAGCTATCTCAGGGACTGGTTACTCTTTGTAGGTGATGAAGCGAAAAGTGTACCGCTTTTAAGGGGTCATTTAAGCCTTAAATCGTATTTATTTGATCAAATATTGCCCTAAATCGTTCCTTTTGTCATTTTAGGTACTTTTGAGGAGAAATCTGGAAAAGGAGGCATTTTGGACGTTTTTGGAGCATAAAGTGAAGAAAACGGCAAAGTCTCAAAAATCGGCTGAAAGTCACCTTTGACGGCGTCACATTTAACCCCAGACGGCGTCATGCCTTGGCAAGAAAAGTTGGACGTGAAATTTACTCATGATGAGCCAGTGAAAATAGCATGTGAATTCTGACGGCGTCACGCTTTAACTTGATCAAGGGCGTCACGGCTTAAATCATAAGGGGACGGCGTCACGTTCATGGTTCGACGGCGTCAAGCCTTGATAAGCCAGAATGGATTTTTGAAGAGCTAAAGAGGGACGGCGTCAAGAAGGTCATCCGGGAACCCTAAAAGCGGCGAGGTGACGGCGTCACACTCCATAAGGTGACGCCGTCAGATCCAAAAATCTATATATAGTTTTCTAATTTTTTTGTCATTAGAGAGAGCTTAGTGTGTGGAATTTTGGGAGAAAACCCTAGGACGAATTTAGCTTCTTTTTCAAGGCTTTTTGCCTTGAGATCTTCCATGTTACATTGAAAGATAAGTTATCAATTAATCATTCAATATGTCTATGTGTTGTTTGATTCTATCTTATTCTTGTCTTTTGTTTAACATGTTAGGCTAATTTTATCTTGTGTTTGCTTAGATCTAATGAAACCTAGCTATTGATTATTGGTTATTAGTGCGTTGTTAGTTGTATTGGATGATTGTTTATCTATGTTAGGCTTAAGAAAACTGGCTAACTTCCTATTCGGTAACTTGCTTGAACGTCTTAAGAAACATGAACCAAATGCGTACTAAAGGTTTTTATGGTTGTATTTAATGCACAAGCGAATTCTAGTGATCCCATGTTAGGAGCTTCCTAGCCGGCTCGACATAGGAGTGAAGTAGGAGCTTGTAGAGTTGGGGAAGTAAGTACGCCACCCCACGAATGGTATTAAGGAATACACCCGTCATCCACGCGACTAATACACACTAATTAACCGGTAAAAGATAGTTAGGGAGTAAGGAAATCTAAGTAAACACATTTCTCTACACATAAGTTTCTCACCACATTTTCATTTTTTGTTATTTACTTTATTTGCATTTGTAGTTATTTGGGTTAGTTGACTAGCAACTAATTCCGCCCACTCCTTCAAAACCGAGATTTTACTTGCTTTCATAAAAATATAAAAACATAAAAAAAGAATCTTCCTCAACCCTTAGACCTATTAGAGTAGTCTTTCATACCTAACGAACACTATTCCCTGTGGAGAACGATCAATCCCCCGTACTTACCACTACACTATACTACATCGGTCAGGTACACTACCTGGTGGGGTTGTAAGCCTCTTGAGATCCCTCGAGAGGTAAAACCTGTTGTAAGGTTACAAAACCACGCATCAGTAGGAGAGAAGTTGTTTTGCAAAAGTCTAAGGCTTTCAATGTACAAAACACACTCAACTTCTCTCCTTCTGAACCTATTTATACACAAGTATAAAAAAGTAAAAGTGATTAAATAATACTTCAACTTGTTGAGGAAGCATGTCTGACAATTAAAACAGTAATTGTCATTTCCAAGAACCAATAAGAATGGACTAAAAGTCTTTAGGAGTGTTTGGTCTGACAATCCATGACTTTTAGCCGTCTTTGGGAAGGTTGGTATCTGACAAGATAAGAGTGTTTGGTCTGACATTCTTATCTTCTCAAATACTTCCCACTTATTCCCGCCTTTATTTCAGGCGTTGGTTTCTTCAGTCTTCAATCACTTATTGTTGTTGGAGGAGACTGGGGTTCAGTGAGTTCTTGTCCAACACTCACTGAATCATCATCTTCTTCTTTGGCTTAAGTCCTACTCAGGGAGTACCGCTTACCTGAGTAGTGAATACTTCTTCTTGAATTCGCCTTAAGCATCCTGAAGATGACTCACTGAGTGACTGTTCACTCAGTGACTTGAATTGTTCTCGGTTTAATTAACACTTAGTTAATTTGTGTCCAAATCTTGTTTTAAGTATTCTTGGGTACTGATGGACCCAACAATCTCCCCCTATTTGGATATAAATTATTCCTAAGTGTTTTGATCAGTAATGAGTGAGCTAATGACTTCTTCTCATACTGAATGTACTAGAAAGTAAATAAGGACACTGATATAACAAAAACATTCATCAATTTATTCATATCATTACAAGTCCTAACAATCTAAATACAAAATGCTCAGGGTTCTTGAAAGTAACCCATGAGTTCAAGCTTTGCCTTCTTAGACACTAACACCTCCTTGTCAGGTCTTTCGCTCATCATCTGGTCCAGCAGCCTGACAAACTCCTCGTTCTCAGGACTCTTTACTCTTAGCGCCATCAGTTTGTAGGCGAGGAGAGTTGTCGTTTCCACTAGATCGATGTCACTTACTCTCTGAAAGGCTGCCTGATTAAATTCATCGACAAAGAAGATACCATACTCAGGATCCTTGATGACCAGGTTTGGGACGAACTTGACTCCCTGAGGGGGAATCCTGTTGCAGTGAAGAGCAGCTATGAATTGTTCAGGTTCCTGACCCACAACTTTTCTTTTCCTCCCGGTCTTCTGAGTAGGTTCAGGGATTGCCAGTCCCTGAGAAGCAAGCGCCTTCTCATGATCAATACCCAAACTCTTTGCTACCTTTTCGAGTTCTTCATATTTGGAGTTCAAGGTCTTGATAAGAGATGGGGCAGTCTTGCTTTGTGTAACACCCCCATTTTCGAGATACGCAGCGGAATATAAGTTTGGGGTGCTACTTCATAGTTTACAGTCATGATAATAGAAAACGACTCAAAAAGAGACGTTTTAAATAATTTGTTATCATTCATTTATTAAAATCAGAGTTTACATGTAAAGGTCCCAGCAGGAGGTTTCGAAATACGTTATAAATGATATATTATTCATTTGAATGATAACAAAACAGACACTCTTTTAAAAGAAAGTCCACCGCCACTCCGTGCCAAATCGTACTTCCAGTTACCTGAGATAAACATGCTAAAAAGTCAACACAAAGGTTGAGTGAATCCATAGCGTTTAACGTTAAATAATCGATTTGAACACAAGCTAAGTAAAACGTAAATCGTTAATATCGTAAATCATTATATATTGCATCTAAGTCTCATGAATCGCAAGACGTTAACACGATGGACATCATAGTTATAAGCTATGACGTAAATCACTACATAATTAAATGTAGCAATTATGCCCTCGAGTAGGAGTCTGCCTAAACTCTTTATTAAACGTTTTCAAATAATATGCATTGGGTTACTTATCCAGCAACACAACGGGATTGTCAATCCAATAGATCTATTCATTATATTCGCGCTCACCCGGAAGTGATTAATGGTTCATGATAGAGGGTCTTTTAAATAGGCAACAGTTAAACTTATGCAATATAAATCAGGAAAACATACGGAAAAATACTTGTGTTCGGTTTAGTAGCATGTATCTCCCCACATATTTAGAAAAACGTAGTAAAAAGTGGGACTATGAACTCACCTGAGCAGTCTGGATGAAAATCAAAATGACAGAAAGTTGATAAACATCTCCGGACAAGTAACCTGGGTTGTTATGTCAATATTTAGTAATCATTTCTGATGATTATAATTCTTTTATTCGTTTCGTTTCGTTGTTTACTTCTTTCGTTCTTATATTTGTTTGTTTGTTCGTTAAAATTATCTTTCGTTTGTTTAATATATTCCTCTATTCATTCGTCAATATAATAAACGTATTACGTTAATATTAGATCGGGAAACAAAAATAGAAATAGGAATGATAAAAATAATGGTTTTGAAAAGTTACTCTTTAATCTCTAAGGTTTGGTCAAATGACAGTTTATACCCCGAACTTTTGGAAAATGACAGTTTCTACCCTTAAGTTTCAAAAATGACAATCTCACCTCTTTTTATTTGTTATTGACAGAAAATACCCTTGATAGTATTTATTTATAAAATTAACCCTAAAAACTTTAATTTAACAAAAATCATACTTATGAAATTATTGGACTTAGCTAGATCTTTGGACGCGAATAACTTAACGAATACTAAACGATTTTTCGTGTTCTCAGTTTCTATAAAAAGACAGCTAGGTCGACTCTAGATATGTCGAAAATCATAATTTATAAAGTTAGTTTGATATTCGAAAAACAGTCCAAAAGTCGAGTGATGAAACATGGTTTTAAATGAAATTCTGAAAATAGGTTCTAGACTAGCGAACGACCAGTTTTGAACTTGAATAACTTTTGATTCACTTGACGGTTTTTCAAAGTACTTCTTTCTAAAAATAGTTCACTATATGAACTTTTGTTTGCCAAAAACTCAGAATTTATAAAGATCTAATAAGGGTCGAAATCTAGGTTAGAACATGGTAAGTTGGGTCGACTAAAATGGGAGTATAAATAACTGGGTTTTTCTTTTTAACTCTAGCGATATGGAGCCAAATTCATGACTCGATATCTCTTTGAAAAACAATTCATTTTCGTTGATTTTTATTTCTAAATAAAGCTAGCTAGGTGGTCTTCTTAAATACGAAAAACTAGAATTTATCATGGTCCCTAAGTGGTCGATCTATAGGCTAGAAGTTGAGTGACTGGTAGAGTAAATAATGAGAAATAAATAACTGATACTTGTTTTCTAGTTTTAGCGATAATAGACAAATTTCAAGACTCGATATCTTAATGAGTACTCGACCGTTTTCATTGATTCTTTTTCCCAGATAAAGCTAGCTGGGTGGACTTTTTAAATACCAAAAACTAGAACTTAACAGAGTTGTTTGTATGTCGGTTTATAGACCAAAAGTAGGGCTGTGGGGCGTTCTTGGTTCGACTGAAACACAGACAAAACCCACCCGATAGGGTTTTAGGGTTTCTAGGGTTTTTGACTAAGGTTTTTACGTATATTATAACATTGTGTGATAAGTTTTAACATATTTTACTCGTTATTGATTTGTTTTAACTAAAGTTCGAACATTTTGAGAGTGTTAGCTTACTGATGTAACAGTAACAAAGAAATGAAATAAAAACTTGATGTTTTTGATTATGGTTGTTATTATAGATTACATATTAATACTTTTTAAGTAATACAAGGTAAGTAAGACTGAATTTAAATGAGAGTTAAGTGACTTACTTAGGGTTTAGCCGATTAGGGTTTATGAGGTTGAGTTGGTTCGATCCTTGTTTCTCAGTATTCCTCCTCCTCTCTGGTTCTTCTAAGGTTTATTGTGAGGTTGTTTTAAAGTTGAGGCTAGGACAGAAGTGGTTTGGGATTGTTTCTGTTATTGGGTTCGATTGGATGTGAAGTATGAAGAGAGTTTATGTTGCTATTTATAGTAGTGGTAATTAGGGTTAAGTAGGAAGGTGATAAGGGGACATGTTATGCATGGAAAGGCTGACAGAAATGGTGAGTTATGCCACATGGATAGGTAGAGGAGGAGGGAGAAGTAGAGGGTGATGTGGCCGGTTTATGTCCAATGTTTCTATCTACCAATGGAATAGCTTCTTGAAGGTGAAGGTGTACAAGTGGAGGTGTTCTTAGGAGAGGGCTTGAAGAAGACTAGGTTTATTGTATACTTAGGGTGTAAGCTTAGTTAGGTTATAGTTGGGATCGAACTAGAAATGGAAGAGGAGGGGCGTGTGAGCTTTGGTTGTTGTACAATGAGTTTTAGAGAGTTGTATGGAAGGTTATGGAGGAGGGATGATTTAGTTTGTTTATGAGTTTTATTACTTAGAAAATATTTATGATCTTTTAGTTATTGTTATGAATCGAAATATTTAGGAAATGAAGGAAAAATATGATGAGCTTAAGAATATTGTAAAACATGCTTAAATGAGTTGTACATAAGTTTAGAAAATTAGAAAAATATAGTTTTAATAATTACATAAGTAATAAAAATTATTTGTAACTTTTTATTAAGTTAAAAGGTAATTAAATGGAATTTATGATCTTTGTGCATTAGGCACTTGTACTCTGGGCTAAAATACTTGTAAAAATATTTAAGGAGTTTAGAAAATATCATTTATAAAAGTTATGCATAAATGGTTTGTTAGTTATGCTTTGAAAATAATATAATTGGAATTTAAATAAAGATTTTGTAAATAAATGTTTCTATGCATAATTGACTTGTACTATAGCTTAAATAACTTGTAAACTTTATATTTTACAAAAATATTCTAGAAATAAATTAGGGTTTATGAAATGAATGCATAAAATAACACTTATGTGAAATTAGGGTTTTATCGGTAACAAAATAGAATTAGGGTTTTTGATGCTTTAAGAACTTGTACATTAACTCAGATATATTGTATTTTTATGTTATGATGTTTAGTTGTTCATATTTGGTGTTGTGGTAAATTTTAGGGTTTCCTAGAAACTCTATACAGATAGTGAATGTTTTGTTAAGAATTTTATCGTAAAGTGGTAAGTGGTATTCTGTAATATCGTTATGTTTATGAAATAAACATTAGGTTTGTTATCCAGGTCTTGTGGGAGCACGTTTATCAATGATGTGATCTACGTCACATAAGATGAGAGATACATTCAAATAAATAAATAAATAAAAATTTACACGTAGAAAAGGGTAAATATTCTGAGTGCTAGCTTATCTTAAAGTGGGATTTTCACAGTGGTTACACTTTGTGTCTTCTTCCTCAGGATGGGCATCATCATATCCCATTCCCTTAGCCCAAAGTCAGAAAATTTGAAGGGTTGGTAAACCTCTGACTTTCTTGGTCCCCTGTGTATTGTTATGCTTAGGGGCTTGGTGGGGGTAATGGTTATGTCAGTGATTGTACCTTCTCCCTTGGTTTTTGTCATGTGCCATAAGTACCTCTCATAAGTTTTCTGTCTCCTTTCTTCTTTCAGCATGGCTTGCTGATTATGTTCCGGAAGAAGTTCAGCCTGGAGCTTGAGAAACTCATCCCCTTTGATGTCTTTTTCAGACTCCTTGATTACTGATGCGCGTGATGTGTCATTGCGGTTTAGCAGTATTAATGCCTACTCAAGTTTTAAATTTATATTTAGCCAACTTATCAATAACACACACACTTAACGAGCAGTGTACCCGGTCAGTATGAATATAATGGTAAGTAGAGTGTCGATCACTAAGAGTGGAACGTATTATCTAGTTATTCTAATCAGTATTTTAGTATCCTAAGTTAGCTATACAACCTAATCTAACGCAAGGGGGTTCAGCCTGAGAGACTGGCACGGTTTGGTTATAATTAAATTGAAAACTAAACTAATGAGCACGAATCAGCGATTAGCACACACGTACACAGATAGATACTTGAGACAATAAGAAGACCTGTCCTGATAATTAAGTAGCTTGTCACTTGTTTTATTGATAGTTTTATATGAAGTGTATATAATTAAACCTTTCTCGTTGGCTCTAATCTTATCGGCGAGTAAACCCTTAATGATTACTTATGTCTATCCTATTTATTCAAGAGACGCTAAAACAAATAGGCGAGGAAGGGGTATGGCGACCCAAGCAATGCTCAGCTAGACACAGAGGTTATCAATGCACTAATAAAAGTCACCAAAGACATCAACATATAAACTTTAATTAATGGGAAAGCAATATTAAGGGGAGTGCATGATTTTCCGTAGTCACATGACACAAGCCCATCAATCCTGATGAATTAAAGTGTACTAAAACAATAAAACAAAACTACTTAATGAATTGAATACATGCAGGACCTTCTTATAGCTCTTGTATCTTTGTTTAGGTGTGTCTTGTGCTGCTTGGTCGTCTGAATTCGGCTCTAGGGTTTCTGTATATTCTTCTTCGTATGTGTCTAAGCTCTCGAAATTCGTCTGGCCTTGGGGTATTTATAGTTTCTGTCTGAGGGATCGATGCGGCGCATAGAGTTGTTAGATGCGGCGCATTGACTTAACTTCGCGTGGGGTCCAAGATTAATATATTCAGGAATATTCGTACACCGTCTTCAGATGCGGCGTATCTTGATCTTTGTATGCGGCGCATGTACTTTAGCTGTCTTGGATTGTAACTTGTGAAATCTTGATAGTGATACGCCGTATGTTAGAAGTATAATGCGGCGTATCTGGAGTAGAACGAGCTTGATCTTATGGATTTCATTAGGCTTTTGACATCTTGCTTGTTTTGCTCCATAATTAGTCCAAAATCGCCAAGTTTCACATAATGCTTGTTTTTACCTGAGAATTACTAAAGTAAACATTAATGTATCGATTCTCATAGATAATATAATAAAACAAGTCAAATAAATAGGATAAATGATGATAATAAAATGTACTTATTTGAGTTCATCAATTACCTCCTTAGCAACCTCAAAAATTACCGGTCTGTTGAGTTGCTGCTCCTTTTCTTTGGCCTTTCTGATGTCTTCTTGATGCAAGACTTCTGCCACGTTAGCTGGAGTCCCAAAGAAGGTCCTACCTCCTTCTAATTCAACCATAAAGGGTGCATCAGGATCTACACGCCTTTCAGTTGTGGCCTGAACCAAATGTGTTTAAGGAGGAGAACTCTCAGTCACCATGATTTCTTTCCCTTTTTCAGTGGGAGGGGGTTGACTGGTGGAAGTTTCAGGGACTACCACTATCGCTGATGAAGGATCAAGAGTAGGTTCAATACGTTTCTCCCCCTCAGCAGGTACTGGAACTTCAGTGGATGGACCTGCTGACTGAGGAGCTGGGGTTGGATAAGAGGCCTGAAGAATGGAGAGGATGCTTGAGACCATTTGCTTTGTTTCAGATGTCTCATTCTTCAGTGTGATGATTTCAGTAGCCATTGACTATTGGGTGGTGGTGAGTTCAGTGACATGGGAGGTATAGTGTTCGATTAACTCATTATGTTTTGTTGAGAGTTGATCAAAGGCTGAGGATATTTTTGCTAGGTGCTCCCTGAATTCAGTTACTGCCTGATGAATTGACTCTTGGTTTGTCCTGATGGTTTTGAGATCCACCTCCTGAAGAAGCTTTAGAAGCTCAGTAATGTTGGCGGAGGAGGTCGTCTGAGTGGTCATGTATTCATTCAGGTTTTTCAGCAGTGTAGGATCATCTGCAAGTTGTTCTTGAACTGATTCAATAGCCTTAAGGATGTTGGAGAGGTCCTTGTGCTGTCCAGTGGCTATTTCATCAATAGATTTGCTCAGGTCGCCCAGTTGTTTATCAGTAAGTTTGGCGGCCTGAAGAACCATTCCCTGAGATTCTTCCACAGAAGCCCTGAAGTCGGCATAGGATGCTGCCACTTCAGTGTGCTGAATCCATTGTTCATCCGTGAGTTCAGTTTAAAGACCCTCGTTGGCTTTGCGAAGGAATTTAACCAGTTTTCTTTCAGTCAACGGAAGAACGTTATCATATCTCGCCAACCACTGAGGAGTGGCGGGAGAGGAAGCACCTGATGATGATGATGATGATGTGGGGGAGCTGGGTTGTTGATCCTCAGGGGGAGGTGAAGATTGTTGTTGCTTAGGGTGCTGAGGAGGGCTTATCTCAGTCTCCATTTCCTCCTCAACACCAAGATTTTCTTCATCACCAAAAACCATAATTTACTCCTCTGACTCTTCGGCTAATAATGTTTTAAGGTCAGCCAGAGAAGGAATCTTCAGGGAATCCGGCTCCCCCTCAAAAGAGGGCTCACCTTTGTTGTGGCCAGGTCCTGACCCCGTCATAATAACTGAGTGGGTTTGCTCAGCCTGACTTTTGGGGGCAGTTCCTGAGTGAAGGGATCCGCCTGAGGTGGTTGTGGGTTCCGTATCAGCGGGTGGTTTATATCCCTCTGAGTCTTTGTCCCCCTTAGCACCTTCAACTACTGACGGGTCTTTTTCAGTAGTATCATGAGGCACTGATTGTGATGGTTGATGGTCCCCCTTCCCATCAGGGTTGTACTGCCCTTTTGGGGATTCAGGGACCTTTACTCCCTGAGACCCTGAGTGTGATTGCTCAGGGAAGTTAGCAGGATGTGATTGTTTGTGGGTCCCCTTCCCAGTTGAGTAGTGCTGCCCAACCGAGGATTCAGGACCCTTTTCTCCCTCAGGCCCTGATTGTGATTTGTCAGTGCCTTCATCGGGATGTGAGTGGGTGGAGGTTCCTGACCCTAGTGACTTGTTTATGTCAATAGAGTCTTGAGGAAGAGGGGGTTTGCCCGAGGACACTGAGGATGATTTCTCAGTGCCCTCCATTGGCATTTGTTTTGTGGTCGAGGGGGTCTCTGTTATGGGTGTCTCAGAGGTCTGGGCCACAGTAAACCCTTGTTTAAGGTTGCTTGGGGCAACAGTCTCAGTGACGAGTGGTTTAGGTCTAACCACCTTACTGGGCTGCCCCCCTTTCTTCTTCTTCTTCTTCTCCTATTTTTCAGGAGAAGGAATGGGTGAGATTGCCTTATCGCCCATAATGACTACCAACATGTAGTTGGTCAGGGCGATGGGTTGTACCTCTGGAATGCCACTAGTGTAATTGGTCTTATGGAGGACGTCAGGTTTTGTACCTTCAACGTCAGACCTAACATAGTCAGGACCAAGTAGGTCCTGAAGCACACAGGAAATAAACCTAGGATAAGACATGTGTCTTTGCCTAGATTTCCCTGAGAGCTTGGCAACAAGGTCACGGAAGATTATACCTCCGATATCTATTTTTCTACCCTCTAGGAGACTGAACAACATCAATTGTTGTGATGAGTTCAACTGCTCTGTGGAGGATTTATTCCCTCCAAGGACCTGAATGACAAAGGCCATCAGGATCCTCCAGATAGGGTGGAACCAGGTCTTCACAATTAGAGCCTTGTCCAATAAGGCTCCTGAGGACATTTCAGGACGCTTAGGGTCATGAGGTCCTAGAAAAAGCATTTCTGCTTTAACCTCTTGGTCAATAGGGTTGGGCTCAAAAGCCTCAGCGAAATCAAGACCAGTGGCCTTGATGAAGGTTTTGTAATCCAGGGAGAGGGGCCTTCTCCCATTCATCAATGTGAATGTGATGATGGATTCTTTGGTGTCTTTAGGGCTAGTAGCCACTGCAGTACACCAGAATTCCCTCAAGTAGTCATGATAAATAACTGAGGGGGTGGTTGTAAATGCCTTAGCAAGGAAGCAGTTTTGTAAAAATTTAACCACATTCTTGCAGGCAAAGAACTTTTGTGGATAGGCAAAGTTTCCTACCACATTGTTCTTGGTGAGGTCTACACCCTCTAATATGAATTCCACATTAGGGGCGTATATGATAGCATTAGAAGAAGCCATTTGTATTGGTAGGTCTGGGTTAACAAATGATTCTGGGTTTCTAAAGCCTAAGAACACACACACAAGATTTAGTTTTTGAAAGAAAAGGGCAAAATTTTGCTTAAGATTTCTAAAAACATGTGTGTGTTGTTTTTGCATAGGGTATTTATAGGGAAGAGAAGTGTAGGGTAATTTGGGTATTAAGCGGATTTTATTTATTCAAAAAGAATTTTTGGAAACTGTTTTGAATAAAATGTTTTGGGATCTGCATTTAATGCCACCACTTCACTTTCCCTGGTTTGGCGCAACAGTCAAGGTGAACAGTTGAGCAGTTCTACAAAAGTGTAATTTGCAGAGATGAGTCATCACATATCTGTAATGTGATTGGAGAGGCATTTAATGCCAAGTGGGAATGTGGGGGCCCAGAGGTGGAAGCCAGAAAGGCAAAAGAACAAATATTCTTATATTAAATAAGAATTCAGTTACCAACCTCGGACATTTACTAACTAGATACTTAGAGCATTTAAGTTAGTATTTAATGTCTCTTGAGGGCCCTGAATGACTTTTCATTCAGTGAACCTGATTGTCAGGACTTGGGTTTAGTCACTGATGGTTCTAGTGTTCAGGAATTTGGGTTTAATTCCTGAGGTTCAAGGGTTCAGGAACTTGGGTTTAGTTCCTGAAGTCCAACATTTCAGGAACTTGGGCTTAGTTCCTGAGGTTTCAGTGATTCTTTTCACTGAAGTACACATTGAGTCAGGGACCTGGGTTTTCAGAATTTATACTTATTTGGATGGAATCAATCAGTGGACTGATTCTCAATATCCAACATTTCAAGTTCATCTTTCAGTCTTGTGAAAGTTGGTTCATCCAATGGCTTGGTGAATATATCAGCTAGTTGATATTCAGTAGGAATGAAGTGTAATTCAATGTCACCATTCATGACATGGTCCCTGATGAAATGATATCTGATACCAATGAGTTTCATACCATGCCCTGGGAGCTTGTTTCAGTCCATAAAGGGCTTTGTTAAGCTTGCAGACATAGTCAGGAAACTCATGGCTTTCAAATCCAGGAGGTTGCTGAACATAAACTTCTTCTTTCAGTGAACCATTTAAGAATGCACTTTTAACATCCATTTGGTACACCTTGAAGTTCATGTAAGTAGCAAAAGCAAGGAAGATCCTGATGGCTTCTATCCTTGCTACTAGTGCAAATATTTCTTCATAGTCAATGCCTTCTTGTTGATTATAGCCTTTGGCTACAAGTCTGGCTTTGTTCTTAATGACTATGCCATTTTCATCAGATTTGTTTTTGAATACCCATTTCATGTCAATGACTGAAACATCTTCAGGACACTTGACCAAGGTCATTACCTTGTTTTTGTCAAATTGTTCTAGTTCATCATGTATGGCCTGAACCCAACTTGGGTGTTTAAGTGCTTCCTTGACACTTTTGGGTTCAATTGTGGAAATAAAGTCCACAAATAGGCATTCATTGGCTGAGGCTGCTCTCAGTTCAGCAGCCATGCTTCTTGTGAGCATGCCTTCAGTAGGCTCACCAATTATATTGACAAGTTCTATATCCTAAGACCTAGTCCAATTGTCCTGAGGTCTTGGAAACTGATTAGAGCTTGTAGAGGCCTGATGGGTAGGATCAGGATCAGACACATGATGATCTTCAGTATCTTGAGTGTCTGAGTGGGTTGACTCATCACTGTGATTGTTTATTTCCTGAGCATTTTGTACTGACTGAATGATTTCATCAGTACTTTGTGCTTCAACAAACTCAGTGATGGTTGGGTAAGGAAGGTTATGGGGAATGATGTAATAGGAGATGTCAGCATTTGCTTGGTACTGTGTGGAAGGAACATTATCAGGATGATGTTCATCAGGAGGATATCTTGATGATTCATCAATACCTATCTCTTCCGCTGAGTTGTTAGAGACACTGATAGCATCAGTGCTCTCATCAAAGGTAACATGAAATGTTTCCTCAGTATGCTGTCTCCTAGTGTTGAACACCCTGAAGGCCTTTGAGACAAGGGAGTATCCAAGGAAGTATCCATCATCAGCTTTGGCATCAAATTTTCCTAAGTGATCCTTGTGATTATGAATAAACACAGGACACCCAAAGACATGAAAGTAGCTGATGTCAGGGATCCTTCCCTTGAATAACTCATAAGGAGTTTTGCTATGTCTCTTGACAATGATGGATCTGTTTTGTGTGTAACAGGCAGTCTTTACTGCTTCAGTCCAAAAGTGTTTGGAAAGGACTGATCCATTTAGCATTGTTCTGGCTGCTTCAATGAGAGTTCTATTTTTCCTTTCAGCCACACCATTTTGTTCAGGTGTGTATGGTGAGGAAAATTTTTGGGAAATTCCTTTCTCATCACAGAAACATTCAAGTTCATAATTTTTGAACTCTGTTTCATTGTCAGTCCTAATTTGTTTGACCTTGATGTCATTTTGATTTTCAATGTTCCTGACAAAGGACATTATTGTTTCAACTGCCTGACTCTTTTTGATCAGGAAGTATACCCAAGTGTATCTTGAGTATTCATCCACAATGACCAGAGTATATTTCTCATGGTTAATGGACCTAGGACTAATTGGTCCAAATAGATCCATATGGAGAAGATGTAGGCAGTTCCTGATGGAAAAGTTGGTTTTGGTTTTAAAGGATGCTCTGTGATGTTTACCTTTTTCACAAGCTGAGCATGGTTTATCCTTTGAAAACACAAGAGATGGTAAGCCAAGGACCTTGTTTTGTTTCACAAGGTTGTTTATGTTTTTGAAGTTCGGGTGGGAGAGTCTCTTATGCCAAAGCCAGTTGAGAGTATCAGTGGCCTTGGTAAAGAGACAAGTTCCATTCTGAGTCAGACTGGACATGTACAACACATAAACATCATGTCTTCTTGGTGCAATAAGGACAACTTCCTTATTAGCATTGAAGATGATTCCTTGTTTATCATCAAACTGAACTATGTATTTAGCATCACATAGTTGACTGACACTTATCAAATTGTATTTAAGACCATTTACATAAGCTATCCTAGTAAAGACTATACCATTGCAGTTTACTGAACCATAACCTTCAGTGAGACATGATGAGTTATCAGCAAATATCACTTTGGGTCCTGATTCATCAACATACTTGTGCAGATACTCCTTCACACCAGTCATGCTCCTTGAACATCCACTATCTAGATGGCAAACAGGATCCCTGGCATGTTTCTGCACAAATAGTAAACTGGGTTAGTTCTTTCTAGGACTCCACTTCTTGGATGGCTTAGCTTTGGGGGTCTTTTTAATATTTACAATTGATTTATGGTCGGTGGTGTAGTGGACTGAGCTACCACAAATTATGCATTTGATTGCAGATGTAGACTCAGTAGACTGAAAGGCTGACTTTGTCATACCTCTTCTGGCCTGAATGGCCTTATCACCTCCTGAGGTGTCATGAGTGGAACTTTCACTATTTTCACAACAATTGTCAATTTGACAATCCATAGGATGGTGATCATTGAACCCACAGTAAGGGCAAGGTGCAAAAGGTTTTGCCTTTTGTTTCTGTTTCTATTTAGAATCAGAAGGGTAGTTTAAAGACTGAGCTTTAAGGCTTGCCATCTTTGATGTGACTGAGTGTGTTTTATGATCAGAGGTCCTGTGATCATCTTTTTTGCAAATCATGCAATAAAGAATTCTATAGCAATCATCAGTGATATGATTGGTATAGTTACACATTTCACATCTTTTCAGGGGTTTTGAGGGTTTGGGTTTGGTCTTTGAGGAAGCTGGTTTTTGTTCCTTCTTGGATTGAGAAGGTTTCTCAGAAGATGCAATCTTCTCACCCAGCTTCCTGACCATTTCAGCCAACTGATCAAATTTTGAGTCAGGGCTTTGGGTTATTACTTCAGAAGGGACTGAAGAAGATGAGTCATCAGTATTTACTGAGACTTCAAATGTTGGTCTTTTCAGGATTGTTTTTCCCAATCCTGACCTCTCCTTTGGAGAGTGTTGAGAGTAGACCATTGGTGGGAGGCCTAAGTTGGGTGCAGCACCCTGAAGGGTATTCAGTGGTGGGAGTGGTGGATATGATTCTGATTAAGACTCATTTACTGACTCAGTATTACTGAGTGGTTCAGTGAGTTCAAGCTTACTGAGTTGTTCAGTAAGTCCAAGCATATTTTTCAAAGCCTGACTTTCAGGAAGCAAGATCTTTCCAGTCTCAAAGTTTGGTAACTTACTGACTGGGTTGTCCCTGACAATCCAGTCATTTGACTTGGGAAGCATTTCTTTCTCAAATGATATGCCAGCTGGAACAAAGGTCAATTCACTGGGACTTACATTGGGGTTAACCATGTGATGGTCAATTCCTATTGTTTTCCTAGGGATTAAACCCACAGTATCAAAGACCTTGGGGTTCTTTTTGGTCTAGCCTTGGATGACAGCTTTTTCTTTGTTAAGTTCAGTTAGTAGGGCTTGGTTTTGTTTCAAAATTTCAGTGTTCTGAATTTGTAGAGTAATTGTTTCTAATTTGGCTTGCTTCAGTACAAGCAATTCATCTCTACATTTATTCAATTCTGACACTATGTTGTTATATTTTGAAAACATGTTAAGCCTTTTTTCCTCAACAAATTTAAGATCTACACAAATATAATTCATGTAAGACTGCCAATCAGAATCATCATCCATAGAAAGTAAAGTGTTTACCTTCTTCATGGTGATGTTTACCCATTCTCCATTCCTTGCATGGATTTTCCCAACAGCCACTTGATCACCTTCAGAGAGTGCCATCAGTGCACTCACTCTAATTTCCTCATCCGAGGATACCTCTTCTTCATCCCAATCATAAGCTTCAGCTACTAAAACCTTGTTCTTTGCCTGAACAGGTTTGGATATTTGAGCAGCCTGAGACATAGAGGGATTAGTTTCAAGAATTGCAAGTTTAGCCTTGGCTTTCCTATATTTTGCTTCAAAGTCTTTTTGACCCTTGTTTTGAAATTGTTGGGTCGATGATGAGTGTCTAAATACTCATCATTTTTACCTAATCTGAGCTGCCAAAACATCCAAAAACACTCAGAAATGCATCATAATACTGAAATTATCCCAAAATTGTGTTTTATATGTTTCAGATGCAAAATGTTTAAAAACAGATAAAAAACGAACAAAGTTTGCGTAATTGGCAGTTTCAGTCCCTCAACTTTCAAAAGTTGTCAAAACTAGTCCCTGGTTATTCTAAAAACAGGAAAAGTCATCAAAGGTCCTTTAATAATCATAAAAGTACATAATAAGTCCTTTGGTGCAAAGTTTCATAAAATTACAAGTTTAGTCCCTCAACTTTGAAAAATGTCAAAAATGGTCCTTAAGGTTTTAAAAATGGAAAATTATCAAAAATAAACCTTTGAGCTAATCATTTATGGCATAATTGGTCCTTGTGATATTTATTGTGAATTTACAGGTTTGGCCCTCAAAGTTTCAGAATATTACACTTTTGGTCCTTGTGATATTTTAACTACAAACCAAACGGATCCTAAATTAATAAAAACCCAACACCCTATTAAACTAAACCCAACCCATCCTTATTATTACTACCCAACCCAATTAACCACCAAGCCCAATCCTTCCATTAAAACCCAACCTGACCCAACCTGGTATAACAAAACCAGTTTGACTTCGGTCAAACTTTTCCCTAACCTCACAAACCCGCCAAAACAACCTCACCCATAGTATCTCTGCAATACCACTCCCCCTCCTCCTACACGCTACCTAACAATGCCAAAAGCTTTAAAAGCTTCTTCTCCACCTCTCCAAATGCATTTAATGCTATTAACCTGCTCAAATCCACTAGTAAGAATTTTGGCGCCAAAATGATGAATCAATGGCTGAGATCGATTTGGAGCAATTCAAGGGTTCAGATGTGCTCAGAGAAGTCGGCTAAAGGTTTCCCAGTTGTATTTTGTATATATAGATCAAATGTAATAGGAATTTAGAGTAGTTAAATTTTATTAAATCGTCATTTACTTTATTGTCTTTCCTTATTGTAATTTTTATTATCAGTCATTAATATAGTCACTTTACAGTCAATTTGATCTCTTTTTAATATATCTTGTCTTTATTTTCAGTCACTTTACAATTTCATGCTTTACTGTGGTTCGAATTAATTTAAATGTTGTTTGGAAATACTTATTATCTGTTTACATAAGCTCAGATAAGCTAATCATAGCTTACTTTGAGCTTATGTTAGTGTAATCCTGTTCTATTTCAAGAAATCAAGAAAAGTCAAAGAAAGTCAACTGGGAGGTCAAATAAGCAATTCTGAGGTTTAGAAGCTAAGCTGGATGGTTTTCTGGTTTCTAGCTTGTTGACAACAAGCTAGGAGTAGTTTATGATCTTTGGTTCTTGTTCTACAGGCTCTTTTAAGTTGTAAGCATATTTCAAGTTTTTGCTTAATTTGCCATTTTACTGTTGCACTGCTTATTAGTAGCTTTTTATTGTTAATTTTTGCTTATTAGTGGTTTGTAGACTTGTTTCATCAATAATATCAGTATTTATATAGTTTGGTTTTCATTTTGCTTAAAAACTCCAAAAAAGTCAAAAACAGTCAACTATAGCATAGCTTATTCTATTGCTTAATTTTGTTTTGAAAGTTGCTTATTATAGTTCTTATAAGTTGATTAGTCAATAAAAATCAGTGTTCATTAGTCAATTTTTCTATTTTCTTTGAAAACTCAAAACAGACACACCAAAAGGGTTGTTTGGTTTAGCAGGTCAACAAGGTCAAACCTTGGTTTTACTGTTGCTTTGCACTTATCCCAACTTTGGTTAAGCTTTTATAAGCCATATTAAGCTGTTTTCTAATTTTAAAAAAGTTACTTAAGTATAAAACCAAGTTTTTGGTTCTTTGTGTTGATTTTGGGCTGTGAAAAGCTCAAATAAGCCATCTAAAGCCATAAGCTCCTATTGCCCATTTTCTTGGCTTCTCTGAGTCCATTGTGACTCATTTGAAGTAACCACAAAGGTTGGTTCAAATCCCTAAGGCTTGTGCACTTCTGTGCAGCCCTGCATCAGCAGAATCAGCATATGCTGATTGCTGAGACTGCTGAACTAGCTTCAATTGTGGCTTATTTACTTAAGCTCTTGCCTAGCTCTTTGTGTCTCTAAAAAGTTCATACTGCTAGCTCAAGTTTGCCCCCATAAGATTGCATCTCAGTACTTATTTGGTTGGCTTAAATTGCCTTGAAAGTTGGCAATTTTCCAAGGTTTCTGCTGAAACCTTGTTGCTGCTCATCTTCTTATTAGCTTAAATCATAGTGCTTATTTGTAGTTTTCAGTTGTTTTGTGCTTTATTAAGTTGTTTTAACTTATCCTGAGCATTTGGTTGAGTTTAGTGCTTTTTAGCTTATTTTTGGCTTATTTGCCAACTGCTTATCTGCCCAAATCAGCACTCCAGGCTTATTAAACATTTTATTTTATTTTTCATAGCTTTTTAATAATATTTTAGATTTATCTGTAAATTTTCATAATTTTCTGAATAGTTTTGATATTTTTAATCTTTTTTATTAGTTTCTATTAGTAATAAAATCATAATAAATAGAATATTAATCAGAAAAATATAATTCCAATTTTCATAATTTTCTTTTTATCATTTTTAATCTAGGAAAAATATAATTGTATTATTAAACCTTAAGAAAAACCAAAAATAGAAATATAGTGATAGCTTCTATTTAATAGAATTTATTATTTTTTTTAAATTTTAATTAAGTAATTTTCATTTTTATAATTTTCTTATTTTCTATTTACTTAATAATATTTTTAGAAAAAGTTTTAGAATTTTCTTTGTTCATTTAGTATTTTTTTTTATATAATTTAAATTAGTTTAATAAGTAATTAAATAATAAATAATTAATAATAATTAAATAAAAAGTGTAAAAAAATATAATTTAAGTTTTTAAATAAGTTTTAAGTTATTTTACATTTTTAGGTTTTAAATTTTATAAATTTTATTTTTTGTCCCATTTTAGCTTTTTCGTTGCGCGTTTTTAAGTTAATTTATTCGCGTTTAATTTTATTGTGAATATTTGTTTTTAAATTGTCATTTAGAATTGTTAAAAAAGCAAAATCATAAGCAATCTAAATCATCAATCACTCTAATCCTAGCTTTTCACAGTTGCCCATTCATATCTCGTTGGGAAACGATTCGGGTAATTACTTACCTGTCTTAACACTACACACGAACGTGAGTTTTTGCAAGTATCCTTTTTCACAAAGGGGTAATTTGTAATTGTTCACGAGCATCCGTCGTTGCATAATATTTATATCTATTTAGCACGGATCAAATTTTGGCGCCGCTGCCGGGGAGGTGTGCTGCGACAGTTGTGTAAGTTTTAGCGATTAGTGATTCGAGATCCTTCTCCCAAGAAGTTCCTATTTCCCATAAACAATATAAAATACAAAAATATTTTTCTTTTCTTTTCTATAATTATTATTATTATTATCATACAAAAAATTAAAAACCCAAAAACATTTTCCGTTTTCTTTAATAATAACAAATAAAATATTACCATCGAGAACCAAGACTGAGTACTACCTAACTGGGGGTACGGCCATAATAAGTTCCCAAACCTAAGATAAAAACTTGCCTTTGTATCACTTGCGAATATCGGCTCACCTTTGATTGATAAACAAACTATAACGGAGGTTTAAGGATAGTCTGACATTAAATTGTCGGACTGAAAGAAGCGGATTTTTAAGGAGCATTAAGTTGCCCACCTTTGCTTCTCCGCCACTCTGTGCGTTTATCTTTTAGAGAGCTACCGTACGCTTGTTGATTATTGGTTTAAGTTCACTTGTGTTTTTTCTCGATCTTGATTTTAATTGAAAAATTTTGTTAAGTGCATGCGCACTCGTTCTTCTAGGTCATCAAGCCCTCTTCGTGAGCTTGGAAAAATATCTCGAAGACGTCGTAGACGTTCTGCTCCGTCAATCGTACCCGAGTTACGTACTGATCCCAAAACCCCTGACATCATGGCTGAAGACCGTCCTATGAATGAGCTGCTCCAAGCTCCCACCATTGGGTACGGAGATGCCATTGTTGTTCCAGCCATCGTGGCTGAGAATTTTGAGCTTAAGACTGGGTTAATAAACCTGGTAACCCAGAGGCAATTCTATGGTTTTGACAGGGACGATCCTCAAGATCACATTAGATGGTTCAATAAAATCACATCCACCATCAAATGCAAAAATGTCCCTGAGGAATCAATCAAACTTCTTCTTTTCCCATTTTCCATCGATGGGGCAGCCCGGATTTGGCTTGACAAACAACCCCCTCGATCAATAACAACTTGGGAAGATCTGGTTCAGAAATTCGTGAATGAATTCTTTCCTCCGTCTAAAACCACGTATCTCAAAAATGAAATCATGAAATTCTCTCAAAGGTTTGATGAACCATTTGGAGAAGCATGGGAGCGTTTCAAAGAATTGCTCCGCAAATGTCCTCATCACGGTTTCACCGATTTGATGCAAATGGACACTTTCTACAATGGGTTAAACCCATCTGACCAAGATTCTCTTAATGCCTCAGCTGGAGGTAATTTTCTGAGCAAATCTACTAAAGAAGCCATTGCTCTCATTGAAAATAAGTCAAAGGTCCGCACTGCACGAGCCAGACCATATAATTCTCAGGCTAGTGCTGGTCCTTCCACTTCATCTCCCGTGAATCAGTCTAGTACTGATACTCAGCTTGCTGAACTCACAAAGGTTATTCAAGCTTTGGTTTTCTCCACACAAAAGAAAGAGTCCGCTCCGCAAACTTCTCACACTGCTGAAGTCAAAAAAATAGAAGTTTGTGTTACTTGTGGTGGTCCTCACGCTTACTACAATTGTACTGCCACTGATGGCAATGCATTTGAAGTCAAAGCTTTAGCCGGATCTTCCAATCAAGGAGGTGGTCAATACCATCCTCATGTGGAAACAAATTACCGTGCTAGCAATCAGCATGGACCACCCGGTTTTCCTTCTCCTAATAATCCAAATAGGAATAATCCTAATCAGCAAAGAGGGCAAAACACACAGAATCAATATCATGCCCCGAACAATCAATACCCACCCCAAAGGGGTAATCAAGGGTATTCAGCTCCTAATTCCCAAAGACCTCTCTCGAGTGAGCTTGATAGCTACATCAAGGTTAATGAGACCAATATGAAGGCAATGCAAAATCAAATCTCTAATTTGAAGAATGAATTTCAGTCCTCAATAAACAAGCAAGGGACTGAGCTTTCAAACAAAATCGATCATTCTCAAAGCGAAGTTTAAAATATGTTTGCCAGTCTCATGGACCATCTTAATCCACCTTCTACCTCGGGAGGTCTTCCAAGTAACACTGTTGTCAACCCAAGGGGTGAACTCAAGGCTGTCACTACACATAGTGGTAAAGCTCATGTTGGACCGTCAATTCCTATTTTCTCTCCGGTGAGGGAATTGGAACAAGAAATCAAGGTGACAAAGGACTCGGTGCTTCCCACTAACAATGGAAGTGCTAAATACGTCCAACCTTCGTCATCCAAAATTCTACAACCCACAATTGCTCCTCAACCGTCAAGAATAGATCCAACTCTATCACGATTTACGGTTAAAAGTGTGTCAACCAAACTTAGTGAGCAAAGAACAGCCAGATATTATTCCGAAATGCTCAATGCTGTTCCTGTCAGTGTACTTGATGACAGTGATGATGACGGAGATACCACTTTCGTCAAAGCTATCACCACTCGGAGTGGTGCTGCTTATGAGGGGCCAGTTGGCCCTATTCCTCCTCCGTTATTTGAAATGGAAAAAGAGACGGAGGATGCTGTTAAGATTCCTGAAGTCCATCCTCCGGTTGTCCCGAAAAAATCCAAACCAGGAGTTGTCTTTGAATCTGTTAAGACTCCTGAAGTTGTTGTCCCTAAATCCAAACCTTACATTCCTTACCCATCGCGCTTAAATGAGCAAAAGCTCCGTGAAAAAGCTAGTCAACAAATGGACAAATTCTTTCAAATCTTTAAAGAATTACATTTTGACATCAGCTTTGCGGATGCTATCATTCTGATGCCCAAATTTGCATCAACAATCAAACACTTGTTAAGCAACAAGGAAAAGCTGATTGAAATGGCTAAAACTCCGTTAAATGAGAACTGCTCAGCGGTTATCTTAAAAAAGCTTCCGGAGAAGCTTGGAGATCCTGGAAAGTTTCTACTACCTTGTGTATTTCCAGGAATGGTTGAATGCTATGCCTTAGCAGATCTAGGTGCAAGCATCAACCTGATGCCTCATTCAGTATGGAAGAAACTTTCTCTTCCGGCTCTTACTCCTACCTGCATGACTCTAGAGCTTGCAGATCGAACCATATCTCATCCTTGCGGCATTGCCGAAGATGTGTTTGTAAAAGTAGGTAAGTTCCATTTTCCAGCTGACTTTGTGGTTGTTGAATTCGACGCAGATCAAAAGGTTCCTCTCATTCTTGGACGAGGATTCCTAAAAACGGGCCATGCTCTTATTGATGTATTTAAGCATGAGATCACATTGCGTGTTGATAAGGAAGCTGTTACCTTTAACCATGATCAAACTTCAAAGTACTCCTCAAATTATAATTCTGCATCGGTTAACCGAATAGATGTCATTGACATTGCTTCAGAGGAGTACTCTCAAGAAAGTCTAGGTTATTTTCATAATTCTGTGAGTGGTGATCCCACTCCATCTTTTCAACCTATCATTTCCGACTCTTCCCCTTCTTTCCCTCCGTTTGAGGGAAGTGATTCCAATTTGGAAGAGATCGAGGCTTTTCTCAAGTGTGATTCATTTCTGGAAGGAATTGATAACGCTGAGATTGATTTGGAGGGAGATATTCTTCTTCTTGAGAAATTGTTAAATCAGGACAATTCCCCTCCTCTCCCTCCCGTTGAACTTCATAAATTTCCGGAGATCAAGATTAAGGACTTGCCTCCTCCACTTGAAAATGCAATTCTTGAGGAGGAAGTTCTTATCTTAAGTGCTATTCTGATCTCTCTTCTTCCCTTCACTTACCCGGTGATTTCCCCTGTCTTTCACTCATTCGGGAGTGAGGATATTACCTTTGACCCCGGCATTGTCCATCTAACATTGGTTTAAATGCCGGATTTATCTCATCGGTGTGGAACTTTCTTATGCTCAATTGGTTATCCAAGCATCTTGAAATGAAAGTCCGATGGAGATGGTTTCTTCCACTTACTTCCCCATAGACTTTTAAATTACTTTTTCTCCCGGGCTGTTCAGGAACCCTTTGTTACGGTTGACCGTTCACAAGCGGTTAGCTTGCGTGATAAACCTGACTGTTCGGGAGGAATCAACTCAATTCGGGGTCGAGTCAAGCTAGCGACTCGGTTATCAAAAACAGTAGCAAAATATGGGTTTTCACCCATGTCTCACCCTAGTGTGGGGGAGATGCCCCACATGTTGTAAATATGTACAGTAAAAAAAAAATGGCTATTAATATTTCCCTTTCACGTTCTAAGTGTTGGTTTAACAACCGGTTCTTTGAATATTGAGGGCAATATTCAGTTCTAAGTGTGGGGGGGAATTCTTGCGAATTTGATCAAATGTACCATCTAGTACCCCCATTTTAGCCAAAATTTTTAAAAATATTTTCTCACTTAGAACGCAATAAATGGTTATCAGTCCGCCATGTCTAACCCACATAAGGATTGGCTAATCCGAGAGCAAACGGCTCTTGGTAAAGATATCTCAAATCCGTTGATGGCTTACAATTTGCCGAAAATTGTATGGTATTCAACTCACCATATCCTAAAAAGTGAAGAGTTGACTAGCCCGCAAGGTTATGGCTTGTGGTAAAGGCAGTGGAAAGACCATAATTGGTAATCAGCTCACCAAAGATAATATTGATAATTTATCTAAGAGTTGGCTAGTCCAGAAGCAAACGGCTTTTGGTAAAGACAAATCAAAACCGCTGACAGCTGATGGTTTGCTCAAAATCATTTGGTTATCATTGTACCAAAGTATCACATACTAAAACAATTGGCTACTCCAGAAGTAATGGCTTTTGGTAAAGAGAAAAATCCATTAAAACTTCATAAAAGATTGCTAGGGACTAGCAATAGTTTAGTGTGGGGGATTGATGAGTGTCTAAATATTCATCATTTTTACCTAATCTGAGCTGCCAAAACATCCAAAAACACTCAGAAATGCATCATAATACTGAAATTATCCCAAAATTGTGTTTTATATGTTTCAGATGCAAAATGTTTGAAAACAGATAAAAAACGAACAAAGTTTGCGTAATTGGCAGTTTCAGTCCCTCAACTTTCAAAAGTTGTCAAAACTAGTCCCTGGTTATTCTAAAAACAGGAAAAGTCATCAAAGGTCCTTTAATAATCATAAAATTACATAATAAGTCCTTTGGTGCAAAGTTTCATAAAATTACAAGTTTAGTCCCTCAACTTTGAAAAAATATCAAAAATGGTCCTTAAGGTTTTAAAAATGGAAAATTATCAAAAATAAACCTTTGAGCTAATCATATATGGCATAATTGGTCCTTGTGATATTTATTGTGAATTTACAGGTTTGGCCCTTCAAGTTTCAGAATATTACACTTTTGGTCCTTGTGATATTTTAACTACAAACCAACCGGATCCTAAATTAATAAAAACCCAACACCCTATTAAACTAAACCCAACCCATCCTTATTATTACTACCCAGCCCAATTAACCACCAAGCCCAATCCTTCCATTAAAACCCAACCCGACCCAACCTGGTATAACAAAACCAGTTTGACTTCGGTCAAACTTTTCCCTAACCTCACAAACCCGCCAAAACAACCTCACCCATAGTATCTCTGCAATACCACTCCCCCTCCTCCTACACGCTACCTAACAATGCCAAAAGCTTTAAAAGCTTCTTCTCCACCTCTCCAAATGCATTTAATGCTATTAACCTGCTCAAATCCACTAGTGAGAATTTTGGCGCCAAAATGATGAATCAATGGCTGAGATCGATTTGGAGCAATTCAAGGGTTCAGATGTGCTCAGAGAAGTCGGCTAAAGGTTTCCCAGTTGTATTTTGTATATATAGATCAAATGTAATAGGAATTTAGAGTAGTTAAATTTTATTAAATCGTCATTTACTTTATTGTCTTTCCTTATTGTAATTTTTATTATCAGTCATTAATATAGTCACTTTACAGTCAATTTGATCTCTTTTTAATATATTCTTGTCTTTATTTTCAGTCACTTTACAATTTCATGCTTTACTGTGGTTCGAATTAATTTAAATGTTGTTTGGAAATACTTATTATCTGTTTACATAAGCTCAGATAAGCTAATCATAGCTTACTTTGAGCTTATGTTAGTGTAATCCTGTTCTATTTCAAGAAATCAAGAAAAGTCAAAGAAAGTCAACTGGGAGGTCAAATAAGCAATTCTGAGGTTTAGAAGCTAAGCTGGATGGTTTTCTGGTTTCTAGCTTGTTGACAACAAGCTAGGAGTAGTTTATGATCTTTGGTTCTTGTTCTACAGGCTCTTTTAAGTTGTAAGCATATTTCAAGTTTTTGCTTAATTTGCCATTTTACTGTTGCACTGCTTATTAGTAGCTTTTTATTGTTAATTTTTGCTTATTAGTGGTTTGTAGACTTGTTTCATCAATAATATCAGTATTTATATAGTTTGGTTTTCATTTTGCTTAAAAACTCCAAAAAAGTCAAAAACAGTCAACTATAGCATAGCTTATTCTATTGCTTAATTTTGTTTTGAAAGTTGCTTATTATAGTTCTTATAAGTTGATTAGTCAATAAAAATCAGTGTTCATTAGTCAATTTTTCTATTTTCTTTGAAAACTCAAAACAGACACACCAAAAGGGTTGTTTGGTTTAGCAGGTCAACAAGGTCAAACCTTGGTTTTACTGTTGCTTTGCACTTATCCCAACTTTGGTTAAGCTTTTATAAGCCATATTAAGCTGTTTTCTAATTTTAAAAAGTTACTTAAGTATAAAACCAAGTTTTTGGTTCTTTGTGTTGATTTTGGGCTGTGAAAAGCTCAAATAAGCCATCTAAAGCCATAAGCTCCTATTGCCCATTTTCTTGGCTTCTCTGAGTCCATTGTGACTCATTTGAAGTAACCACAAAGGTTGGTTCAAAGCCCTAAGGCTTGTGCACTTCTGTGCAGCCCTGCATCAGCAGAATCAGCATATGCTGATTGCTGAGACTGCTGAACTAGCTTCAATTGTGGCTTATTTACTTAAGCTCTTGCCTAGCTCTTTGTGTCTCTAAAAAGTTCATACTGCTAGCTCAAGTTTGCCCCCATAAGATTGCATCTCAGTACTTATTTGGTTAGCTTAAATTGCCTTGAAAGTTGGCAATTTTCCAAGGTTTCTGCTGAAACCTTGTTGCTGCTCATCTTCTTATTAGCTTAAATCATAGTGCTTATTTGTAGTTTTCAGTTGTTTTGTGCTTTATTAAGTTGTTTTAACTTATCCTGAGCATTTGGTTGAGTTTAGTGCTTTTTAGCTTATTTTTGGCTTATTTGCCAACTGCTTATCTGCCCAAATCAGCTCTCCAGGCTTATTAAACATTTGATTTTATTTTTCATAGCTTTTTAATAATATTTTAGATTTATCTGTAAATTTTCATAATTTTCTGAATAGTTTTGATATTTTTAATCTTTTTTATTAGTTTCTATTAGTAATAAAATCATAATAAATAGAATATTAATCAGAAAAATATAATTCCAATTTTCATAATTTTCTTTTTATCATTTTTAATCTAGGAAAAATATAATTGTATTATTAAACCTTAAGAAAAACCAAAAATAGAAATATAGTGATAGCTTCTATTTAATAGAATTTATTTTTTTTTTTAAATTTTAATTAAGTAATTTTCATTTTTATAATTTTCTTAGTTTCTATTTACTTAATAATATTTTTAGAAAAAGTTTTAGATTTTTCTTTGTTCATTTAGTATTTTTTTTTATATAATTTAAATTAGTTTAATAAGTAATTAAATAATAAATAATTAATAATAATTAAATAAAAAGTGTAAAAAAATATAATTTAAGTTTTTAAATAAGTTTTAAGTTATTTTACATTTTTAGGTTTTAAATTTCATAAATTTTATTTTTTGTCCCATTTTAGCTTTTTCGTTGCGCGTTTTTAAGTTAATTTATTCGCGTTTAATTTTATTGTGAATATTTGTTTTTAAATTGTCATTTAGAATTGTTAAAAAAGCAAAATCATAAGCAATCTAAATCATCAATCACTCTAATCCTAGCTTTTCACAGTTGCCCATTCATATCTCGTTGGGAAACGATTCGGGTAATTACTTACCTGTCTTAACACTACACACGAACGTGAGTTTTTGCAAGTATCCTTTTTCACAAAGGGGTAATTTGTAATTGTTCACGAGCATCCGTCGTTGCATAATATTTATATCTATTTAGCACGGATCAGTCGACTGAAACATTCTAGGTTGAAACTTGCTATTTCCTGAGGAACTATTTCCTGAAAATTTGTAAGAGGGTTCTGAGGTGGTTTTAGAATAACAGTCCCTAGCAAAATGACCCTTTTTACCACAATTAAAGCATTCAGTGGTTTCATTTGCTTTTCCTTTTGAAAAGTTGGACTGGTTTCTTTTGATGAAACGTTTTGAACTAGCAAGGAGTGCCCTCCCTTGGAATTCCAAGTTTAAATCTTTTAGGTACTCATCACTAGTCCTTTCATCAATTTCATCCTCAGAATCCTCTTGAAAGTCCTGCACAACATCATTAGTTTAAAAAGCAGTTGATATGGGTGTGGAAGTCAAGGCCTTTTTGGACTCAAGAGCTTTTGAGTCAGGGTATCTCCTTGAGATTAAGTTGTCTTCATAGAAAAACTTCCCGCAGATCTCAGGGAGCTCAAGGGTCTGAATGTGATTAGCATTCCTCAGGCCTTGTGAGAAGTTTAGCCACTTCTCAGGGAGACTGTTGACAAAGCCAACATTTGTCTCATGCTTAGACAAAACTACACCATCATTTGATAGTTCGTTTATCAAGGTCTTGTATCTGGTATAAGTCTGAGAGAGACTTTCAGAGTCTTTTGCCCTGAAAGTATTATACTCAAGTTTCAGGTCCATGACCCTGTTTTCCTTGGTATCTGAGGGACCCTCAAAGCTATTGACCAAGTCATCCCAAGTTTGCTTGGCTGTTGAACAGTTGATGACTGATTCCATTATATCGTCAGGAAGACATGATATAATGATGCTTTTCAGGCGTTGGTCTTGATTGACCACCCTCCTCTCATCAATGGTCCATTGAGCCTCAGGCTTGTTTAGCCCTTCAGCAGTCTTTGGGACATAAGGACCATCTTTGACACAAGTGATGTAGTATGGTTCCATACCAGTCAAGTAGCAAAGCATTCGCTTTTTCCACTTGCTAAATTTACCAGCTTCAAGTCGTGGGGCAACAGCTGAAAAGCTTCCACCCTTTTTGTCGACTAGCTGGGGCACATTTGCATCAGTCATAGTAGGATCTTGGTTTTAAAAACCTTGAGCACTCTTGGTTAATTTTGAAAGATTTTATAAACCAGAGGCTCTGATACCACTTGTTGTTCCCTTAACACGCTTAGAGTTAACTAGAAAGTTAATCTATTTGTGTTTATGACTAATACAATGTAATGATTACTTCTAACAGTTAATGAAACGTTAATATAAACACACAGTATTTTCAACGTTTAAATTCTTATTAGAAATGAATCAAAGAATCTATTACCCAAAGTGTTTTGTGGAATAAACACTTTGGGATTGAATAGACAAGGTATGGGTTGTCTCCTATCTAAACTCAATGCTATGCTTGAGTGGTAACAATATGCCTCACTGAGCTATCTCAGGGACTGGTTACTCTTTGTAGGAGAGAAGTTGTTTTGCAAATGTCTAAGGCTTTCAATGTACAAAACACACTCAACTTCTCTCCTTCTGAACCTATTTATACACAAGTATAAAGAGTAAAAGTGATTAAATAATACTTCAACTTGTTGAGGAAGCATGTCTGACAATTAAAACAGTAATTGTCATTTCCAAGAACCAATAGGAATGGACTAAAAGTCTTTAGGAGTGTTTGGTCTGACACTCCATGACTTTTAGCCGTCTTTGGGAAGGTTGGTATCTGACAAGATAAGAGTGTTTGGTCTGACATTCTTATCTTCTCAAATACTTCCTACTTATTCCTGCCTTTATTTCAGGCGTTGGTTTCTTCAGTCTTCAATCACTTATTGTTGTTGAGGAGACTGGGGTTCAGTGAGTTCTTGTCCAACACTCACTTAATCATCATCTTCTTCTTTGGCTTAAGTCCTACTCGGGGAGTACCGCCTACCTGAGTAGTGAATCCTTCTTCTTGAATTCGCCTTAAGCATCCTGAAGATGACTCACTGAGTGACTGTTCACTCAGTGACTTGAATTGTTCTCGGTTTAATTAACACTTAGTTAATTTGTGTCCAAATCTTGTTTTAAGTATTCTTGGGTACCGATGGACCCAACATTAAGTCTAGTGATTAATTCTGGTGAGTACCAAATTAAGTCTGCTCTTCGAATGTTAAGTCTGTTTGCTGGATGGATAAGTATACGAAGATATTTTGTACTAAAGTCAAGTATATACGGTAGATAATATCTTAGACTTTGTGGTTAGTCATCAACTAGTTGGTAAACATAGATACATGTTGTATCTTAATGACTGACACAATGCAAGTGTATCCATGCATGTGCTCGACAAGACTTAACAATATTGTAAAGATCTTTCTTGAACTATAAAAGAAAGATCTTAGACTAGATATATGTGTGACTAATTAAGTGCTTAAAAATATAACTGTTAAGAACATAGAACAAACACAACAATATCAAAAGTCATAGAAACATAAGATTCAAGGTTTTGTAACCCTAGTGATAGTGAAGATCACTCGTATTATCTTGAATAATATTGAATCGTTTGGTGTTAACATTGCATGTTCATTGTTCGTTACTAAAGCATTACTTTCCATTTCCATAAACTAAATAACCTTCTAAGTGTGGTTAAGTAGATTCCGCATACTTAATCATATTAACTCAATATATCATATACATAAAACAACAAAGGTATAACAACCTTATAGTGTATCGAACCATACATCCTCTCAATTATGGTAAACCTGTAGATCATTAAGATGAATTGCAAATATTGAATTTGGCAAATTACTCATACTATGAATGTTAAGATGCAGTCCATAAAGATAATTAGTTTTTTGGAAACTTAGTTTATCTTAAACTCTATAGTTAGACTATAAAATGAAGATGAGTTTCTTCAAAGGGAATGAAAATCCTAGGGGTTTAAATCTTTGTGTAGAAATCATATGGACAATTTTGTAAATATATTTAATGTATGTCTTATGACAAGATTATCAATCACACTTAAGCAATTAACTGTGATTGAATATTCTTTCTAGGCACATTAAATGTATAAAGATTATGATTGTCATTCTTAGTTTCATTAATATGAAATTGAGAATATCAAAACTCTTTCTTGAGTAATTACTTGTGCGAGGACGATAAGTAATCAAAAGGAGTATTTGAATTCAAATAATCTTTGGAAGTATACAAAGTGCAATAATTCATGAATGGATTAATGCATGCATCTAGGAGATATACTTATGTTTAATTATTAAATCAAAGTTTTGATTTATAATTAAAATAAGATAATTCCTTAGTATTCCTGAAAGCTAGTGGGAGTGTTATGTTTATTTTCTTATTTCATATATGTTGTATAACATATAGGAAGTAACATTCTATATACGTTAAATGTTAAGTCTTAGTTTGGAATGGAACTTCACTTGAAGATTTAGGAAATAAACATACAACCTTGGAATATATGTTTATTGTTATAAACATAAGCAGTAAAATAATTGATTCTAATAGAACATGATATACTATTAGAAAGTCTAAATGGAAACATAACTTTGAAAAGATATAACATGAATGAAATCTAACTTTGTGATGTGTCGGGTTCGAGCAAGTTTTAAATTTATAAGGGTGAATTACCGAATCTAAGAACAACACATACGAGCAAGTATACTCGTCCGTTGTAGCAAGATTTTTATGGTAAGTCGGGATCGTTCGTAGGGATTTGTGTAGTGAATCGAATTGTAAGTTAAAAGCAAATTTCTCAAACAAGCAATAATAATAATATGAAAATTCAAATGATTAAAGACTACACTTTCTTATACTAGTGTACTACAATTGACTAATATGATTGTGATAACTTTGGATAACATGTTGGTTATGATAATTAGTTTGGTGACTAATCTATTGTTTCTACAAATTAAACCTTCGTCAAGATCTTAGTTTATAAAAACAAGCATTACGTTCAACCAATCAATTCAAGATCAATTCAAGGTTCATAAGTTGGTGTACCTTAAACACAAAAACAATCTTTTGTCTAATCAAACAAGCTTAAGAAATGGTCAATACGAAAGGTAACCGGTTATAGACAAAAGGTCACAATTGATAATAAACTATTAATCTCTCGACCCTAGAAATGGTTTACAATCAATCCGTTTTGATAAACAAAAGCATTTTCATTACAATCACGATTAAGTTTCTTTGTTTAATCAAGAATAGTGGATGACAACAATCATTCATAGACAAATGATTATAACTAGTTGAATAACAATAGTTCTCTCGACCCTTAAAATTACTAGCAACTAGTTAAACTTGACCAACAAATGTCACTATGAAACTTGATCACAATTGGTTCTTAGAATCGACTTGAAATTGAATTAAAACATGTTATCACAATCATATGCCAATCACTAGGTAATACACATCATCTAAGCAAGTGCACAAAGGCACTAGCCACTCATAGCAAACATAAACATAATCTTAAAACCTTGAACATTAAAAACCATGATTGAGAGTCTTACAATGATTGAAAATAA
Organism: Artemisia tridentata subsp. tridentata; assembly: GCA_021014915.2. Lineage (NCBI taxonomy): Eukaryota > Viridiplantae > Streptophyta > Magnoliopsida > Asterales > Asteraceae > Artemisia > Artemisia tridentata. Next base: position 28,962,019 of record CP139504.1, on the reverse strand, counting down.
GATTACAAGTGAAAAGGCAATGATTCTCACAAGAGATGAATTAGACTTCGACTCTGCTTTTCTTTCTGGACTTTTTGAATCTAACACACCTGCTAGATCTTTGAGCCTTAGTGGATCGGTAGGATGCCTATGTAATCACAAGCACACTACAAGAGAATCTCTGAGTACGAACTAGAAAAGAAAAGAACTAAGACTATGATCCTCTATGGATCGTATAATGAACTAAAAGATATTATTATTGAAGATTGTTAAGTCGTAAAAAGATGTATCTAACTCATAGACGGGTGTTCCTTTTATACTAACAAGAAACCCTAACCCTAACCCGTCATACAAGAAAACGTGTGAAGAGATAAACATGATCTCTTCTAAAAATAAATCTAACAAACATTCTAAACATACGGGATAACAACTAACAAAACCCGCAGCAACAACTACTATCAGCAGAAACAAGATATAACTATCAGCAGCAATGAGCTTCAGCAGGAACCACAGCTATCGGCAGGAACCAGCTTTACACTATCGGCAGCAACAAGAAATATCTTATTTCCTGAATTCCTAACAATCCTCCCCTAATCTTGAAGTTGACTAGGTTAACTTGCAAGATTCCCTGATAGATCTTTGAAGTCCATAGGCAGAGGATTAGACCAGCAGCAGCATCAGTAAGTAACCATCAGAAACACTTGAAACTTCCAGCAGCAACTTCGATAGTTCAGCAGCAATAGGAAATTATCTTCAAAAGAATATTTAAGCTGGTCACCATGTCATTCACTTGAGCTTGACTGCTACTATGACAATATGTACATCAAATCACTTAAGTTTCATACTATTCTCATCACTTCCAGGTGTGTTAACACCTGTGAGAGGTGAATCATTGAAAATTAATGGATTTGATGTCTCTTTACCAATAGCCATCACTACTGGAGTAGCCAATGTTTAGGTGTGTTAAACCATGGTACATTGATAACCATCTGATTTTTAGTAAACCAGCAACTGTAAACGGATTTGACTTGTCTTTACCTGTAGCCGTTTGCTCAGGACTAGCCAATTCTTGGTTTCAACTGAACCTTGGTGAATTGAATACCAAATATGGATACCAATTGTCTTTACCACAAACCATACTTTTGTGGACTAGCCAATTCTTTGGATCCCGTAAAGGGTTACATCCATGGTGAATTGAGAACCATTTCAACTCTCAGGAATGAACCATGGGTGAGTTGAAGGACCCTATAGCTTTGAGCAAGCTATTACAGCTATCAACGGATTTGATTATCACACCAGAGTCGTACCCTCATGGTGAGTCAACTCTTTCTTGTCTGTAAGACATGGTGAGTTGATTACCATTTGTTGTGTAGGTGTAAACACCAACACTGTACCTGCAAGGGTGTTACTCAAAACCAACTTATTAGCACACAAAATATACAAGAAGTTTTTTTTTTTTTTTTTTTTGAACTAAAAGAAAATAAGAAACAAACCAAAAGAAAAAGAAAGAAAATAAGAAAAAAGAAGAAAGAAAGATATACAACAACAACAAGCCTCTTGTACCATGATCAAGTAGAAGAACCTTTGGCAGCTGCAAGTTGATCTCTGATGAATTTGACCAACTGTTCAGCTGTGGTCAAATCATTTCCAATAGTATGTTTGGGAACTCTTACCTTCTGTGTGAGCATTCTCTTCATAAGTCCCTCAGATAAAGGATAAGAGACATCCACAAACATTGACAGGATCTTGCCAGAAATGAGCTCCACCACATGAACATTGGAAGAAGGATATAACCTCCAAGTATGTACTCTCCATGATGATTGATTACCCCACACCAATTGAGCCTTTTCTCCTTCCAATGAATTCATTAAAACTTGTAAATCTCCCCAAAGCATCAAGCCAACCCCAGTAGGAACATGAGCTTGATAGAAATTATCCACTATCTTATAAAGATTTTCCAAATCTTTCCTCTCTACCTTATTCAAGAGCTCCCTCAGAAAGGTAAAGAATTTGACTGTCCCATCAAGAGAAAACCAAACATTGACTTCACCTTCAGGAGTAGACCTAATCTCCCAGTGAGCAATATGACCCCAAGAGTGAATGGAATCACCATCTGAATCACTGTCTGAGTCAACCCTAACCAATTCTTGATCATCCATTTCAGAAATAGACCTAGTAGGAGGGTGGTCAGAGTGACTCTTCTGCCTTGTCCTTAGACCATACTGATGAATAGGAACTGAGGAAGATGGTTCAGCAGGAACAGAATCAACCTTATCAACAAGAATAGAACTAGTTTTATCACTAGGAATGGTAGACTCTTTATGAGCAGCAGGAATACCATAAGGAGGATCAGTCTTAGGCATGGCAACTGCATCATCAGTAGAAGATATGGAAGCTGCTGCTGCTTGAGATGAGGAAACCTGAGGTTCAGAAGTAGCATAATCCTTTACAGTATCAGCCGGTTCAGAGACTTTAACTCTTTTGGCAGAAGGTTCCTCCACAGAAGGTTTGTTATGTCTAATGATATGATTCATAGCCTGGTTATATTCTACCATAAGCCTCTCATCTGACAACTGCCTAACCTCAGCCATAGTCCATCCATGATTATAAATAGAACCACTCATGTTTTTCACAAGAATTCTCATGTGTTCCTTTTGTTGTGCCTGAGTAAGAGGTGTATTCCTCTTCTCCTTAGCTTTCTGTTCTGCTATATCCCTCTGTTTTTGCCTCATCCTTTCCACCATTCTTGCAGGAAAGTCTGCATCTGATACATTAATTCCCAAGATATCTTTAGCAACATTTGGATTAGTTGCCACTTGAGCACCAATATGTATCCAATCAGCCTCAGTAAAGTATAGAGAAGCAACATCCAACTCCTTTTGCCTTGCTTCATGTAGAGTGGAAGCATATGATGTATCTGCATCTGCAAATTCTGCAGAAAAGTTTGCATGAACCTTCTTTGCCATTTCTGACCCCATTCTTTCATCTTGAACATTCTTCCACAACCTTTCCTGTGCAGCCTTTTCCACATCAGACACCAGACCTCCAAATTCATCCACTACAGAAACTGGCTCAGCTGATCCTGAACCAGAAGCAATGGTAGATCCACCAGCAGAATTACCCTGAAACTTAGGTCCAGCTGCAACACTTTCACTACCAGCAGGAACTTCTGCAGCAGCAGGAATGCTCTGAGAAGTATCTACACCTGCAGAAATGTCCTTTGGAATGCCTGTAACCTCTCCATCAGCAGTAACAGAAGTACTCTCCTCTGCAAGCTTGTACATATCAAAGGCTGGTATTCTGGAGGCCATCTGCAGCTTAGTTGAAGATCTTCTTGTATAATGTTTCTCTATGGGAGGGAACTTAGAAGATTGACTTCCACCTTCTTCTTTGCTTGCACTGGCTAAGGAGACACTAGCCAGGACATGTAATCCATCCAAGTTGAATGAACCCTGATGCTCATCCTCTTCATTATCTGTATCAGAAAGAACAATCTTTCTCTTCTTCGGTTTCTCCTGAGCTTCCAGATGAGTAATCCTTTGTGTGAGATCAAGAATGACTCCACCAAGTGTTCTTTAGTGTCTTTGAGCTCTCTTTCTAAAGAATCCACTTTCTGACCTAGTTCTCTTTTGGTCTCCTTAAGCTCTGACTCCAATGCTTCAATTTTCTGCATAGACCTGTCAAGTAACTGGGACATAGAAGTGAGATCAGCAGCATCCTCAGCTCCACCAGCAAGAATGCCTGAGGTGTTAGGAGCTTCATTAGATCTAGGTGGAGAAACATGAAATTCTCCCCCTGTATGGGTGTCATCACTAAAAGGCTGCCTAGTAGGACTAGGAGTTGAAAGCCTTGAAGAAGAAGGTATATCCATAGTAGGTGTTGATTGGGCAACAGGTGGAACAACAGTGGTGGTCTGGACAATGGGCTCACCAGGGACAATAGTCTCAGGTGTGGCTGGTCTAGGTGATGGTGGTAATGGGTCATCAGCAGCAACAGATGCAGATGCATCAGCAGCAACTGAAGTCCCTTCACCAGCAGCATTGGATGCACCAGCATCAGCTGCATTGGGTGATGGTGGGACAATGTCATTGTCAGCAGGATCTGGGTTATCAGCAGGAATGGCATTGTGTAACATAGCAGGTAATAATGGTAAATGTTGGCCTGCAAAATTCATCTTCATCATTGCAAACATTTTAGCAGTCATCCGATTCACTATCTTAGGGGATGGGTCATTGGTCTGAACACCTAAGATAATTTGAAGAAATCTAGGATACATTAAAAATCTGTTTTTATCACCAGTGATATTTTCAATCATCCCTTCAAAAATATATTTGGCCCAATGATGCGTGGTTTTGCCACCTTACAACAGGTTTTACCTCTCGAGGGATCTCAAGAGGCTTACAACCCCACCAGGCAGTGTACCTGACCGATGTAGTATAGTGTAGTGGTAAGTACGGGGGATTGATCGTTCTCCACAGGGAATAGTGTCGTTAGGATTGAAAAACTACTCTAATAGGTCTAAGGGTGAGGGAAGATTCTTTTTGTATTTTTTATATTTTTATGAAAGCAAGTAAAATCTCGGGTTTGAAAGAGTGGGCGGAATTAGTTGCTAGTCAACTAACCCAAATAACTACAAATGCAAATAAAATAAAATAACTGAAAATGAAAAGGTTGTGAAACTTATGTGGAGAGAAATGTGTTTACTTAGATTTCCTTATTCCCTAACTATCTTTTACCGGTTGATTAGTGTGTATTAATCGTGTGGATGATGGGTGTATTCCTTAATACCAATCGTGGGGTGGCGTACGTACTTCCCCAACTCTATGAGCTCCTACTTCACTCCTATGTCGAGCCGGCTAGGAAGCTCCTAACATGGGATCACTAGAATTCGCTCATGCATTAAATACAACCATAAAAACCTTAGTACGCATTGGTTCATGTTTCTTAAGACGTTCAAGCAAGTTACCGTATAGGAAGTTAGCCAGTTTTCTTAAGCCTAACATCGATAAACAATCATCCAATACAATTAATAACACACTAATAACCAATAATCAATAGCTATGTTTCATTAGATCTAAGCAAACACAAGATAAATCTAGCCTAGCATGTTAATCAAAAGACAAGAACAAGATATAATCAAACAACACATAGACATATTGATTGATTAAATGAACACTTATCTTCAATTAAACATGGGAGATCCAAGGGTATGAAAACCCTTAAAAATGGCAGAAATTCGTCTTAGGGTTTCTCCTCACAAAGTTGCACCCTAATGACAAAAAATTGCAAAACTATATATAGAGTTTAAGGGCTGACGGCGTCACGTTATAGATCTTGACGCCGTCACCTCGCCGTGTCTAGGGTTCCCGGATGGCCTTCCTGACGCCGTCCCTCTTTAGACCTCCAAAATCCGCTCTGGCTTATCAAAGCTTGACGCCGTCAGAAATGAGCTTGACGCCGTCCCTCTTTAGCTTAAACCGTGACGACCTTGATCACTTCAAAGGGTGACGCCGTCAGACTTTCCATTGTAAAATTCTCTGGCTTATCATGAGTAATTTTCATATCCACCTTTTTTGCCAAGCCGTGACGCCGTCTGGAACAATCCCTGACGCCGTCAAAGGTACTTTCCAGCATAATTTTGAGACTTTGTCGTTTTCTTCACTTTTATGCTCCAAAAACGTCCAAAATGCTTCCTTTTCCAGATTTCTTCTCCAAAGTACCTAAAATGACAAAAGGAACGATTTAGGGCAATATTTGATCAAATAAATACGATTTAGGGCTTAAATGACCCCCTAAAAGCGGTACACTTTTCACTTCATCAAATACCCTTACACTTGAGATTTGCTTGTCCTCAAGCAAATGCGCTTTTATTCTAATCAAAATACAAGTTAAGGGTCATTTAATGCTAATATAAAAGTAATTACAACAATTAGTCGTTCCACTTTAATCATAATAAGCACGGAGATTACAAACTAGCACCTCACAAGTAGTGTTTAGATACTCACATCTCTCAGGTGTCATCAAAATAAATCTCATAAATGAAAACGGATAATATCTCTCACTACCTGTCATAGCAAATAGATTACCATAAGCTTGGGAAAGGATCGAAAACCTCCTCCACTAGGCGTAAGCACCTAAGATAAACTATCAAAGAGGGCTTTTAAACGGGTTATAACGTTAGGTGTAGGGATATGATAAACACGGTTTTGCTGGATAAAGGATATTTTACTGGTGGCGAGTTAAAGATCTTGATTAATTACATGTACAATATGGCGTTGCTAAGCCAAGACTAGACTCGACTTAAGCTAAAAAACAAAATAACAAAAACATAAAATAAACATAAAATGAAACGGGATGGTAGTCCGTATGTTTTTTCTACTTTTCTTTTTCTCATTTTTTTGTATTTTTCTTGATTTTTTTTTCGATTTTTTTTTTCATACACTCTTGCCCTACCATCCAAAATAATACATCATAGGGGCGTTGCATTCCCCTTACACTTGAACTTTTACATAACTTTACAATTAACTATTCTAATGACTCGAATTAAGATAATCGAAACACTTGGAGTACTTTTAAAATATTTAGCACATATGAGGGTAATAATGATGTTCTTCCCCATTACTCCATTACACTAGTACTTTACCCATGGGTCCCAATCGTCCCAAAACAATATGTACAAGGATATGACTCGACTTAGCAACCATGTAATCAATTAGATAATTAACTTGGGGTTTAAACAAATGTTGTCACAATAATGCACTAAAAATGAGTGCATACAAGGTAGGCTAAGGCGATTTGGGTGTACATTTAAGTGGGGTGTAACAAATTCTTCCTTTAAGTAAAATGCTTAAAGGTCGAAACGAAAAGATAGGCTCTGAGGGGTGTACTAGGGGTATCGTGTACTAAAAATGAGTACAACGCAAAGGTGTGGGAGAATTACTTGACCAATGTTGCCAATGTAATTATAACAAAAACACAGGTGTAAAACAATGGGTTAATCCTAATGCCTCTTATCATGTAGTAAATCTAACTACACGAATGTAGTCTCACTTGTGGCCTCGGAATGGTCCTAACGCAAGTTCTAGAATCTAAGTGCTACCGGTACACACATCATAGCATAAATGCTTTTCCTACCAATTCTAGGGGCGAACCTCACATATTTGGGGTGGAAAATTTTTTTAGTGGTACGGTTTTGTGCTAGTCATATAACTCCTATCCATGAGACGCTCATTAAGATCAAAGTTTCACTCCTAAATGTTGTAAAAAATTTAAATTTGGCACTAAAATTGCCCTAACAGGTATTTCTCTCAGTTTTATTACACATCTACATTAAACAAACAAAAATCAAGCGTAATTAGCATTCTCTAAAGTGTCGTATTTTACCCCCCCCCCCTTACACTTAAGATGAACATTGTCCCCAATGTTCAAATAACAAGATGTAAAAGTAATAAGGTAAACGAATGAAATCAAATACTCCCCTGATTCGCTCGGTGGATAAGAAGTAACATGGTTAGATCTTCTTCCAAGGTAAGTAGAAGCTCCAAGGCTAATGCATCGCCAAAGCTTGATTCCACATACATCTCCTTGTCCAAAATAACCTGTTAAACCTGAGAAAACAAACACGAAAACCTGCATAACATCGGCGGGATAAATTCTATATATAAGGATATAATGCTTGTGGAATGATAATTTTGCAGATTCCTGGAGATTATAAGTTAGAGATTTAATAAAAACTTTTTATGAAAACAAAACTTTCAAAAATTTCTGAAAATTAAAACCTGACGCCGTCAGGTTGGCGTTTGTAACGACCTGTACCGCCGTTCAAAAACGAGCATTAACAAGCATTTGACTCAAACAAATACTAATATGTATGTTAATTTAATATTATTATGATTCATGTTCATTTGTTCTAATAAACCGATTTGGATTTCCCTTACACTTATCTTTTGCAAAATACCTTTATATGTAGTTAAGACGAAGTTAAAAACAAGATAAAGCATTTTCACAATTTAGTTTTGAACATGAATCAATAATAATAAAAATTAAACATACATACGGAAGCAAATAAAATCAAACAAACAAATAAATAAACACACAAAGCAAATAAAGCTTGGGTTGCCTCCCAAGAAGCGCTTTTCTTTATTAACGAGTCTTGTAGCTAGACTCAAAGTCACCGTACATTACGTGACTTCTTCATCAAAAGTTATGTCTTCCTCATTGATCATTTCATTACCATTCTCTTGATAATGCTTGACTCGTTGTATATTCACAGTGAATTCTCTATCTTCGTCGTCAATCAACACAACGGCTCCGGTTTTAGAGGAGCTCCTTACGGTAAAAGGTCCATACCATCTAGATTTAAGTTTTCCAGGAAATAGCCTTAAGCGAGAATTATATAATAAGACCTTGTCTCCTTCTGAAAACTCCTTGGGTCTCTTAATCCGTTGGTCATGCCATCTTTTTGCCCTTTCTTTGTATGTAATGGAAGATTCATAAGCCTCTAATCTCAATTCATCGAGCTCTTGGAGCTGTAAGAATCTATTTGTTCCCGCAACCGTATAATCCAAATTACAAGCCTTAAGTGCCCAATATGCCTTGTGTTCCAGTTCTACTGGAAGGTGGCATGCCTTGCCATATACCATACGGAACGGGGTTGTCCCGATTGGTGTCTTATAAGCGGTTCGAAACGCCCACAAAGCTTCATCGAGCTTAAAAGACCAATCTTTTCGGTTTTGATTGACCGTTTTCTCTAATATTCTCTTTATGGCTCTATTGGTGTTTTCGACTTGACCGTTGGTTTGAGGATGGTAAGCGGTGGAGAATCGGTGAGAGACTCCATATCTTTTCATAACTTTCTCCATTTGCGAATTGCAAAAATGGGTTCCCCTGTCACTAATAAGAGCCTTCGGAATTCCGAACCTAGCGAACAATTTTTTTAAGAAATGAATGACTACCCTAGCGTCGTTAGTCCTAAGGGCTTGTGCTTCCACCCATTTCGAAACATAATCAATGGCCACTAAGATGTATTCATTCCCTCCTGAAGATGGGAAGGGTCCCATGAAATCAATTCCCCAAACATCGAAAACCTCGCAAACTTGTATATAATTCTGTGGGGCTTCATCCCTTCTAGAGATATTCCCAGCTCTTTGACATGCGTCACAAGTTTGTATCATTCCCTTCACATCACGAAATATTGTAGGCCAATAGAATCCCGCGTCGAAGACCTTTCGTGCAGTAGTGTTCATTCCGTGATGTCCTCCAGATGGACCTGCATGACACTCTTTCATAATTCTGACAGCCTCCTTTTCCGAAACACAACGCCTGATTACCTGGTCCGGACATCTTCGGAATAAGAAAGGTTCATCCCAAAAGTAGTACTTTAATTGATTGAAGAACCTCCTTTTTTCATGCCTGCTCATATGCTCAGGAATGACTCTACTTGCCAGGTAGTTAGCATAATCCGCATACCATGGTTCAGAATCATTTATTGACATGAGCTGCTCTTCAGGAAATGACTCCCGAATCTCACTCTTGTCAGATTCAGCGAGGCTGGGGTTTTCGAGACGAGAGAGATGATCAGCCGCAAGATTCTCTGCTCCTTTCTTATCACGAATCTCTATATCGAACTCTTGTAATAGTAAGATCCAACGAATTAACCGCGGTTTAGCATCCTGTTTAGTGAAAAGATATCGAAGAGCTGAATGGTCCGTAAAAACAACCGTTTTAGAAAGGACAAGATACTGGCGAAACTTATCAAAAGCAAATACCACGGCTAGCAATTCCTTTTCAGTGGTAGTGTAGTTTTCCTGGGCAGGATTCATGGTTTTCCTAGCGTAGTATACTGGCTGAAAGTGTTTGTTAAGCCTTTGGCCTAATACTGCTCCAACCGCATAATCGCTAGCATCGCACATGATTTCAAAGGGTAACTCCCAGTTAGGGGTGACCATAATTGGAGCTTGGGTGAGTTCCTGCTTCAATCGATCGAATGCATCCTTGCACTCTTGAGAGAAGTCGAACGGGGCATCCTTCACGAGCAACTGAGTCATTGGTCTAGCTATCTTTGAGAAATCTTTAATGAATCTCCTATAGAAACCAGCATGACCCAAGAAGCTACGAATTGCCTTGACAGTTGTTGGATAGGGAAGTTTGGATATAGCTTCAATTTTTGCCCGGTCTACTTCAATTCCACTTCCTGAAATTTTGTGCCCTAGGACAATCCCTTCTTTTACCATAAAGTGGCACTTTTCCCAGTTTAGTACCAAGTTAGTCTCCTCACAACGTTTGAGCATTTTCTCAAGGTTAGCAAGACAGCGATCAAAAGAGTTTCCAAAGACCGAAAAATCATCCATGAAGACCTCCATGTGTCTTCCATTAACTCATGGAAGATTGCTGTCATGCAGCGCTGGAAAGTGGCGGGGGCGTTACATAGTCCAAAGGGCATTCGCTTGTAGGCGAAGGTGCCATAAGGGCATGTAAACGTAGTCTTTTCTTGGTCCTCAGGAGCGATAGGGATTTGGAAATACCCTGAGAACCCATCTAGGAAGCAATAGTACTCATGCCCTGCTAACCTTTCCAACATTTGGTCGATAAATGGGAGAGGGAAATGATCCTTTCGGGTTGCATCATTCAACTTTCTATAATCGATGCACACACGCCATCCAGTTACTGTTCGTTGAGGCACTAACTCATCCTTATCGTTCTTCACCACCGTCATTCCTCCCTTTTTTGGTACAACCTGTACAGGACTTACCCATGGACTGTCCGAAATTGGGTAAATTAGCCCTGCATCTAGGAGCTTAATGACTTCCTTTTTTAGACTTCCTTTATGTTGGGGTTTACTCGCCTTTGAGGTTGCACGGTGGGTTTATAATCTTCCTCCATGAGGATTTTATGCGTGCAAAAGGTAGAGTCAATCCCCTTGATGTCGGCTACACTCCATGCTATAACTCCTTTATATTTTTTTAAAACTCCTAAGAGTTTATCCTTTTGTTCACTTTTCAAAGAAGAGCTTATGATTACCGGAAGTTGATCTTCTCTTTGGAGGAAGGCATATTCAAGGTTGTTTGGGAGTTCCTTGAGTTCTAACGTGGGTGGCTCGATGATGGAAGGTTTAAGTTTGTTCTCTGGTTTACGAAGCTCTAGCTGTTCGATCTCTTGTCTGGGATAGAAGGAGACTGCATTCACATCCATAGTCTCCTCCTCCTCTAAGATGGGTAAGAAAGCTTCATCTCGCAACCAACCAGCTTCCACCTGTTCATCTATACAATTGTCAATCTCGTCGGATAGTTCATTGATTTCTCCGATGAAATACAGCTGATTATCTACCTCGAGAGAAAGATTCATTGTGTCCTTGATGTCGAAGGTTAAGCTATCGGCCCCCACTCGTAAGGTTAGTTTGCCGTCATGAACATCAATAACAGCACGAGGAGTTGCAAGGAATGGCCTCCCCAGAATGATGGGCACTAGGTCATCTTCTTCCATCTCTAAGATGACGAAGTCAACTGGAAATTTAAACTTCCCTACCTTAACCAGCACATTCTCACATATCCCTAAGGGGTATTTGACTGATCTATCGGCTAGTTGGATGTTCATACGGGTTGGTTTCAATCCAGAGTACCCTAATTTGAGGAACATGGAATGCGGCATAAGATTGATACTTGCACCTAAGTCGGCTAAAGCATTCTTGACTGAAAGAGATCCTATTGAGCAGGGCAAGGTGAAACTACCTGGATCGTCCACCTTCTTTGGCAGCCCTCGTTGAGTCACCACAGAACATTCTTCTCCTAAGGTTACAAGACCCTCGAGCCCTTTTCTGTTGGTTAGCAGCTTCTTGAAGTATGTACTATATTTGGGCATATGGTAACATGCATCAAGAAGGGGTATGGTGTCGACCGAATTCTTCAAATATGACAAGAATCTTTTATTATCATTTTCGCCTTTTGATTCTTGAGGCGGGACGGGTATGGAACTTTAATGGGCTGTTTGGTTGGAGTAGGTGGAGAGGGAGTTACCGGAGGGGTTTGCTCGGGATTTCCATCGTTCACATTACCTTCCTCCTCATGAGGGGTATCGGGTTCCATGACGTCAGATTGTTGAGCTGGGTAAGGTGGATCCTTAGTAGTTGTTCCAGCACGAGTGGTGATGGCGAGTAAGGGATCTCTTTGATTTGGTTGAGGTTCGTCAAGGCCGTCGAGAGTGGCGTTGAGTTCTGCGAATTTGGCCCTTAGGTCGTTTTGTTGGCTATTGATGAGGTTGTCAAGACCATTTAGTTGCAGATTCTTTTCAAGCGTGAAATGCCCAAGATCATCCTCAAAAGTACTCCTAACCTTGTAGTCAGGATATTCTCCTTCTCCCTCTTTTCTCACAAGATTTCCCCAAGGGGTAAAATCATTGTTTTGGTAGAAAGTTAAGAGCGAAGGATCATCGAAGATGTCGTGGCTTGACAAGCATACTCGTTCGGTGGTGGTATCATCCCCGCATTCCTCCACTTCATGCGGGCCACCACATTGGTCGCAGATCAAGTATGGGTTTGATAACCGTTTAGTTGGTTGAGACTTGTCTAGATAAGATACTTGATCATTCAATCTACTCAACCGGCTAACAAAAGGAGGCTCTTTCATGATCTTGGAAATGCCCATGATCGAATCGGGTTCATCCCAGGCATCGTCTTGATCATTTGCGTATTCCTCAATTCTATCCCATCCTTCCTCAGCGCTTAGGTTGGCTATTTTTCCTTTCACCGAATTATTAATGCCAAATTGGTCGCTTTTAGGGACACTGTCATAAAAGATTTGGACAAGAAGCCAGAGTTCAATGCCATGATGAGGGACTTGTCTAATTAGATCTTTGAATCTGATCCAGGATTCGTGAATGGGTTCAGCTGGTCCAACATGGAAGCGGAAGATTTCGTCTCTTAATGCTGAAGTTCTTCCTATTGGAAAGAATTTCTCATAGAATTTTGAGATAAGCTGTTCCCATGTGAAAATGGACTCGGAGGGAAGTTGGTTATACCAGTCTCCGGCTTTTTCATAAAGGGTGAAGGGAAAGAATCGTAGCCGGGAGGTATCTCTAGTGGCCCCGTCCGTATGGAGGGTATCCACTATTTTCAAGAAGTCCTTGATGTGTTGGATTGGATCTTCAGTTTTCAATCCGTGGAACTTGCATACACTTTGGACAAGCCAAATATCGGTTGCACGCAAGACCCCATTCGTGTGTTCATTTGGAAAAACGATAGCATTGGAAAAACCACGAGGGGTGGGAGAAGAGTAGTCCTTGAGGCATTTAGGGATTGGGTTTTCGGGAACCTCCATATCGTGATTGGTTTGAGGGCTAGGAGGTGTAGAGTGAAGATTGGATTCTTCCTCGGATAGGGCATCATCGAAATTGATCGTGGAGGGTTCAGCCGCTTGGTGGTGTCGTCTTAATTTATGCATTTCCCTTTCGGGTTCAGCATAGGGTGGAATAAGGTCTCTTAGTGAACTACGACTCCTGGTGACTCTAAGGTTGGAGAGATCTTCGTTTACCATGATGGCCAAGGAAGATTTGAGTAATGGATAGAGCAGAAAAAGATAGACTAAAGAAAAACCTGGAAAAATGAAAATAAAAATCTCACTAGAAAGGAATCTAGTGAGTAGACCTAATAAAATAAAAATTCAACCTAAACAATAACTATTCCCCGGCAACGGCGCCAAAAACTTGATGCGTGGTTTTGCGACCTTACAACAGGTTTTACCTCTCGAGGGATCTCAAGAGGCTTACAACCCCACCAGGCAGTGTACCTGACCGATGTAGTATAGTGTAGTGGTAAGTACGGGGGATTGATCGTTCTCCACAGGGAATAGTGTCGTTAGGATTGAAAAACTACTCTAATAGGTCTAAGGGTGAGGGAAGATTCTTTTTGTATTTTTTATATTTTTATGAAAGCAAGTAAAATCTCGGGTTTGAAAGAGTGGGCGGAATTAGTTGCTAGTCAACTAACCCAAATAACTACAATGCAAATAAAATAAAATAACTGAAAATGAAAAGGTTGTGAAACTTATGTGGAGAGAAATGTGTTTACTTAGATTTCCTTATTCCCTAACTATCTTTTACCGGTTGATTAGTGTGTATTAATCGCGTGGATGATGGGTGTATTCCTTAATACCAATCGTGGGGTGGCGTACGTACTTCCCCAACTCTATGAGCTCCTACTTCACTCCTATATCGAGCCGGCTAGGAAGCTCCTAACATGGGATCACTAGAATTCGCTCATGCATTAAATACAACCATAAAAACCTTAGTACGCATTGGTTCATGTTTCTTAAGACGTTCAAGCAAGTTACCGTATAGGAAGTTAGCCAGTTTTCTTAAGCCTAACATCGATAAACAATCATCCAATACAATTAATAACACACTAATAACCAATAATCAATAGCTATGTTTCATTAGATCTAAGCAAACACAAGATAAATCTAGCCTAGCATGTTAATCAAAAGACAAGAACAAGATATAATCAAACAACACATAGACATATTGATTGATTAAATGAACACTTATCTTCAATTAAACATGGGAGATCCAAGGGTATGAAAACCCTTAAAAATGGCAGAAATTCGTCTTAGGGTTTCTCCTCACAAAGTTGCACCCTAATGACAAAAAATTGCAAAACTATATATAGAGTTTAAGGGCTGACGGCGTCACGTTATAGATCTTGACGCCGTCACCTCGCCGTGTCTAGGGTTCCCGGATGGCCTTCCTGACGCCGTCCCTCTTTAGACCTCCAAAATCCGCTCTGGCTTATCAAAGCTTGACGCCGTCAGAAATGAGCTTGACGCCATCCCTCTTTAGCTTAAACCGTGACGACCTTGATCACTTCAAAGGGTGACGCCGTCAGACTTTCCATTGTAAAATTCTCTGGCTTATCATGAGTAATTTTCATATCCACCTTTTTTGCCAAGCCGTGACGCCGTCTGGAACAATCCCTGACGCCGTCAAAGGTACTTTCCAGCATAATTTTGAGACTTTGTCGTTTTCTTCACTTTTATGCTCCAAAAACGTCCAAAATGCTTCCTTTTCCAGATTTCTTCTCCAAAGTACCTAAAATGACAAAAGGAATGATTTAGGGCAATATTTGATCAAATAAATACGATTTAGGGCTTAAATGACCCCCTAAAAGCGGTACACTTTTTGCTTCATCAAATACCCTTACACTTGAGATTTGCTTGTCCTCAAGCAAATGCGCTTTTATTCTAATCAAAATACAAGTTAGGGGTCATTTAATGCTAATATAAAAGTAATTACAACAATTAGTCGTTCCACTTTAATCATAATAAGCACGGAGATTACAAACTAGCACCTCACAAGTAGTGTTTAGATACTCACATCTCTCAGGTGTCATCAAAATAAATCTCATAAATGAAAACGGATAATATCTCTCACTACCTGTCATAGCAAATAGATTACCATAGGCTTGGGAAAGGATCGAAAACCTCCTCCACTAGGCGTAAGCACCTAAGATAAACTATCAAATAAGGCTTTTAAACGGGTTATAACGTTAGGTGTAGGGATATGATAAACACGGTTTTGTTAGATAAGGGATATTTTACTGGTGGCGAGTTAAAGATCTTGATTAATTACATGTACAATATGGCGTTGCTAAGCCAAGACTAGACTCGACTTAAGCTAAAAAACAAAATAACAAAAACATAAAATGAAACGGGATGGTAGTCCGTATGTTTTTTCTACTTTTCTTTTTCTCATTTTTTTGTATTTTTCTTGATTTTTTTTTCGATTTTTTTTTCATACACTCTTGCCCTACCATCCAAAATAATACATCATAGGGGCGTTGCATTCCCCTTACACTTGAACTTTTACATAACTTTACAATTAACTATTCTAATGACTCGAATTAAGATAATCGAAACACTTGGAGTACTTTTAAAATATTTAGCACATATGGGGGTAATAATGATGTTCTTCCCCATTACTTCATTACACTAGTACTTTACCCATGGGTCCCAATCGTCCCAAAACAATATGTACAAGGATATGACTCGACTTAGCAACCATGTAATCAATTAGATAATTAACTTGGGGTTTAAACAAATGTTGTCACAATAATGCACTAAAAATGAGTGCATACAAGGTAGGCTAAGGCGATTTGGGTGTACATTTAAGTGGGGTGTAACAAATTCTTCCTTTAAGTAAAATGCTTAAAGGTCAAAACGAAAAGATAGGCTCTGAGGGGTGTACTAGGGGTATCGTGTACTAAAAATGAGTACAACGCAAAGGTGTGGGAGAATTACTTGACCATTCACCCAATTATATATCCTACCCTGTGACATACAAACAAGACCAGATGCAATGAGACTAGGACATTGATCCCAACCACCGGTCTTTACTTTCATACACTGAAGTAAAGTATGAACAAGAAATCTCCATTGAGGAGACAACTTATTTTTATAAAATGCATAACTACCAGTGACAGGGTAACCTATGGCAGCCATACCATCATTGATTTCTTGCCTGGAAAGATTATGCGCCCCATGCTCCTCAGGAAATCGGAGTTGTACCCGAATCAACCCCTCAGTAATGATGACTTCGTGCTCATCAATGGTGGCTACGATGTCGTCCTCCCTTCCCACAATGTGTCTAACTCTAGCAGTTGCCCAAAACTGCTTAATGAGCGAATCATACACCGTTACAGGACAATGAGTGAGTGCATAGTGAATAGATGACCCACGAAGAAAAGCTAACACCTCATCATAACCATCACTTTTAGAAGAAGACTCTAAGTATGCAACCTTGTTGTGATCATCTTTGTAGCGAAGTGTTGTCATTGTATTAGATGAATGAACTAGGGTTTGATAGGACAAAAACAATGAGTTAGGGTTTGAAAGGATTTTGAGAATCTGAGATGTGAGAAGTGTAATTTTAGGTCAGTTATGATATTGTTATATGGTTGCCACATATAGTGATTTAAATTGCTGCAATTCTGCGCACGTATCTTTGACCAATTGACTTAACTAACTTCCCCAAATTTAACATGGTCAGCAGGAACCATTAGTCAAACGGCAGGAACACTTGGTCAATCGGCAGCAATAAAGTGGTTTGACCAAAGTCAACCTTCCAAATCCAGTCATTAGGAATAAATCGCCTGAATTAAATCTCAACACCAACCAACAATAAATTCGCACTAATCACCTTCTCATTATAAAAGCTCTTTTTCCCCAAATCAAATAACTTCATTATCACAATCCTAACCCATAATCTTCAAATCAAAGAAAATCATGAGTTCATCCAAAATTCCCATCATTGAAATCTCATCAGACTCCTCCTCCTCCACTGAATCAGGGTGGGAAAATTACTTTCCCCCGACTGCATCATCTTCTCAATACAAAGGCAAGGCAAAGGTTGAGGAGGTTTCATCTGATCCTCTTCCATCTACTCCTTCGTCTTTTGAGTACTCCAGCTCTGATGATGAAGGATCATCATGGCCAAAGTCCTTGACTTATTATCAAGGTGAATGGGAAACATATCCTCCCAATTTTCCCATCACAGATAAGCTAAGGGAAAAGATGAAGAAAACTGTGGCTCTGCTTAGTGAAGAGATGGAAAGGACTGCTGCTACCTTCTACGAAGTACCTGTACCAAAAAGAAATCAACCAACCCCAATGTCGAGCCAGCCAACTCCTGGGCCAAGCCAGCCAACTCAACAGCCAAGCCAACCAACTGCTAGGTTACGCCCCAGATCACATCAGAGACAATCTACCCCAAGACATTCAACCCCTAAGAAAGATCAGCCAGTCCCTGAACCAAGACAGCCACTCCCAGTGGTGTTGGCACTTCCAGCCCCACATGTGTATGAAGAAATTAGTCATCAGAGGGGTAGAAGGTTCATGACTGATTGTATGGGAAAGGGAAAAGGGAAGGTGGAATAGGTAGTAGGGTTGAGAAGCTTGTGTCTGTAGACTGTTGTTTGGTTTGTTTATAAAGCCTTAATCTTTTGTTTTTGGATGTAATCACCTCATGATGATGAATAGAAGTTTTATCTTATGTTTTATTTCAAGCATTGAGAATGAGAACTGCAAAACAAAGTTAGTAAAACAAAACACACTAAAACCTGCAAAACAAAGTTAGTAAAACACAAAACATAAAACATAAAAGAATGAGAAACAAGAC
Source organism: Artemisia tridentata subsp. tridentata (assembly GCA_021014915.2). Taxonomy (NCBI): domain Eukaryota; kingdom Viridiplantae; phylum Streptophyta; class Magnoliopsida; order Asterales; family Asteraceae; genus Artemisia; species Artemisia tridentata. The sequence goes on along the minus strand of CP139504.1, from coordinate 28,943,881 downwards.
AAAATTACAAGCATTAGCCTCCCCTTAGGTTAATGCCTCCCCTCAAAACCAGCAAAGAAGTATACAACAACATGATCAGACAAACAGGACAATTACCAAGGAAACCATGGAGAGTAAGCCATTCCCCCTCCAAATATTGGATTATAATAAGCAGGCCTAAAATCCCTCTGAAAGGATGAGGAAGCACCAGCAGGAATGGTTCCCTGACTATCAGCAGCAACAGACTTACCTGCAGGAACAGGTCTATCAACAGGAAAGGGAGCTCTATAAGAGTTCATTCCTGCTGCTTGTGGAACATATGGTGGTATTTGTTTAACATTTTTCCACAATGATCTGGTCTGTTGTTGCCCACCATTCATCTTCATTCTCTTCTCATGATAATCACAATCTTTAATGAGATGATATTGACTACCACACACAAAACATGACTTCTTCCTAACAGCCTTGTTCTTACCATAACTTTTCTTATTACAGACAAAATTATCACTACTGGAACTAGAGAAAATGTTGTTTTTAACAGAGTTAAGTGAGCTGTTGTCAGGGGAAGCTATTTTTGAAATAGATTCATCATTAGTTACTCCAGAAGTGAAGTCATGAGACTTGGGTGAGGTTGACTTGTCATTTGAATCACATGAGGTATAGTCTGTGGACTTAGATTCATAGGACTTGTTACTTTTGGAACAAGAGACAAAGTCATCAGACTCACACTCAGAATTAGATAAGTCATTTGATTTTTTCCCATATGTCATGTGTGATTCATCTGAGTCAAGGTTAAGGGCTGAGTGGATAGGGACAGGCTTGAAAACACCTCTTATAGGTGGAGGAACTGCATTCATCCCTCCTTCCTTAACAAACTTAACAGGAATTTGATAATCAACTTCCTTAGGGGTAGGGTCAAATATTCTAGGGTTATAATCCCCAACATCATATCCCAACCCTATCTTACGTCAACCAGACTGATTACCATTATTATAGTTAACAAGATATTTTTCTGATTGTTGCCATGAATTTAACCTAGCCACTTCACTATCCAGTTTAGCCTGTAAATCCTGATTTTCTAATTTGATCTTAGCAAATTCTCTCTCAGAATGTTTTAGACAGTTATTGGTGTTCTCTAAGTCTCTTTCCAAAACCCTTATCTTTTGCTCATATGCTAGCTGATTAGCTTCATGCCAAGCCTTTTGTTTTTCCACAGTTTTAAGAGCCTTTTTATAAGCTTGAATTTCTACAAACAATTTATTATATTCAGGCTCCATTTCATCAAACTCTTTCCTAAGGTTCAAGTACAATTCATGACACCAAAAATGACAATGTTTTACCTGATGAGAGACACCCACAAGAGAAAATTCTTCCACTTTATCCTTTGCATTATGAACCATGTTGTGAGTTTGGTTGAGACTATCTTCATCAGCATCAGCAAGTTCTGTCCATTTTCCCCTTGAGTTAAAAGATAGCAGGGTTCTGACTTTCATGGTCTACCTTTCGAATTTATCTTCTGATCCAGACATAGTGTAAGGGTTTAGTAAGAAGAGTGGAGAACTTGTTCTTCTTTATCAGAGATCCTCACGAGGCTCTGATACCACTTGTTGAATCTAACGCACCTGCTAGATCTTTGAGCCTTAGTGGATCGGTAGGATGCCTATGTAATCACAAGCACACTACAAGAGAATCTCTGAGTACGAACTAGAAAAGAAAAGAACTAAGACTATGATCCTCTATGGATCGTATAATGAACTAAAAGATATTATTATTGAAGATTGTTAAGTCGTAAAAAGATGTATCTAACTCATAGACGGGTGTTCCTTTTATACTAACAAGAAACCCTAACCCTAACCCGTCATACAAGAAAACGAGTGAAGAGATAAACATGATCTCTTCTAAAAATAAATCTAACAAACATTCTAAACATACGGGATAACAACTAACAAAACCCGCAGCAACAACTACTATCAGCAGAAACAAGATATAACTATCAGCAACAATGAGCTTCAGCAGGAACCACAGCTATCGGCAGGAACCAGCTTTACACTATCGGCAACAAAAAGAAATATCTTCTTTCCTGGATTCCTAACAGACTCTCCTTTTGTTCCTGGACTTTTTAGACGAATTTAAGAGTATGTGATGAGTGGTTGATGGATTCTCCTTGTTGATTGATAGTTATGTGTTGATATATATCTAAATGCTCATCAAATGGTTCTTTATAATACTCCAACCAAGGGTCTTGGTTCATTAATGCCTCTCTTGTCCTCCAAGTAGTGTTAATTAGACCATTATTATGATTAGAAGGTCCTAGAACCGGATGTGTAGCAATCACAAGACTTAATGATGAAGATTTGGAAATCAGACGACATCCAACCGATCGGTTGGTCTTCAAAACTGACCTCCATCCGAATCGGATGCGGGCTGCATCCGATCGGATGGAGCTTGCTGATTTACTCTTTTTGGTCTTTGGCCGTTTGACTTGTTTCTTGTTCGTAGCTCTTGGTTCTTTGATCTTTCCCTTCATCTTTAGACTCATTAACTTGACTACATAGACTTTTACTCTTCTAAGTACCTTTTGGTGCGGGACTTGCCACAAGAATCTTCATGAAATCATAAATATTTCCTTCTTCCTCGTTTTTGCATCGTTTTCATCATTTTTCCTGTTTTTGGCTACATAAACTTCGCAAACACACTTTGGTACGATTAAGTAACAAAAGCATATAAATATAACCACAAAACACATATAAAAACACAAATAACGCTACTAGAAACATGTTAGATTTAAGCGTTATCAAATCCTCCACATTTGAACTTTGCTTGCCCTCAAGCAAATCTAGAAATAAAAACAATTATCCACATGGCATACAAAAATGATTGGAAAAATGTGATGCAAATCTATCAAGCACGAGTACAAGATAGATTCATCATTTTAAGCTTTTATGGTTGAAGCATCGAGATGTTTGACAATACCCAAATGATTTTCTTGCTTGATATACATTAGTAAACACCTCACGAAAGCGAAATGAACTATAATTCACTCAAAACACTCATTTGTATGATTGGTGGAGTATATAAGAGGAATGACACTCATTTGCTCAGTCATGATCTAAATATTACCATAAGCTTGTACAAGAAACAAAACTACACCGAATGGTGTGAGCGCCAAGTATACATGTCAAAGAGGACTTTTATTCGGGTTTAAGGCTTAGGTGCAATATCAGACTTATGTGCCACTATCTCATGCAAAACATAATAGATCGCTAACAACGAATTCTCGCATCACCAAATAACGGATGGTCACTAGATTGTACCTTGGTTCGCTAACAACGTTACTTGCATAACGGATGGTCGCCAAAATACTCCCCAGATCGCTAACAACGTTAGTCAATTCCTCAAGAAATCGGATGGTCACTACATGTCCATACATTTAATAATTTCACAAAGTCAAAAGGGTAGGATAAGGCATGGGATATATTTGAGAGAGGTTTGATGATAAAAACAAAAACTAATCAAAGTCTATTAACCGAATGTTACTAGCTATTACAAACCACTATCATGCCATTTTGCGAGAAACTCCATACTTCCTTGATTCATACTTTATTCACTAGCCCATTGGCTCATTCTTGTCACCTTATAGTTGCGATGACTCTTTTTCTCCTTTTTTTTTCTCTTTTTTTTTATTATTTTTTTATTTATTTATTTATTTATTTATTTTTTAATTGCGATGACTTCACAACTTTTGGAGTTTGCAACTTTCTTCGAACTTTCATGATTTCCCACATAACATCCATCTTGCCAAATAGCTAGCAACCAACCAAGACTTGACTAGGGGTAAGGTGTAAAATCTTTTTGAATTTTTCTGGGTTTTATCAAAAGAAAAAGATAGGCTCGGAGGGTGTAACTAGGAGTATCTAGCATTAAAGATAAACGCTAACAAATGGGTCCATATGAGTGGTAAACTAGCCAATGTAACTAGCTTAATATATAATTATATGTAAATGGAAGGCCATTTGGGTTAAATCCTAAGGTTGCCTCTTATCACGCATATACACTTATATCACAAAAAATGTGATCTCACAACGGTCTCGTAATGATTTACAAGTACAAGTTCTAGAATAAATAAAATCACCGGCACACTCATAGCAAAAGATCTAAGCATAAAAGATGTATGCTATATACGAAACAGGCTTAAATCCTCACAATTTAGTGGTAAGGGCTATAATATGTGCTAGCTAATGTTATCGATCCCAGAATGGATTGCAGTATTAATCGGGACACATCACGAATTTTCAAACATTACTGGTTCACCAGTGGATAAATATATAATCTTTAAAATGACAAACAACTAGATTACAAGGGCAAACAAAATTTAAAATTAAGCTCGAAACATACAATCTATTCTTATTTTCCTATTCACCCCCCCCCCCCACTTAAGTTAAGCATTGTCCTCAATGTGATAAACGATTTCAAGGAATGAAATAGGGAAATAAGAGAATAAACGAACCGTATTTTCTGCACAGGGTGATTCTTGATCCTAGCATCCCAGTTTCGCAATCATTACCTGCAGTAATCTTAAAACAAAAGAAACAAACACGAAATACTTTTTTCATTTTATTAAAAGCGAGTGATACACCCCCACACTTAAGTTCAACTAAGCAATTTAGAAAAACTTTGGGGTTTAATCACTTGAAAATAAAAATAAAAATGAAAACACACGGGTTGCCTCCCGAGAAGCGCTTGTTTTATTAACGAGTCATCAGCCGGACTCGAACTTCCTTTTCACGTTGGTGCAATTTCTGGATTCTTCTTTGAGAATTTTGGAACATACACCACATTTCCTATCACTATTCCTTCTCCAGTTTCATCTATGTCTTCCAATTTATTTTTCTCCCATGGTCTAGGAAGAACATCATAGATATAACCAGAATCCTCGGCCAACGGAGTGTTTTTCTTGAAATCGGCCGGGAAAGGTGACATAAATGCTATAGCTTCATATTCCGACTCAGGCGGAATCTCTTTGATAGAAACTTCATTCATTTGCTCCTTGTCATAATACAATTTAATTCGGTGCCCATTAACAATGAAACTTCCACCATGTTTGTCATGCAATTCAACATATCCAGATGGAAATCCATGTTTCACTATATACGGTCCGAACCATTTCGGTTTCAGCTTAGGAGCTTTGAACTTGTATTTCATATTAAAAAGCAGAACTTTGTCTCCAGCTTTGAATTCTTTTCGGATTCTTAGCTTTCTGTCATGATAGGCTTTGGTTCTAGCTTTGTAAAGCTTGGAGTTCTCGTAAGCTTGGAGTCTTAATTCATCGAGTTCATGCAATTGCAAAAATCTTTTTTCTCCAGCTATTTTGAGATATGGGTTACAGCTTCTCAGTGCCCAGTAAGCGCGATGTTCGATTTCGAACGGCAAATGACAGGTTTTTCCATACAAAAGTCTGTATGGTGTTGTACCAATTGGTGTTTTGTAAGCCGTGCGAAATGCCCACAGAGCATTATCTAGTTTCCTCGACCAAACGGCGGGATTGTCTTTAACCATTTTTTCGAGTATCCTTTTTAAGGCTCTGTTGGTATTTTCAACTTGACCACTGGTCTGTGGGTGATAAGCTGTAGCGAAACGATGATGAACTCCGTATCGCTTCATAATTTTCTCCATTTGTTTGTTACAGAAATGGGTTCCTCGATCACTTATTAAAGCTTTAGGAATTTCATAACGAGCGAAAAGCTTTTTGAGAAAATTAACAACTACTCGTGCATCATTGGTGGGTAAAGCTTCAGCTTCTGCCCATTTGGAAACGTAGTCAATAGCAACGAGAATGTATTCGTATTTGTGTGATTTAGGAAATGGTCCTATGAAATCAATTCCCCAAATATCGAATAATTCACAGACTTGAATGCTCTTTTGTGGCATTTCATCTCTTCGAGAAAGACTACCGGATTTTTGGCACGCATCACAGTTCTGAACAAGAGTATGGGCTTCTTTAAAAATGGTTGGCCAATAGAATCCAGCATCAAAGACTTTTTTAGCGGTGGTGGAAGGACCATAGTGTCCCCCAGTCGGGCCATGATGGCATTCATCAAGAATTCTTCTCGTTTTGGAACCATAAACACATCTTCTTGTCATCCCGTCGGGACACATTTTGAAAATATAGGGTTCTTCCCAATAGTAATGTTTAAGTTCTGAAAAGAATTTACTTCGTTGGGCATGAGTTAATCCTTTCTTTAGAATTCTTCCAACGAGATAATTTGCATAATCTGCAAACCATGGAATTTCGTTCTCATCAACTGTATCAACAGTCATGAGGGTTTCATCTGGAAAATAATCGTCAATCTCATCTTCTTTTAACTCCTCCAAATTTGGATTTTCTAAACGAGACAGATGATCAGCAGCTAAATTTTCTGCTCCTTTCTTATCTTTGATTTCGATGTCGAATTCTTGGAGTAGCAAAATCCATCGAATAAGACGCGGTTTGGCATCTTGTTTGGCAAACAGATATTTTAACGCTGAATGATCAGTGAACACGATTGTTTTTGAAAGCACAAGATAAGATCTGAATTTGTCGAAAGCGAAAACAACGGCTAACAATTCTTTCTCCGTAACCGTATAGTTTTATTGAGCGTTATTGAGTGTTTTGCTGGCGAAGTATATAGGACGAAAATGTTTCTCTTCTCGTTGTCCTAATACAGCTCCAACAGCAAAATCGCTTGCGTCGCACATGAGCTCGAATGGTAGTGACCAATTAGGTGAAACCATAATGGGTGCACTAGTCAGTTGGGTTTTCAATGTTTCAAATGCCTTCATGCAATCTGCATTGAAGTCAAAAACAGAATCTTTTTCTAGAAGTTTCGTCATTGGACGAGATATTTTGGAAAAATCCTTAATGAAACGATGGTAAAAACCGGCATGTCCTAAAAAACTTCTAACGGCTTTAACGTTGGTTGGGGGTGGTAATTTGGTTATGACATCAATCTTTGCTTTGTCAACTTCCATTCCTGCGCTGGAAATCTTGTGTCCTAGCACAATTCCTTCAGTCACCATGAAATGACATTTCTCCCAGTTGAGAACAAGATGTGCAGCTTCGCATCTTTCAATCATTTTATCTAGATTAGAAAGACAAGCTTCAAATGAGCTTCCAAAAACTGAAAATTCATCCATGAAAACTTCCATAGACGTTTCAAGCATGTCTTGGAATATAGCAATCATACATCTTTGAAAAGTCGCGGGAGCATTACATAATCCAAAAGGCATACGCCGGTAAGCGTAAGTTCCAAAGGGACATGTGAATGTAGTCTTTTCTTGATCAGCCGGATATATAGAAATTTGGAAATATCCTGAAAAACCATCAAGGAAGCAAAAGTATTTGTTCCCTGCTAATCTCTCAAGCATTTGATCCATGAAAGGCAAAGGAAAATGATCTTTCCTGGTGGCTTTGTTCAATTTCCTGTAATCAATACATACTCGCCATCCTGTGACAGTTCTAGTAGGAACTAATTCATTCCGTTCGTTGGTCACAACAGTCATTCCTCCTTTTTTCGGAACACAGTGAACAGGACTCACCCAAGGACTATCCTCGATGGGGTAAATGATACCAGCATTAAGAAGTTTGATGATTTCTTTTTTAACAACTTCTTTCATGTTGGGGTTGAGTCGACGTTGTCTTTCTACAACTAGTTTGGCATCTTCTTCGAAATTGATTTTGTGCTTGCAAAAATCAGGACTGATTCCTGGGATATCAGAATTTTTCCATGCAAAAGCTCTTTTATGCTTCTTGAGAACGGAAATGAGGCATTCTTTTTCATTATCATTGAGCAACGAAGATATGACTACTGGAAGTAGCGAATTATCTCCCAAGTAAGCATACTCAAGATTTTCGGGAAGTGGTTTCAGCTCAAGATCAGTTGGTGGTTCTTGAAGTGATGTTTTGATCCTCATTTGATCATTAAAATCGATTTCCTCAAAATCTTCTTCTATTTCTCCTTCTTCAACTTTTGTTTCTTCTTCTTCTTCAAACTTTACTTTCATAAAATCAGCGAATTCCTTATCAAAGTTTGTTTCACTAATTTTCTCTGAAATAGTCATGAATGGATCCGAATCTTCAAGTAATGCATCCAATTCTTCCTCAGTGACTTCATCGATTACATCAATGTTAAAACAAGTGTCATCACTAGAATATGGATATTGCATTGCTTTATCGATTAAAAAGGTGATTCTATCATCTCCTACTCCAAGATTCAGTTCTTTTCCTTTTACTTTGATGATCGCGTCAGCGGTGTTTAGGAAAGGTCTTCCTAAAATAAGGGGTACTCTACTATCTTCTTCCATTTCTAAGATCACAAAATCCACGGGAAAAATGAATTTACCAACTTGGACAAGCATATTCTCAGCAATACCAACAGGATATTGATAAGAATGATTTGCTAATCAAATACTCATCCTTGTGGGTTTCAGGGTGTTGATGGAAAGTTTCGAATACAGAGAATAGGGCATCAAATTGATAATTGCACCTAAATCGGCTAAAGCATCGCATGTGATGTTGTTTCCTAATATGCACAGAATCAGAAAACTTCCGGGATCTTCGAGTTTCGGTGGAATTTTGTTTTGAACAATGGCTGAACATTCTTCATTGAGAAAGGTAGCAGATATTTGCTCCAACTTGTTTTTGTTATTAAGAAGTTCTTTCAAAAATTTCCCATAATTGGGCATTCCGGCTAGAACATCAACGAGGGGTACATTGAGTCTAACTTCTTTGATTATTTCAACAAACTTCTTATAACGCTCCTCCATTCTTTCTTTCTTAAGGCTCTGAGGATATGGAATTTTTGGAGTGTAAGCCTTAACTGGTGGTTTGGGTTTGGGTTGCGTTTTTGGTGTATTTTCCTTCTTGGCTTCTTCTTCTTCATCCTCACTATCATCATTGATGATCGTGGTATTGTTTGGGTTGGGTGGTGGATCATAAGAAAGGCCACTTCTTGTGAATACAGCATTGATATGCTCATTTCTGGTCTGTGGTGGACGATAAGTTTTATCGTTCGATCCATATGATGTTGGCTTAGGGTTTGTTTGGGTATTACTTGGCAACGAACCTGATGGTCGGGAAGAAATTTGATCAGAGAGTCTACCAAACTTGTTTTCAAGATCTTGAATAGATGCTTGGTGATTTTTCTGACCTTGCTCAACTTTGGTTTTGAGATTGAAAAATTGATTCTTGACAAACTCGTTGGTTGATTTCTGAGCTGTGACGAATTCTCTCATCATTTTTTCAAAATCGGTTTCTTCGGATTTTTTGTCAGAGTTTTGTGTGGTCTGGTTGTCTACTCTTGGTTGGGAATCACGGTTGTTATCTCGTTGTTGACGATCTTGCCAACTAACAGAGTTTCGTCCGTAATAATTTCCACGATATCCTCCTCCACGGTATCCTCCTTGGACATAATTAGCTTCTCCTTCTTTGGGTTGATCCATAGGTTGATCGTCGCATTCTGAAGACGGGTGATTACCTCCACAGTTGTTACAACCATCTCGCATTTCTTTCATCTCTCCTTTAAGATCTTTGTATTGCGAATCGATTCTGGAAACCAAGGTTTCCATTTTCTCCATGAGTTTAGATGAATCGGAATTTTCGACAAAAGCAATGGTTTTCCTTAAAGGTTTGGTTTTGGCATCTTTCGACCAGTCGAGTTTGAGAAGAACTCGGTCTTCAAGCAATTGGTATGCCTGGTTAGGGGTCTTATAAAGAAAAATTCCTCCAGCATCAAGAATTCCTTGAGATGCTTCATCAAGTCCATGGTAGAAGATTTGGATAATGGTTCCTCGTCCTAAACCATGTCCATGACAACTTCGAAGTAGATCTTTCATACGAAGCCAGGCTTCGACGAGCGATTCGTTAGGGTTTTGTGTGAAAGCACGAATTTCTCCCATGAGTCGGTCAAACATGGCAGGTGGAAAGAATCGGCTTACAAAAGCTTGCCCCATCTCCTCCCAAGTATTGATGATTCCGGGTGTTAATTCGTTATACCACACTTTTGCATCTCCAGCAAGTGATGACGGGAAAAGTTTGAGTTTAATGGCATCCACATTGGTGTCGCCATATCGGAACATGCCACAGATTTCAATGAATTCGGCAATGTGTTTGTGAGGATCGGCCCTCGAACGGCCATCGAATTGACGGTCTTTGATCATAGAAAGATGGTGACCTTTCACGGTGAAATTGTCACCTAGGTTGACAGCAACAATAGCAGCTCCAGGAGTGGGTGCTACGGCTCGGTTGGCTTCCCACATGGGTCTATCGTCAGCCATGGGAAAAGGTTGATCAGTGAATGGATTATAAACGACTTTGGCTTCAAAAAGGTTTTCAAACGGTGGGTTTGGTACTCTCGGTATACGGTTGGCTAATGGAACAAAGGGTTTTCTTTTCTTTCTTTGTCTTCGGACTAAACGTTCGGGATCTGAAAAAGGTGAAATTGGTTATATTCCAGTTGATCGAGTGTTCATATAATTCCCCAGAGAATCAAGGCAATGTCTAAACAAACGAGCGAAGAACGAAAACAATTTAAAAAAAAATCAGAACTGACCAACCGATCGGATAAAATGGTCTACCGATCGGATGATGCTCTCGGTAAAATTGGGTTGAAGGAATCCGATCGGATGGAAGTGCCTACCGATCGGATAGATCTCTCGGTAAAATGAAAAACTGGGCAACCGATCGGATGGATGTGAAACCGATCGGATTCTCAGCTCGGTAAAACTTTTTTTTTTTTTTTTTTACGAAAACTAACTAGGCGAGAAATGGAGTAAAACTTACAGAAACACAATCAAAATCCCCGGCAACGGCGCCAAAAACTTGATGTGTCGGGTTCGAGCAAGTTTTAAATTTATAAGGGTGAATTACCGAATCTAAGAACAACACATACGAGCAAGTATACTCGTCCGTTGTAGCAAGATTTTTATGGTAAGTCGGGATCGTTCGCAGGGATTTGTGTAGTGAATCGAATTGTAAGTTAAAAGCAAATTTCTCAAACAAGCAATAATAATAATATGAAAATTCAAATGATTAAAGACTACACTTGCTTAGACTAGTGTACGACAATTGACTAATATGATTGTGATAACTTTGGATAACATGTTGGTTATGATAATTAGTTTGGTGACTAATCTATTGTTTCTACAAATTAAACCTTCGTCAAGATCTTAGTTTATAAAAACAAGCATTACGTTCAACCAATCAATTCAAGATCAATTCAAGGTTCATAAGTTGGTGTACCTTAAACACAAAAACAATCTTTTGTCTAATCAAACAAGCTTAAGAAATGGTCAATACGAAAGGTAACCGATTATAGACAAAAGGTCACAATTGATACTAAACTATTAATCTCTCGACCCTAGAAATGGTTTACAATCAATCCGTTTTGATAAACAAAAGCATTTTCATTACAATCACGATTAAGTTTCTTCGTTTAATCAAAAATAGTGGATGACAACAATCATTCATAGACAAATGATTATAACTAGTTGAATAACAATAGTTCTCTCAACCCTTAAAATTACTAGCAACTAGTTAAACTTGACCAAAAAATGTCACTATGAAACTTGATCACAATTGGTTCTTAGAATCGACTTGAAATTGAATTAAAACATGTTATCACAATCATATGCCAATCACTAGGTAATACACATCATCTAAGCAAGTGCACAAAGGCACTAGCCACTCATAGCAAACATAAACATAATCTTAAAACCTTGAACATTAAAAACCATGATTGAGAGTCTTACAATGATTGAAAATAAGATTACAAGTGAAAAGGCAATGATTCTCACAAGAGATGAATTAGACTTCGACTCTCCTTTTGTTCCTGGACTTTTTAGACGAATTTAAGAGTATGTGATGAGTGGTTGATGGATTCTCCTTGTTGATTGATAGTTATGTGTTGATATATATCTAAATGCTCATCAAATGGTTCTTTATAATACTCCAACCAAGGGTCTTGGTTCATTAATGCCTCTCTTGTCCTCCAAGTAGTGTTAATTAGACCATTATTATGATTAGAAGGTCCTAGAACCGGATGTGTAGCAATCACAAGACTTAATGATGAAGATTTGGAAATCAGACGACATCCAAATGATCGGTATTTCATCCAACCGATCGGTTGGTCTTCAAAACTGACCTCCATCCGAATCGGATGCGGGCTGCATCCGATCGGATGGAGCTTGCTGATTTACTCTTTTTGGTCCTTGGCCATTTGACTTGTTTCTTGTTCGTAGCTCTTGGTTCTTTGATCTTTCCCTTCATCTTTAGACTCATTAACTTGACTACATAGACTTTTACTCTTCTAAGTACCTTTTGGTGCGGGACTTGCCGCAAGAATCTTCATGAAATCATAAATATTTCCTTCTTCCTCGTTTTTGCATCGTTTTCATCCTTTTTCCTGTTTTTGGCTACATAAACTTCGCAAACACACTTTGGTACGATTAAGTAACAAAAGCATATAAATATAACCACAAAACACATATAAAAACACAAATAACGCTACTAGAAACATGTTAGATTTAAGCGTTATCAGTTTGACACAAGGATTTTTCATGAACATCATGTTATTTGTTGTATCATGCTTGGATGAAAGATGATTTGACAACATTGATATCTAATTGAAAGTTATTAGATAACTAAGTGTAATGAATATGGTTGGATATAGAATTACATCCTCAGCCTGGAATTGCTCCTAAATTCTAAGTATGAACCATATGGCCGACAAATCTTGAAAGATTGGAAGACATCAAACATTACACAATGGATATTAAAGTTTACGGAATTTTAAAGAGCATATTGTTGTTTGCATACAATGATGCTAATGAAATTAAGATGACACTCAATACTAGTCATGGTAGGATTTCATCCTTGTTAATGGCCATGTGTACTAGTTATGCTTAACTAAGAGCATAGTTGCATTATACATTAAAGAATTAGAATACTTTAAACTATAAAAGGTTTGATAGTTTAATTGTCATAAATTGGTGGTTGAGGATGTCACGCATTTTATGAAATATTATGTGGCAATATCAAGATAGTTGAATGCACACATACAAGAACTTCACTAATTGAATTCTTGAAATAAGTATTCTCAAAATTCCAATAGATCAAAATTAGTTGATTTATGTCTTGTCAACAAGTATGATTGACATGACTTGAGGCATAATTCATTAACTATAATTATCATACATTGATCTATTTAGTATTTGGATAATGGATGTTAAGCAATTATTATTTAAAATTAATTAAAGTACTTGGTACGTTTGTTTTCATTAATAATGGATTGTATCCTATATTTGCATGTTTAAATCCATGAATAACTTATGTTATTCTAAATTGTCCGTTGTCAATTAATGATATGAGAATATCATTAAATTAAGACAAATCTGAGTATTGGTAGAATATACTTGAAAGTATATTGATGCGTTGACATGCCAATTTCACATGATATTCAATGAATTGAATATATGACTTATCCCAACTTCATGAGTTTACTTTATGGATCTTGTCATTAAGTAAATCATGAATATAGTTATCCTCAGACTTGAGATACCAGATAACTGTCATGGACGTAGTGCATTTCTGTAAAGCAATTTACCGCTATATGTTACTGGTGTTGGAATTAAATAATCATGACAAGTTCATATATTAATCTAGTAATCATCATACACATGCGGAAGCGTAGGATCTATTTTAACACATAAGAATTAACTGAATAATAAAGTGAAGGTACATTTGATTCTAGCAAAACAAGAATCAACTTCAAATCTTCTTCAATTAAGATCAAGAACCCTAATTAGGGTTTATAATTGGATTAACGAATTACCTCTAACCGTTTTGTAATTCAATCCAAGATATTAACTATAGTGAGTTAATACCACTTTCTTGTACACACGTACTATTAGCGATTCGATGTGAATGCTAGTTCTTGAATCACAATAACAACCACAACACTTGTGTTGATGCTCAAAAAATAGAAACAAGAAACCCTTTAAGGTTTGATACACAGTCGACTAAGCAAGAACACCAACCGAAACCTTTTGTATTGGTGTAAAGTTAGTCGAGTAAAGAAAACACTAAAACTATTTTCGGTTTAGAGTTTGAATGGAAAAAAGCACCTATGACTAAAGAACTAGGATCTCTTTTTATAGTCAAGCTTACTTGTCCTCCAATCAAACAAATCCACAACCGACTAGGATTAGAATATGTGCACATGCAATCCCAAAACCATTTAAACATGCAAACCAATCAGAATAATATATACTGATCGTATGCATGTACAAGGGATTAAACCAAAACATAATTTTCATGTTTTCTTTCTTGGTCTTTATTGTGAAATATTAATTAAATATAACATTTTATATTAATTATTTAAACATCGAGTCTCATATGTAAAGTGTGCAATCCCGTGGTCTCGAGTTCGATTCTAGACATACACATATTAATATTTGTCCATAAAACTAACAAATGGTAGCTATAAGGATTGTTTTCAGGAGTGTTGCAAAGTTCATGGGTTATGCTCGTAGTCAAGAAAGAATTTGTTCCTTCAAATTCATTTTGAAGTTTAATACTGCTGGGGCCCCTCGTAGGGTTGACAAGATGTTTGCATACTCGTGCCCAAGATCTATCTGGATGTACAAGGGATTAAACCAATAATTTCCATGTTTTCTTTCTTGGTATTTATTGTGAAATATTAAATAAATATAACATTTTATATTAATTATTTAAACATCGAGTCTCATACGTAAAGTGTGCAATCCCGTGGTCTCGAGTTCGATTCTAGACATACACATATTAATATTTGTCCATAAAACTAACAACTGGTAGCTATAAGGATTGTTTTCAGGAGTGTTGCAAAGTTCATGGGTTATGCTCGTAGTCAAGAAAGAATTTGTTCCTTCAAATTCGTTTTGAAGTTTAATACTGCTGGGCCCCTCGTAGGGTTGACAAGATGTTTGCATGGCCATGCCCAAGATCTATCTGGAATACGTTCAGACGATTTGGTAATCTTGCTCAATCAGAAACAACGAGAAACAGAATAGTTAATTAAAGAATGACTAAGATCCATATCTTTATTAACGTGATATTAGTAACAAAAGGATAAGTATGATGATGAATCATCGAAATGGTTTTTCCAGGAGACCATCCTCGAGTTGTACTAGGGGCATTGGCGTGTTGCTAGACGCTAACCAATGTCATTACACTATTAATAGATGTCCAAGTGGGAGCTGTTAGTTTTAATGGACAAATATTAATGTGTGTATGTCTAGAATCGAACTCGGGACCACGGGATTGCACACATTACGTATGAGGAATTAATGTATAATAATTAATATATAAACCGTTATGTATTTAATTATTAAAACACAAAAATAACGACTAACGGACGTTAAGTAGTTAACGGGAATTGACTAACGACCGTTAGGGAATAAGAGAATGACTATAGATGAAATTAGAGGAACAAGAAGCTTCCGGAATCCCTAGGGATTGCATGGCCGGTCGTGTATGGGCTTGGGAAACCCATTCCATAGCCAACTTGTTCTCCAAGATTTGCACTCTATAAATACAAGGCTAGGGGTTATTCATTCTTGACTTCTTGTGCACTTGCTATAACCCTAAAACCCTTTTCTTATTCTCTTTGCTTTTGGTTGATCAATATAAACCCTAAAAGGGTCGATCCACCTTGTTTTTATAAACAAAATTGTTTGGTTTATTTTTTGTTTTCAAGATCTAGCAATCTTATTAATTCGGTTATAGTACGTGTGTACAAGATTATGGTATTAACTCATTATAGTTAATAATCTTGGATTGAGATACAAAACAGTAAGGGGTATCTCGTTAATCCATTCTTGAAAAAGATTTGAAGAAGATTGAAGTTTGATTCTTGTTATGTTAGAATCAAAAAGGTACATTCTCTTTATGTTTTGGTTAATTCATTATATGTTAATATAGATCATACGCTTCCACATATGTAATATGATTACTTGATTAATATATATGAACTAGTCATAATTATTAAATTCCAACACTTGTTATAGTTGACATGAAGGTTACTTACGTCATATATTTTTTTTCTCCTTTTGGATTTCTGATGTCCAAAAATAAAAATCTAAGGTCGTGCAGTGTATCATGATTGTTGCTATTACTATAATTGTGGAAACATTTGAATATAAAATGATTGTCGTTAATTTGTATGTAGAATTACAAGTTTGTCCTGCAAACGTTTGGAAGCAACATCATCTTCTCAAATGGTCTCTTAGATCCTTGGAGCGGTGGCGGGTAACTTTCGTAACCAGTGATCATCATATTTGTTCTTATATTATTCTTGTACAAATGCAAAATAGAACACTATATGAACTGGAAGGTTGTTTACGAAGATATACCATGGAAATCTAAATGGGTTAAAATCTAGTGTATTTATGGTTTGAAAATTAATATACTATCAGAGCCGAGTTTTAGAATATACCAATTTGGAAATTGCTGCATTTTGTAGTGTTTTGGAGAATATGTCAGACAGCATAGTGGCTCTTGTGGCCGAAAAAGGTAAACTTTAACACACTCCTTTGATACCTTTCAACCTTTGAATTTGGTCAAAGAGCATATGGTAAGTCGGGAATGTTTTAGGTGCACATCACTTGGATCTACGAGGAGCGACAGCTGATGATCCTGATTGGTTGGTGGAGCAAAGGGCATCTGAAGTCAAAAGCATTGACAGTTGGATTGGTGATTACTACAAGAAAATGAAAGCAGTAAGTCGGGAATGTTTTAGCATGTAAAGATGAATTGGTATATGTGGCGTGTTGGAATCCTGAGGAAACTTAGTCCCACTATTAGAGCTGCATCATTTACATCTGATGGGTATGCATTTTAGCCATCAAGCACAAGGTTCAGCTAGCAAGAAACCATTGGTTGAAGATGAAGTTGGTGGCCTGGAGGCTAAAGACGTATTCTGCAGATTAATCCCATTATAAAAGTCAAGCTTTATGTTTAGGTTCAGGTTTAGCATATACGCATTGTGTGTCTTGAATGTATTTCAGTTGCCATAGAGTTGTGCCGTCATTGTGATAACATCGATGAAGTTCATAACTTGGCATGTTGCAACTCGTCATGTGTTATGTACGATCAATACACGTTTATTTCCCGTTAAGAAAAATACTTGCAATGAATAATTTTATTGCAAGTTTTGTACAAAGACCATTTAAAGATCACCAATGACAGAATTTACAAGAGTATAAACACAAAAGAAGTAATAAAAATTTGGCATTAACAAAATTATATTTTACCTCAAACCAAACGGCCCCTAATTCTTTTAAACATCAATTATGATATCGTCTAACATAATCGAACGATCAGAACCATCACGAGGTGGAGCAGTCATTGTTTTAGGGGGGGGGGGGAGGAGTCATAATTTTGAGATTTTCAGCCCTCCCAAATTTTACCAATAAAATTTTGTCAACTCGTTTCAACCATCCAGCCCTCCCAACCAATTTCACTCGCGCCCATGAGATTCCTGCCCTCCCAAATTTTTTATTTTTTCCCCCTAAACTATTAAACTACACAATTTATAACTAAAACACATAACATAATAAAAGTTCATTACATAATAATAAAAATAGGGATAATTACTAAAATAGCCCGATTGCCCAACTGCTAAGAGTATCTATCCCGATCTCAAAAAATTCCCCCCTTAGCCCAGGGCAACTCGTATAATCACGTATTGTACGGTAGTGTATTTTGGGCAACTTTTATTTGTTGGGCAACCGTATACTTTACAGATGGTTTTTTGGTCATTTCAAAAATTTTACACTATTCTGCTTTCATTACTGTTCATACCGTATTCGAAAATAAAAATTTAAAAACAAACAGCATCTCCTCTATACACTTCTTCCCTCCATCTCGTTTCACAGTCACGGTCAAAAAAAATAAACTGGGTTTATGTTCGCGCTTGTTTATCTTGTTACACTATTATTTCAATCTCCAATCTACTACCATTGTTTTCCCTGATTGTCATCTGAAAACAGAGTAACTGTTCATTGAACAGTGTTCCAATAAAATCTTTTAACACCGTCGATTGTTTGTTTGATTAGAAAAAATGTGGTATAATATGGTATGTACAGCGTATTACGAATCTTTATTACATTTGTTTTGTATCGTTATTGATTTTTGTTTATCTGGTATAATATAGTGTTGTTTGTTTGTTTATGCATTTATGTGGATTATGATTTGATTTTTGTTTTGGGATGTATTTGATAAGCCACGATTTTGGGTTGTATCTGATACGCCATGCCTGATTCAAATAAGGTCATAAGCAAAACACCCTATTCTTATGGTCCAACACTAAGTGGTTGTAGTTAAGTTGTAATCATCTGAACTGTGTATGATAGTGTTTACGCTGGCTGTATACATGTGTTGAAACTTATTTTGTTATGAATTGTATGTTCTGAGTTAACATATTTTTTCCTTTTAGGACTATGAAGCTAAAGTAATCATTAGTAGCAAACTCAACTACTTTTGGTTGATAAATCGGAAATTAGACGCAAAACGATGGAACTTGTTTAGGAGTACATGCTTTGGAAAATGGTTGGATTTGTTATACTTTGAACATGAAACACACGTCATTGACTATATGGTACGGAAACAAAGAAGAGTGGACGAGTCTCATTATGATATGCCCTTTATCTATTACCTAGATGGACATACTCTGCATTTTGGTCGTCCTGAGTTTTGTCAATTGACGGGGTTGCGGTTTGGAAGTCTGAGCTTTGAGTTATACACTTCTGGTGCTCTAAAATTTCGTGATAGGGTGTTTCCTGAGAAGCGAGGTTTGATTGTAGCCAACTTAGACCTTATTGGTGTCATCGAGGATGAAGAGCAGTTTCGCAAGCTATGTGATCAAGACGCAATACGGATATCTCTTTTGTTAGTCTTAGAGGTGATCTTTATGGGTCGTTTATTGACATCCCAAGTTGATGACACATTGATGAGGTTGGTTGAAAACCTAGAAGCTTGGAATGCATTTCCGTGGGGTGAACATATTTGGACCCATTTATATGGCCAACTTCATAATGTAATGGATAAGCACACGGATAACCACCTTTTAGTATTGAAGAAAAACCCAAAATCTGTTCCGACCTATACTTTGTCTGGATTTGTATTTGCTTTCCAGGTTTGTATTTATTTTTATTAATAATATATTTTTCAGCCGAACATTTTCATGGACTGATTGATATGTTTGTGTTTTACAATTTGTTTAGATTTGGATACTCGAGTCTTTAGAAAGATCTGAACGTTGGTGGAGTAAAGACCCTAATGTGATTCCAAGAGCTATTGCATGGTCTATGAAGTCACCATTCAAAAGAAGTGACTGTTCCCACCTTTTTTCAGAGGTCTCTATTTTTTTCTATTTGTATTTACGTAAAATAAATTGTTGAATCCCTGTTGAGCAATGATCTTTTTTTTTTCTTGAATTGAAACAAAATTAATCACTACGCCGAATATAATGAATAATCTTAAGGAGAGCAATGAACACACATAGGTAGGAGCCTGTTATTTTTGTACTATCCCTTATGCTTCTTTCTAAGTTGCAGAACCAAACTTGTAGGATCGACGCCTTGATTGATCTTTGAGCCAATAAAAATCTCTGTATGACAAACTTATATTTATGCGGAAACTAAATATAAGATTGTGAAGAAGACAATGACTAATGAACTATGATCCTGTATGGATCTTTTATTAACTTTTGTATTCCATTACCAAAACATATATGAAACTCTAAGCCGTATGTTTATTTTATAGGCAAGAAACCCTAATACGACTTTTACGGAAACGTGTGTAGACATAAACACAAATCTCTTCCTAGAATAACTGTAACTAACATACTAAAAATAAGCAACGACCAGCAGCAATAAACACTGCCAGCAGGAACACACCAAAGCTACCAGCAGGATTGCACTTGCGCAGCAGCAAGATTAAGTAACCAGAAGCAACATCTTTAAAGCAAACATTTCCAGCAGCAACCTCTATATAAAAGCAGCAACATAATATAATCATCTGCAATTAAGCTGGTTACCATGTAATTCTCTTGATCTTGACTGCTACTATGACAATGTGTACATCAAATCACTTTAGTTTCATACTATTCTCATCACTTCCAGGTGTGTTAACTCCTGTGAGAGGTGAATCATTGAAAATTAATGGATTTGATGTCTCTTTACCAATAGCCATCACTACTGGAGTAGCCAATGTTTTTGTGTGTAAGACCATGGTACATTGATAACCATATGATTTTTAGTAAATCATTAACTATAAACGGATTTGACTTGTCTTTACCTGTAGCCGTTTGCTCAGGACTAGCCAATTCTTGGTTACAGCAGAACCTTGGTGAATTGAGTACCAAATATGGTTTTCAAACTGCCTTTACCACAAGCCATATGCATGTGGGCTAGCCAATTCTTAGGAAACCCAAAAGGGTAAAATCCATGGTGAATTGAACACCATTTCAACTCTCAGTTCTTAAACATGGGTGAGTTGAAGTACCCTAATAGTTTTGAGCAAACTATCACAGCTATAAACGGATTTGAGGATCACACCAGAGCCGTACCCTCATGGTGAGCCAACTTTTCCTTGTCTGCTAGACATGGTAAGTTGAATACCATTTGTTGTGTGGTTCAAGAACCAACACTGTACCTGCAAGTGGTGCCCTCAAAACAAACAAGTTTGCAAAATAAACTAAATACGAAGATTTTTATAATTTTTTTAATTTTCTATTTATTTATTTAATTATTTTTGAGTACTGAAAGAAAGAAAAGAAAATTATACAACAACAACAAGAAAATAAGCCTCCCCTTAGGCTTATACCAAAATCAAACAGATCAACCTTTGGTAGTGGCAATTTGATTTTTGATAAATCTAACCAATTGTTCAGCTGTGGTCATATCATTCCCAACAGCCATTTTGCTGACCTTCAACTTACTTTTAAGCATTCTTTCCATCAGCTCTACAGACAAAGGATACTGAACATCCGCAAACATAAATAACACCTTATTAGAGATGGTTTCAAGGACATGAACATTAGAAGGAGAATACAACCTCCAACTATGAACTCTCCAAGACTGTTGATCAGACCAAACATTACAAGAACCTCCTCCCACTTGAGAATCCATTAAAACTTTCAAATCACCCCAAAGGTGAAGACCAAACCCAGAAGGCTTATTAGATTCATAATACTGTTCCACCATTCGATACAAGTTAATCAAATCTTTTTTGGTCACCAAATGCAGAATCTCCCGAAGAAAGATGAACTGTTTGGTTTTGCCATCCAGTGTGAACAACATATTGACTTCCCCTCCAGGTATAGTCACAACTTGCCAATGAGCAATATGACCACACAAAAGAGAGGAATAATCTTCAGATTCACTCTCTGAAGCCAACTGAATAAACTCCTCATCATCCATTTCTGCAATAGATTCAGCATAATGCTTCTTAGCATGACTCTTTTTTCTGGTGCTGGGAGTAGAAGAGGATGACTGAAACTGAGCAGTTTTAGCAGTTTCAGGAGCAGCGGAAGCTTGGTGATCAGCAGGAATAGAAAACTTTTTTCTTGAGAGTGAGGAAGTATCAAGGACAGAGACATCACCAGAAAGGTCAGCAGAATCAGTGACTTTAAATCTCTTGGAAGAAGGTTCTTCCAATGAAGATGAAGGCTTGGCTGGAAAACCTTTCATGATCCTGTCATAGTACCTATCTAGGTCTTCATCTGACATATTCCTCACCTGAGCCATAGTCCACCCAGAAGAACAAAATTGAATACTCTGATTCTTGACAACTTGTCTCTTAACATTTCTCATTTCTGCATATGTAAGAGGTTTATTCCTTTTATCCTTGGCTTTGAGTTCTGCAAGAGCCCTTGTCCTTTGCTTTGTCAATGCAACCATTTTGGCAAGAAAATCATCATCTGAGATATCAATGCCCAAAATTTCCTTGGCCAGGTTAGGATTGGCAGCCACTTGAGAAGAAAGATGCATCCAATCTGCTTCAGAATAATGTAAAGAAGCAGCAGCCAACTCTTTTTGTCTTTCTGGAGGCAAAGTGGTTGTAAAAGGTCTATCAGTCGTTGCTAAATCTGCAGCATGAAGCTGCTTAGCCATGGCTTCCCCCATCATGTCATCTTCATGGTTTTTAAGCAACCTTTCTTGCTCAGCCCTTTCTTTATCAGAGACCAAACCCCCAAGTTCATCCAGCATTGCAGGAGTAGGATCAGATACAGCAGGAATGGGAGTGTCACTTGCAGGGGCAATGGTAACATTACCAGTAGCAATGGAGGAGCTACCAGGTGGATCACTATAAGGCTTAGGATCAGCTTTATCAGTTCCAGCTGGATCAATGACAGCAGGAATAGATTGACCGTTAGGGGGAACGATAGTACTACCAGAAGCAATGATAGAACTATCAGCAGCAACACCAGTGGAAAGATGACCAACAGAAAGGTCTTGAGTACCAGAAGAAGTAGCAGCATCAACATGAACAGAAGAATCAGCAGTAAGAGCTGCACTCCTAGATACATCATCCACATCATACTTCTTCACTAGTCTCCTTTTGTACCTGCTCCTTGTACTAATGACTGGAGACTTGGCGGAAATTTCCCAACTTGCTTTGGCCAACAATTTTAGAGGGTCCAAATTCAAAGCAGCCTCACCCTCTTCTGAGTCAGAAAGCACAGCTTTTCTTTTCTTGCTCTTTAACTGATCTTCCAAAGTTGCAACTCTATCAACCAACTTATGGATTGTATAATGAAAATTCTCTTTTGTTTCCTTCACTTCCTTTTCCAAAGCAATCACCTTGTCTCCAAGCTCCTTTTCGGTGTCATGTAACGCAGACTCCAAATCTGCAATTTTCTGCTTATACCTGTCAACTACAGTTGACACAGAGGTGAGAGCATCAAGATTCTCAGCTGCACCAGTACCTGTGGTGTGATGAGCTTCGTTGGATCTGGGTGGAGACACATGAGAATCTCTACCAATATTGGTTTCAAACTCAAAAGGCTGCCTAGATGGACTAGGATATGATACCCTGGATGAGGAAGGAACATCAACAGAAGGCATAACTGAGGGTGTTGTTTTGTCAACATGAGGCCCTACAGGTGTGGTCTGGACTATAGGCTCAAGTGGGTCAATAGGTTCAGGTGAGGGCGCCCTGGGAGATGGTGGTAACTGGGCTTCAGAAGCATTGGATGCACTTGCACCAGCAGCATCTGATGCCCCAGTACCAGCAGGAATGGGTGGATTAGCATCAGCAGCATTGACTACTGCATCACCAGCTGCATCAGCTGCACCACCAGCTGCATTAGCTGCTCCAGCAGGTTCACCAGGCAACATAGCTGGTAAAAGAGGCATATGGTCTCCCACAAATCTAGTCTTCATAGTTGCAAACAATTTAGCAGTCAACTTAGCCATGATCCTAGGTAAGGGGTCAGTGGTCTGAACACCTACAATGATTTGTAAGAATCTAGGGTACATGAGGAATTTGGTTTTAACATTATCTATATTCCTTATCATTCCCTCAAATATGTATTTAGACCAATTGAATACCCTCCCATCAGACAAACAAATAAGGGCAGAGGCAATGTGACTACCAAATTGATCCCACCCACCAGACTTTTTACTAAGGCATTGCAACAAAGTGTGAATAAGAAACCTCCATTGAGGTGAAACCTTCTTCTTTAGAAATGTAAAGTTACCAGCAATTGGATACCCTATTGCTTCCATCCCATCTAAAATCTGCTGCTCAGATAAGTCATACAGCCCATTCTCATCATTTAGCTGAAGATGAACTCGAATAGACTCCTCACTAATAATGTGTTCTTGCCCATCAATCGTTGCAACTATCTCCTGAGGTCTTCCCACAATCGTTCGAACAACGGCAGTATCCCAAAATTGGCGCACCAGTGAGTCATATACCACCATTGGGCAATGAGTAATAGCAAACCTAAGAGAGGAACCTCTTAAGAAGGAAAGAATCTGATCATATCCTTCACTTCGATCAGAAGATTCAAGAAATCCAACTTTGTTGTGATCTTCTTTGTATTCAAGGGTTGCCATAGTGTTGAATCAGGGATTGAGATGTGCAAATAAGAAGGAATGAGATGTGCAATTGATTTGAGAGACTGAGGTTATTTTGGGAGAGGAATTTAATATTTAGTTCGTGAATACGGTTTCCAAATTTAGCAGCTTTAAATTCTAAATTTCTCATGTAAACTTTGACCAATTTGAATTTAATTTATTCTCAAAATTAATCCCCCAAATTGTTAAACGTCCGCAGCAATGAAGTCAACCAGAGTACCTTTGAATAAAAAACACTACCAGCAGCAACGTTAAGTCAACCGGCAGCAATGAGATGGTCAATCGGCAGCAATGAATGATGTGTGACAAACGTCAAATCCCCAATTATATTTATTATTATATACATATATATATATATATAACATATATATAAAGAGCAGGATTTGTGGAGCTCCATTTGATCGACACGTGGCTACGTAATTAAACGAAACATGTCCCTATTGACTTAAAGATGAGAAGCCACGTATAACATTGCTGGAGACATTCTATTGGTTGTGTGGATGTGGGCTAGTAGAAAATGTTTGGGCCGAAAGAAAAGGCTAAAGGGGCCTGTTTTGAAGGCAACATTTTTACTAATATTTTATGCATATGTTTCCGAGTCCACCATCTATGTATTATATAGAGAATAAATAATTTAAAAAAAAAATGTATATAAATAAATAAATAAAAGGGCGCTCTGTATATCTCCATTTGATCGACACGTGGCTAAATAAATTAAAATAGGCAACTTTATAGTGTGTATCCCCTAAAAAATAGGCAACTTTATAAAAGGGATAAAAATCTAGGTACCGTGAATATAACACATGCCTTTATAAAATTGGGCAATAAATTATATTGGCTTTCCAAAAAAAAAAAAAAAAGTTATAGGCAGTTGAGCAAACTATCCACATTTGGAAATTTCAGTCGATACTCGCAACAAGTTGAACTTGGATAATTTGTGTACCTTTCCAAGACTTTGAAAAGACAAGACAATTCACTTAATGTCTAGTCCAACATGCAAGGTAGGCACGCCAGCTACAAGTTTAGGCACGTGGCCAGACGAATAAGAGTCAGGCAACGTCACTGTTCACACGTGAAACTACAGTGTTTCCTCTTCTATAAAAGGTTTTTACAACGAATGAAGGCGCAACCAACCCCGCAAAAAACAATAAGGACATCTAACACACACAATCACAACCGTTTTAGAGAAGTTGAAGATGTTATCGTTCTTTTACGACTGGTTCCTGAATAACAATATAAAGTTGCTTACCATATATTATAACCACGGTCTTCACTCAATGACAAAACGTCATTTGCTAATGATCATCATTTACATACTCGTTTATTCAAGCATGTACTCACACATTAAGTGGGTTACCATGCAGCGTCAAGAGGGTCATCTCACGGCCCACACATGTTCTTAAATGACTACTAATAGCACTTAGTCGTTCTTAAATGACGACTAATAACTCTAAACCATAACGCTCTACAATCTAAACTCCCATCCAGTGAAGTAGACTCCCGTTGGCCATCAAGGGTCTCGTTAGAAGAATCAAGGCTCTCGTTGGCATCAAAGTGGTATCACGAAAAGGGAGATGGATAATGAGAAGAGCCCACGCTACTAGGGAGATACAGGGGCAATTCATTGCATAGAGTTAGGACCCGATAAAGCTAAAAAGGCTCCAACAACATCAAACAACAAATGATTAAAATGATGCCTTCAATTTTTTTGCAGGCCTGACATGGAAAACTTGTAACCATACTAAGTGGTATATACACTTCTTTTAAGCGACTTCTCACCCAAAACACCACACTATTTCGTAGTGTAACTTTTTTATAAAACATTGTTGTGTACTTTATTTTTAATTTCGTAGGTTTTAATTTTTTTTTTTTTTTTCTGTTTTGTTCTTTTATTTATGTTATTTGTTGTGTATTTATTTTTAAAAATTCAACGTTTGCTTCCATTTTATAAAAACGTTAGTAAACGATTGTTTGCAAAGTAGAAACAATAAATATATGAACTTGTGTTGAGCATTTACAATGGCAAAAGTCTTTAATGACTTTTTGCATTTAATGCATTAAATGATGCTATAAAAAGGTTTTTGCAAAAACCTATCACTCCAATGCAACAAATTACCCTATCACTTTTTGTATTTAATTATATTCCATATAAATTACCCTTATGTATTTATATTTTTACAAAATGATTTTCAAAAAACATAAATCAATTTTCATATCGTTGTGTATATATTTACTTTTAAAATTTGGCAAACTTATAAAAAACGTTATGCGGTATTTAAAAAATGGGCAACTTTAAAACGGGTAACTTTAAATGAAAGTTAATGGTCACTATATAATTTTTTTTATATTTTTTTTTATTATTTTTATTTTAAACTTTTTTTTTGGGTTGTGAAATAAAATAAAGTTGAAGTACTTTTGTGTACTGTATAAAGCGCAACCTACATGGGAAAATTATGCATCGTTTTAAAAACTGGGAAACTTACAAAGGATGGTCAACTAAAACTGAGCATCATAAAAATGACTATACTAAATTGGGTAAATTGGTAGTGCCATGTCATAAACATTCTACTGCTGGTAGGCTAAATGTTCAACTGCTTGGTTTAGTTGTTACATGGCCGCCATAACCAATTTTGTTGCCATCACTCGAAAGAACAAACAATATGTTGTTTAAGTATCGACGTTTAATTGGTTTGTCTTTTTGTTGTACAATTCATGGATAAAACAATCAAAATTAATTGGACAACTTAAATAAATGGGCAACGTAAAATGGTGGTGGTTTTACAACTTGGGCAACTAATAATGGGCAACTAAATATGTGATGCTGCTGGTAGCTCTTCCATTTGGACAACTTAAATAAATGGGCAACGTAAAATGGTGGTGGTTTTACAACTTGGGCAACTAATAATGGGCAACTAAATATGTGATGCTGCTGGTAGCTCTTCCATTTGGACAACTTAAATAAATGGGCAACGTAAAATGGTGGTGGTTTTACAACTTGGGCAACTAATAATGGGCAACTAAATATGTGATGCTGCTGGTAGCTCTTCCATTGCTACTGGTAGTGACACCCTTGCTCCTCTGGACGTATTCTTGCTTGGTTTTTTTATGTGATAATCATGAAAAAGAAAATTAACAATTGGTAAAGGTACCTACTTTCTTTTGCAGGAAATTAAAAATAGTTACAATTAAGCTCCTTCGTTATGTCACGAATACATGTTATCTCCATTCAATTAGAAAGAAAAGTAGGCAACTTTCCCACTTTTATACACTAGTCATCATTTCCCCATAACTAATTACTAAATGCATACAAATTAAAGGAAACTGCAAAGTTAATACACTTATGGTAATCATATCCTATTTTTAATGATGTTGATGAGGTACAAATGAGACGGGAGCTTGAATCTGTTATCTTCACTTGTAAGTAGCTTTTTCATTGCAAATCAACCGGATTTTAACCTAGCCGGCACGAATGTCCTTTGTCCTTCCGGGCAGGGCAGCAACAAGGATGAGAAATAAGGGATTTTTATCCTCTTCCCAACCATCTGTCCCCCTTTAATAGCCTCTGATGATCCACCATTTTTCCCTTCAAATATGGTTATTACTGAGACTAACCATATTACACCCTTGGATGTTCCACTCTCATAAACTTACATGGAACTAAGTTCCCAACAAGATTCCACCAGTATTTAACAACTGGTGGTGCTGAGGGGGAGTGAAGGAAAAGCTTGTGGATAGGCAGTTAGAGCAAATCCTCGCACCAGAAAGGTTGAATGTAACTTTCTCGTTTAAGGAGACACTCGACAACAACATGCAGGGGATTTGGATGTTAGGGTTTTGGTAGAGGATGATGGTTGTATGTTATTAGCCGTCATTTAAGAACGGCTAAAAGTTATTAGCAGTCATTTAAGAACGGATCTAGATCATAAGAATGATCCACCCTGTCTGAGACCATTTGTAGGGCCGCTTTAAACTTGTGCAACTGGTGAATTAACAAGATATACATGAACACGTGCCGTTTGGACATCGAAAAGACAACGACTCTATGATGCATGCTGGGAAAAATTACAAGGTTACTCCAGTGAGAGCCGATTGAAAGTTATTAGTAGGCTTGGGTTGAGAGCCGATTGAAAGTTATTAGTAGGCTTGGGTTAATTTTGATGAGGATCGTAATAGGTTATGGATTTCAGACTTGTTACTCTCGTTGAATGCGCACGTTCTGCTTTGGTTGGAAGTGATTTATATAGCGATAAGATTACTGTTGCTTCACTTGTGTATAGTGATCTTATTTGAATTTTGAATTTTTTATGCTTAATTATATATCCACAATGGCATTGATTACTGTTGCTTCACTTGTGTATAGTGATCTTATTTGAATTTTGAATTTTTTATGCTTAATTATATATCCACAATGGCATTATTTAATTAACAACAACAACAATAAATGATGAACTGAATACTCCCTATGCAATCGTTTCGCTTCCCTTCTGAAAGGTTAAATTCATAATGATCAATAATAATAACACAATTTGTAAAAAGTTGGTGTTTTTACAAATGTATTTGTTTTTACCTTAGTTTCGGGTTGAACATATACAATGGTAGAAATTGATTTGAGAGACTGAGGTTATTTTGGGAGAGGAATTTTATATTTAGTTCGTGAATACGGTTTCCAAATTTAGCAGGTTTAAATTCTAAATTTCTCGCGTAAACTTTGACCAATTTGAATTTAATTTATTCCCAAAATTAATCCCCCAAATTGTTAAACGTCCGCAGCAATGAAGTCAACCAGAGTACCTTTGACTAAAAAACACTACCAGCAGCAACGTTAAGTCAACCGGCAGCAATGAGATGGTCAATCGGCAGCAATGAATGATGTGTGACAAACGTCAAATCCCCAATTAACTCCAAACCAACCCAACATTTAATTCCATTAACCTCCCCTTAAGGCTATATAATCCCTTGAAAAATCAATCACAAAGAGTTGCTTGCAAACGAACATTTCCTTTAATTTTCAGTTTCCTTTAATGTTTATGTTTTTATTTATGAAGTAGGAAAGTTCCTTACTTTCATTTGTAAATGAATGGAGAGAACATGTATTCGTGATATAATGAAGGGGCTTAATTGTAACTATTTTTAATTTCCTACAAAAGAAATTTGGAACCTTTCCTACTTTCTTTATTTATTTATTAACTTATTAATATTAATATTTTTCATGCCTTTTACAACAAAAAACCAACCAAGTAAACGTCCTTTGTTAAACCACATACTTTGTGTGTAATGATGGTGGGTATAGGGGTTTGGTGTGTGGGTTTATTGGTTCCCGCGAAAGGAAGTACATATTCCTCACGTTGCGCCACGTGTTATAAAAGTAAATTTTGGATAGTGACTTGGTGAATAGTTGGGTCATGTCACGTCGGCCAACTTGTTATAAAGGCTGCTCCCTTCCTGTCCACTAATTTACAGCACAACACAGTTATAAAATTTGGGCAATTATTTATAAAATTTGGGCAACTGGTTATAAAATATGTGGAAGGTTAAAATAATAATAAAAAGTAATCATAACACCGTTCGTAAAGAGTAATTGTTTTTTCAAATGTATTTTTTTCCCCTTTGTATGAATTGAACATATAAAATGGTAAAATGGCACCACCAATAACAGTAGAACAAGACAAGTTTCAAAGCGACCAATACAAACCTCAGCAGTAGAAAGTTTTTGTGCCTAGCAGCATAAAGTAGCGAATTAGCAGTTTCCAATTTTATAAAGTTGCCCAATTTTTTAAGTTGCTCACCTTTTTATTATTGCCCATTAAAAATTTAAACGTTGCCAGATTTTGCCATGTAGGTTGCGCTACAGCTCACACAAGTACATATACTTTACCCATTTTAAGTTGCCCATTTTTGTTGTTGCACATGTTGTAAGTTGCCCAATTTTGTTACCTAGTTATAATGCCTTTTTAAGTTTCCCAATTTTTGGGTTGCCCATCATTTAAGCTGCCCATTTTTTAGTTGCCCATCTTTTAAATATTGCCCATTTTCTTACGATATCTTTCAGCTTATAAATCTTCCCAATCTTGAATAGTGATTTATATTGCCCATTTTTTAGTGATCTTATTCGATTTTTTAATTTTTTATTGTTAATTATATCTTAAAAATGTCATTATTTAATTAACAAGAACAACAATAATTGATGAACTGAATACTCCCTATGCATTATCATGTTAGATAGGTGTCATGTTATTGGCCATGTCCAAGCCAATTCTATGTTTTTGCAGATTTACATTATCATGTTTGTTATGTGTCTTATGGTTTCGTTACTGCGTTTGTAAGCTGTTTATGTTTGTGATACATATCAAAGACACTCAAAAAGTAAAAACATATAACACATTACACACTGAAAATGTTAATCATAAGATCCATTACATTTAATTAAATCGTTGATTTTACAAAAGGAACCCACCATAACCAGTTGATTTTACAAAATCACACTATTTCACGCGCTCATAAATCACACTAGTTCAAACTGTAGCAAATAGCAAAATGATTGATACGTAGCCAAATCAATTCTACAAAATATTTCATGCATCCTTATCATACACAATAACGAAAGATTACTACTTCCAAATTTAACACACTAAAGTCACCATATCATATGCTGGAATCTAACAATAAAACCTTCATGAAAGTTTCTTTATCTTTTCAAGGAATGCCGTTTTTTCAAATGTCCGCAACTGTGCTTCCTTGCAGTCAATTTCTAGTTTTATCTTCAAGGCGAGTTCCTTTTCTTGAACGGCATTGAAGAATGCTGCACTTTCCACGGCACGCAGACTCTTATCGAATTTCAAGTCATTAATAATACCTTGCCTCTTCTCCATACTATCATTCAGATCTTTAATTACATCAAACAGTTTTCTTGCTATTTGAAAATCTCTTTTGGTCTCCTCTTGGATTACAATTAGCCACATGTCTGACATACGGTTAGAGCTTGCTGTCTTTGCTAGTTCTTCTAAAGTTGGCCGATCCATATTTTATTACTTTAGTGGGTGATAGATAATAACGAATATATGTTATGTTGGTTAAGCGTGCCTTAAATACTTAAAAAAGTTAACCGTTTTACGGCTACTAATTACACTGAACAGTTGTATCGCATCACTACGGGTGTATTGTAAATTCATTGAACAGTGGTGCCCTTTAAAAAACAAATAAACCATTACGGTTTTTAAATACTCTTGCTTGGTTTGTTGTTTTAAACGCCATAAAAAAAATAACAAT
The DNA here is from genome assembly GCA_021014915.2 of Artemisia tridentata subsp. tridentata. Classification (NCBI taxonomy): domain Eukaryota; kingdom Viridiplantae; phylum Streptophyta; class Magnoliopsida; order Asterales; family Asteraceae; genus Artemisia; species Artemisia tridentata. Next base: position 28,912,480 of record CP139504.1, on the reverse strand, counting down.
AAATATAAATAATAAGTAATTAAACAAATAAATACGTAAAAATTGAGGAAACTAAAATGTGAATACTGGTAATCACATACTTTTAGTAATCACATAACTAGGTTGCCCTAAAAGAATGAAGTACGGAGTATTAATTAATTGGTTAAGGGTAAACTTGTCATTTGGCAAAAAAGTAAGAGAGATAAAGTAGTGATAGTGATGTTTTCCTAAAAGAATGTGGCATTAATTTTGGGACGGAGGGAGTATTATGACTTTATGAGTAGACCCATGAAGTGGCATTAAATTAAAACGAACACTACATGGCAAAAATACCAAACGTTTAAGAGAAAAGGGATGGGATATACTAACCCTCCCCCAAAATGTTAGCCGGACCCTCCCCTTTTTTTTTTTTTTTTTTTTTTTTTTTTTTTTTTTTTTTTTGATTTTTTTATTTTTTATTTTTATAATTTTGTTTATATGAAAAAGCTATAAACCTGAAAATGCGGAACAGAAAATATAAAGTTTAATAAGTCAAACGCTTAAAACTGTCAAAAATACGAAACAGAAACTGACAAAAACTGTGCTGTGCAGGGAAAAAATAGGGGACAAGTGGGGAGACAAAAGGCCTGCCACCCTTGTCCCCCCGTCCGGTTAACAGTCCCCGAAAGAAAATGGGCAACACTTAAAGGGTCATACTATAAGAACGGGGGGACAAGGGTGGCAGACACTTGTCTCCCCTTTTGTCCCCTATTTTTTTCCTGTACAGCACAATTTTTATCAGTTTCTGTTCCGTATTTTTGACAGTTTTAAGCGTTTGACATATTAAACTTCATATTTTTTGTTCCGCACTTTCAGGTTTATAGCTTTTTGATATAAACAAAATTATAAAAATTAAAAAAAAATTAAAAAAAAAAAAAAAAAAAAAAAAGGAGCTAAAAAATAGCCCCCGTCTTTATAACCAAATAGCCCCCGTCTTTATAACTCACCCCCACTTAAAAGGTGGCCAACTTAAAGATTGGGCAACTTCAAATGGTGGGCAAGTTTTTAATTGGGCAATTTAAAAAGGAATTACAACAACCTTTAAAAATGGGCAACTAAACAGATGTGCAACAAAAAAAATGGGCAACGTAATAAGGCATTTTATATCGCAACCTACATGGCAAAATTAGGCAATGTTTGAAAAAATGGGGAATTTTCAAATTATCGGCAACTTAATATTTGGCAAAATTTTAAACTTGTGTGTACTATAGAGCGACACTGCTGTAATTTGTCCCTTTACATCAGTTCCAAACCAGATAGAAGTTACCTACAGTCCAAGACGCATAACGAACACTACGTGTCAAATTTACGCAACGTATTAAGAAAATGGGCAATATTTAAAATATGGGCAACTAAAAAAATGTGCAACTTAAAAGGTGGGCAACTTAAACATGCATTACAACAAAGCCTTAAAAGATGCGCTACTAAATATGGGCAACTTAAATACATAGGCAACTTAAAAAAATAAAAATAAATAATAAGTAAATAAACACGTGAAAAAGAGATGAAAGTGACATGTTAATACACTTATAGTAATCACATAACTAGGTTGCCCAACGTCGATAAATATTTGCGCAAATTACCCAGTAAGGTTGACCAAAGTACCAAAAATAAACGGTGTAGTCTGTCGTTCAGAAGAATATGGGGTTCTCAAAGTACAAATAATAAATCTTGCTAGTACATATACTCAATCTAAAATGTACTACCAAAGTTGGTGAAACTTTTTTTTGCTGTATGGATCGATGTCTATTTACAGTATGTACTTTGTCCCTTTACCAAACTTGGTACGTAATTACGTATTTTCTAAAAGATTGTTGTGCACTTTATTTTTTATTTTGTATATTTGTAATTTTTTTATGTTTTGTTCATATTTTTATGTTACTGTGATATGGTTTTGTACTTACTAAAAGGTTGTTGTGCGTATTTGGTGACCTATTCTCTAAAAGATTGTTGCGTATTTATTTTTAAAAATACGACATTTTTCCATTTTAAAAGCCTTACAAGATTTGGCTTTTCAAAGTAGACACAATAAATAAAGTAGATGACACATATATATTGGATTCTAATTGCTTATGATTACACCTACAGGTAGAAGTGCCTGTGAACTGTAGAGCAACCTACGTGGCAAAATTGGGCAACGTTTACTAAAATTGGGCAATGTAAAAAAGATGGGCAACTTTATATTGATGCATCGTTGTGGCTAGACAACATGTCAGTATTTTAGTCGTCAGTCATTCAGAAGAATATATAGGAGTGTCATGAATTATGCCTAAAGTATCAAGTGGCATTAAAAGAAAATGTAACATAAAGTAGATTTCCATTGTCTGCACTGTAGCGCAACGTACATGGCAAATTTTAGAAACGTTTACAATAAAATGGGCATTACTTTAAAAAATGGCCAACCTAAAAAATGGGCAACGTAAAATTATGGGCAATTTATAAATGGGCAACATAAAAAAAGGGCCAACTTATAAATGGCCAACTTTAGATGGCCAGCATTTTAAATTTGCCAAATTTTGCTGCTGTTGAAGGCGGTTGAGTAGACTCACACCTTTGGAAATTTCAGCCGACATTCTAACGTTGCACCCAAACCACTGTTTGGACAAGATAACTTCAATTATGAAAAGACTGGTATGGTGAACCAGTTATGTTGCCAACCCAACTGTACTCTCGTAGGGAGTTGAAACATATTGAACTTCATTGGTGCACTTTTCCCAGTTTGGTATCTTTTATTAGCTTTCCATATTTATTGAGATTAGAATTGTTATATGCTGACTTTTGTTAGGAAGTCAGGAAATAAGATATTTCTCATTGCTGCCGATAGTGTAAGCTGGTTCCTGCCGACAGTTGTGGTTCCTGCTCAAGCTCATTGCCGCTGATTGTTATATTTTGTTTCTGCCGATAGTAGTCATTACTGCTGGTTTTTTTGTTAGTTATCCCGTATGTTTACAAAGTTTGTTAGCTTTATTTTTAGAAGAGATTCATGTATATCTCTTCACAGTTGTTGTTAGTATAAAAGAAACACCCGTCTATGAGTTATGTACACCTTTATCAATTTCAATATCAATTATCTTTAGTTTATATTCGATCCATAGAGGATCAAAACCTTCTTGTAGTTTATTCATGTATGGGTTGAATACTCTATGACAATCAACGTCGTATTTTGTTGTTTGCAATTACCTTATTTGTTATTACCAAATACTGTATAAAGATTTATAAAAATTGTTTTATTCCAACACTTTTAGCAAAAACTGCTTCAAGCAAGACGACATTGGAGTTCAATTGGGTTTTAATGAGCAAAGTAGTTTGGTACCCAAAAGGTGTATTTAAGTTGGCCAAAATAGTTATGGCATAACTATTGTTGCTCTATTGTTATTTTGGTACGTCGGTTGCAAACCATGACAAACATAAACAAGTTAAATAATACAACAGAATAAAAACATAACATAGTACAATTACTAAGTATCTGCTGAAATGATAAACCAGTACGATTACTATATAGTAGCCAATAATTTGAAGGTTACATGTTAACGAACGCCTTCCGTTGATGACAGTAACAAGGTTCCAAAGGCGAATGACACTAGACTTCGAAGCCATACTGAAAACTTGTCAAACGACGAATCTGGATCCATAACTTCATACCTTCTCAAACCGGAGGTAAACCTGTTCAGATAAATGTATGAAATTAGTGTTAACGTTTTAACATGTGTAAGTGTACTAGACAATATTTGTGAGTGTCAGTATATAATACGAATGCAATTGAATGATAGCTTAAAATGTAAACGTACTGTACAACGCACGGTCTGGGAGGCTTGCCAGAAGAAGAGATTCTTTGTAAGGAGCGATGTAGAATGAACCAGCATTTCCTTCAATTCCCAAACTAACAAAGTGTCCAACCTGATGATCGTAGACAAAAATTGTGTTACCCAAAATGTTTCCGACATTGCCTTCCACTATTGGAGCTTGCCTACTGGTAAAGCCAACCAGCCTAATCGCCATGAGTGCTCAAATACTCATCATTTTTATCATATCTGAACTGCCAAATCATCCAAAAACGCTCAAAAATGCATCAAAATACAGAAAATACCCAAAAATTATGTTTTATATGATTCAGATGCAAAATAAGTGAAAACAGTTGAAAAACGAGCAAAGTTTGTTAAATTGGCAGTTTCAGTCCCCCAAGTTTCAAAATTCGTCAAAAATAGTCCCTATGCATTTATTTTAAAATAAAAGTCAACCCAAGTCTTTTGAAAATCAAAATATTAAAAATTTGATCTTTGGGTAAAAAGTTTTGAAAAGTTACAAGTTTGGTCCCTGCAGTTTGAATTTTGGCACTTTTGGTCCCTAAAATATCTACCTAATCCTAAAGCTAAACAAAATAAATAAACCCATTACCCACTTTTATCCTAACCTTTTAACCCAACCCATTGTCCCAACTTATCCAACCCATTCCTTATCCTAAATACTAAGCCCACTAAACCCAAGCCCAATTAAACCCTACCCGTTTGATCTTTTAGTTAACCAAAAAGGTCAAACCAGTCAACCCTTTTCAATACCATCATCCACTCCACCCCACCACAAACCCGCCTAAACACCAAAACCCAGGATACCATTCCAATTCCCCAAAACCCGACAACAAGCCTCCCTACCCATGCCTTTCTCTGCCAACACGCCAACTTTCCCCCTCCTACTTTGCTAACTCCCAAACCCACACGTGATCAGAAAAAGCCAAATCCCACTTAGTCCAATTTCCCGCCAAAATCAAGATGGACGGTTCAGATTGTGTCAGCCTAATCCAACGAGTGGGAAAAGCTCAAGAGGAGTCAAGGAAGCTTATTGGAAGTATAAAAAGAAAAGAAGAACACAAATGAAGACCGTCGCTGTCTTAGACCATTTTTAGTGTAAAATTTAGTTTAAACCTGTTTTCAAATTCGTTGTAATTTAATTTTCAGTACTTGTTAACTTTCTTCAAGAATTGTAATCGTTTGGTTTTAATGAAATCTTAGTTTAAACTTCATTCAGAGTTAATTTCAGGTTTCGTAAAAGTCAAACTGTGGTCAACGTTCACTGTAGCATTGCTTATTTCACTTCTTATTACATTTTCTCTCCTTATCTGTTCTATTAGAAGCATTCTTAAGTTAGTTTGTCAGTTGGTTCTTGCCTCATTCTCAGTTTCACCTTATAAGTTCAAAACAGTCCAAAATAAGCTCATTTTGAGTTGGCTTATTTAAAGCTTATTTTACTTTGGAAACTGGGTTTCTCAACTTAATTTAGTCATTTAAGAATAAATAAGTCAGAATCCTAGGTTGCTTTTGTGGTTTCTAGTCTTAATTTCCAATTTCAGTACTTAAGGGGGTGTTTGGATTTATTGGTCAAACGGGTAGAAACCATTTGTTACTGTGGACTTGCCATTGGGTCAGTTTGGTTTCAACTTTTAGCAGCCTAATCAAGTTCTTTCAAGTTTTGTTTTGTTGTTTTAAGAGCTTTTGCAGGATTGGAGTTGGATTTGGAATTGTAGGCAGTTTCACTGCCAAGACAAGCTCACAATAAGCTTGTCTTATTTGGGAGCTATTTTTGCATTTCTCAGGTTCCTATATTCTCATTTTCAGTTTACCATTGAATCCCATAGGCTTTGTTTAGATATCCCTTTCATCAGTCACTTAGCATAGCAATCTTTATCTTTTAGATTTTCACACTTTTGCAGATTTTGAATATTTTCTAGTGCCTTCAATCTAAGTTAATATAAGCTGAGTTTTTGGAGAATCAAAGTCCCCCAGCTCACGTAGTTGCTAGCATTTTTTGTAGGATTTTTCTAGCAGCTTTTGATAGCTTTTAGAGACCTTGAACTTGGCCATTTTGCCCTGACCGTAGGTATAACAGCAGACTTGTGTAATTTTTGGCTTATTTCGAACTTATGTCGGGTTAGCAGAAGCAACATTCAACTTAATTCGACTTATGTGATCACTTGTTAATCAGTTTTTAAGAGAAAAGTAAAAAAAAAATAGTTTTGATAAATCGTAGTTTGCCAGGATCGAACCTGGGTTATTTTCCAGCTAAAAATCGTTTTTAGAATTTTCAGTTTTCACAAATTAGTCCAATAGTTTCATTTTAGTCTCATTCAGTCCCTGTCTTTATTCTAAATCCGTTTTTAGTTATAAATAAGTTTCAGAAAAGTCAAATTCAGCCCCTGTCTTTTTTTAGTATTTTTAATTTTAATTTTTACACTTCTAGCCCCTAAACTTTTGTAATTTTTTATTTTCTTTTATAAAATTAGTTTTTATTGTATTTATACCCATTTTTAGACTTTAAGAAAAACGAAAACGTAAAAATAGTGATAGCTTCTATTTAATAGATTTTATCTTTTTAATTTTTCTTTCGCGTTTTTAAGTTTTTCTTCCACGTTTTTAATTCCATATCTTTTAGATAATCATTTTTATTCCCTTTTTTCATTTTTATTTTACGTTCATCAATCGTAGTTTAGAAATAAAAAATCAAATCCCCTTTTCCATTCAATATTCACCCGATCACGAATTCGATTTATTTCAGAACGTCACACCTCGTTGGGAAAAACGACCCAGGTTTGCAATCTCTTTTGCAATACTTGGAAAACTCTCTATTCTACATTTGACGTATCGACCCCTAAAAAGGCCGTTATCAAAATGGCGCCGCTGCCGGGGAGGTGTGCTGCGTAGATCGTTTTTGAAGAATCAGTGATTGTTGGATATTCATCCATTGTATATTAACCATCTTTGTCCATATTCTCTTATATATATATAAAACCAAAAAAATTATCGTGAAGTTAATTCGTTTGACGGATCGATAAACCAAAAATATCGTATTTAAATCTTCCATAAACATATAAAACACAAAAATATTTTCTTTTGTTTCTATATATATAAAAGATAATAATACAAAAAGATTTTTCGTTTTCTTTGTTTAATAATAACAATAATAAAATTTACCATCGAAAACCAAGATTGAGTACTACCTAACTGGGGGTACGACCATAATAAGTTCCCAAACCAAAGATTAAAACTTGCCTTTGTATCCTTGTGAGTGGTGTACCTTTTTCAAAGAAGCCATTCATCTGTGATTATTGGTTTAAGTTCCTTGTGTTGTGCTTTGATCTTGTTGTAATTGAAAAAAAAAAAAAAAAAAAAAAAAAAAAAAAAACCAAAAATATTCATCTTTACCCTCTTACCCTTTTTGATTCTTTATCCCTTTACCCTCTATCCATTTGATTCTAAACTTCTTATGCCTTTCTTCTATGGCGTCTCTCGGGTACAAATGTTTTGATTGTAAAAGCCCGTTGAATGACAGCCTTCATTGTTCTAAGTGTGCTTGTGAGCGGTGTGGAAAGCATGCACCAAAAGGATCATGTTATTGGTGTGAAGTAGCCCTCAAAGAGCTTAATTCCACCAATGATTCTCAAAGTCCTTCCCACTACCCTCCACAGCCCGAGATACGTGCTAATAATGACAAACCATCAAGAATCAATCCTGACCTTTCAGGATTTACGGTTAAAAGATTGTCAAGCAAACGTACAGAACTTAGAACAGTGATTAAAAAGAACGACTTGCCCAATCTTCACGTTATTCAAAAACAAAAACCAGAGACCATAACGGAAGTGGTGGAAATTCCTAGCTCTCAGAGCACACCACTTGTCCCACCTCTGGATTTTATTCCTTGTGTTGGTTGTGGTGAGCCGCTTTTTGGTTTACCATGTCGTTGGTGTACATGTGAACAATGTGGTAATGATATTCGAAACGGAAGTTGTTTGTTTTGTGGTTCGAGGAATTCATTTGCTTATGATCCTAATCCGAACTCATTCAACGACTCTTCCAACTACCCATCACATTCATACGAGCAAGAATCATATAATCCAAATTTCAATGATGCTTCGTATCAAAATACACCAAGTTTTTGTTGTGAATTTTGTGGAGGTCCTCATCAAGGATTTGAGTGTCAAACCGGGAACACGTTTGTCTATGAACAGTTTTCTGGTAACACTCAGGACTTTGGAAATGACCAAATTCCACATTATTCACTAAATCAGTCACAACAATCATTTTGTTGTGAGTACTGTGGAGGTCCACACTTCAGTTACGATTGTCAAACAAGGATTCCATTTCCTTGTGACAATTATGACATTCCTGACCAACCTCCACAGTACCAAATGAATGAGGATGTCTATGAGTGTGTTCCTAATGACACTTCTAACAAAGATATTCCTCAAAACATTCTCCTTGGTCTTCTGGAAATATTAAAAAATCTAAAAGAAGATAAACGTGCCCAAGAAAATCCTCATGCTGATAATCAATGTCAACCTTTCGGTTTTCACACATCAGCCGAACTACGAGCAGCTAGAGCACGTGCCAATTTCCGCAATGGTGTTCTTATCGATGACGATGATGACAGTGATGATGAAGATATCATTGATATTCTTCAAAAAGATTCATCAACTTCATCAGTTGAGATTCCTTTCGTGGAAATACAGGGAGAAAAATCTATGGAGGAACTGCTAGCAAAAGAACAAATGGAACTTGTAGAATCCATGACTGCTAGTACTTCTCAACTCCTTCAGTCTGTTATCACACCCGAGGTTCCCACTCACTCTCTAAACATGGGGGACGAGCATCTTAGCACTGTTCCTGAAAAGGAATCGGACGAATTCATAAAGTCTAGTGTTGAGAACCTTGTCCCAATCCCAAGAGAGTCACAGGGAATTCTTGAGCATATGTGTGATCTTCTTTCCCCTCCCGAGTGTTCAAAAGATCAATTTGAGACTTTCTCCGATTCTAGCGATGATTGTGCATCGTATGGAGAAGTTGAATATGTTGAGGCATCACTCCCACAGATTGATGCTGATCATCTTCTTGAGGAGTTCGCCGATGAACTCACTCACATCAATCCACTTCCAACGGGAAGTGACGATGATCTCATTGACTTTGAAGCTGATCTAGGAGAGATTGAAAGTCTCTTTTATCATGATCCGTCACTCAGTTCTTATCCCAGCAGTCCAATAGAGAATGATAATCACTTTGTTCCCGAAGCATTCAAAACAACTCTCACCAATCCTCTGTTTGAATTCGAATCTGAATTCACTTTGATTTCTGATAACCCAATCTTTGGTGCTCAGATCGAGGATAGTGATGAGTCTACTTCGGAACATGAGTTCACGGATTTACATCTTGTGATTGATTCTCTTCACGAGGAGTTCTCCGGTGAACTCACTCATATCATATCTCCACCGGAGTATGATAACTTCCACTTTGATCCAGACACACCCGGGATATGTCTTGATCACATGAGCTTAAATAATGAGATTCATAATGCTGAAATTATGGATACTCCTGTGGGTGAGGAAGAGTTAATCATAATTTTCATCATGGTTTTCTTCCTTTTCTTCACCTATTCCGTGACGTCCTCTCTTCTTCACTCATTCGGGAGTGAAGACACTATTTTTGATCCCGGCATTTTCATTTATCATTTGTGAGCCGGATCTGTGTATCTCATCGGGGTGGAACTTTCACGTGCTTCAGTGTTTATCCAAACATCTTGAACGAAAGTCCGATGGAGATTTCTTGTTCCACTTGCTTCCCCAAGAACCAATGAATGCGGGGTCGAGTCAAGCTAAGTGACTCGGTGAACAAAAACATTAGCAAAACATGGGTTCTCACCCGTGTCTCTGTTTTCTTTCTCTTTTCTACTACCTAGTGTGGGGGAGATGGTCTCTTCCACTTACTTCCCCATAGACTTTTAAATTGATTTTTCTCCCGGGCTGTTCAGGAACCCTTTGTTACGGTTGGCCGTTCACAAGCGGTTAGCTTGAGTGACAAACCTGACTGTTCGGGAGAAATCAACTCAATTCGGGGTCGAGTCAAGCTAGTGACTCGGTGATCAAAAACTCAAGCACCATATGGGTTTTCACCCATATTTCTGACTTCTTTCTATTTTCTACCACCCTAGTGTGGGGGAGATGCCCCACATGTTGTATATATGTGTATTTTCAAAAAAAAAAAAAAAAAAAAAATTATATATGACCACAAAAATAAAATAATGGCCGTAGTATTTCCCTTTTACGTTCTCAGTTTCGGCATAATAGCCGGTACTTTGAATATTGAGGGCAATATTCATTTCTAAGTGTGGGGGGGATTCTCACGAATTTCATCACGTATATAAAACCATCTAATTCCCCCATTTTTGGCCAAAATTTTTTTTTGGTGTAAGTGTTTGCACTTACACAACAAATGGTTATCAGTCCGCCATGTCTAACCCACAAAAGGATTGGCTAATCCCGGAGCAAACGGCTCTGGGTAAAGATAAATCAAATCCGTTGACGGCTCGCAATTTGCCCAAAATTGTATGGTATTCGACTCACCATATCTTTTATAAGTGAAGAGTTGGCTAGCCCGCAAGGTTATGGCTTGTGGTAAAGGCAAGTTGGAAAACCATAATTGGTAATCAGCTCACCAAGATGTTGACTTTGTCCATCAAGAGTTGGCTAGTCCAGAAGCAAACGGCTTCTGGTAAAGACTAATCAAAACCGTTGGCAGCTGGTGGTTTGCTCAAAATCACATGGTTATCGGTGTACCATAGTTCTTACTTGAACTGAAACATTTGGCTACTCCAGAAATGATGGATATCTGGTAAAGAGAAAAATCCATTAAGTTTTCATCAAATATTGCTAGGGACTAGCAATAGTTTAGTGTGGGGGATTGATGAGTGCTCAAATACTCATCATTTTTATCATATCTGAACTGCCAAATCATCCAAAAACGCTCAAAAATGCATCAAAATACAGAAAATACCCAAAAATTATGTTTTATATGATTCAGATGCAAAATAAGTGAAAACAGTTGAAAAACGAGCAAAGTTTGTTAAATTGGCAGTTTCAGTCCCCCAAGTTTCAAAATTCGTCAAAAATAGTCCCTATGCATTTATTTTAAAATAAAAGTCAACCCAAGTCTTTTGAAAATCAAAATATTAAAAATTTGATCTTTGGGTAAAAAGTTTTGAAAAGTTACAAGTTTGGTCCCTGCAGTTTGAATTTTGGCACTTTTGGTCCCTAAAATATCTACCTAATCCTAAAGCTAAACAAAATAAATAAACCCATTACCCACTTTTATCCTAACCTTTTAACCCAACCCATTGTCCCAACTTATCCAACCCATTCCTTATCCTAAATACTAAGCCCACTAAACCCAAGCCCAATTAAACCCTACCCCGTTTGATCTTTTAGTTAACCAAAAAGGTCAAACCAGTCAACCCTTTTCAATACCATCATCCACTCCACCCCACCACAAACCCGCCTAAACACCAAAACCCAGGATAACATTCCAATTCCCCAAAACCCGACAACAAGCCTCCCTACCCATGCCTTTCTCTGCCAACACGCCAACTTTCCCCCTCCTACTTTGCTAACTCCCAAACCCACACGTGATCAGAAAAAGCCAAATCCCACTTAGTCCAATTTCCCGCCAAAATCAAGATGGACGGTTCAGATTGTGTCAGCCTAATCCAACGAGTGGGAAAAGCTCAAGAGGAGTCAAGGAAGCTTATTGGAAGTATAAAAAGAAAAGAAGAACACAAATGAAGACCGTCGCTGTCTTAGACCATTTTTAGTGTAAAATTTAGTTTAAACCTGTTTTCAAATTCGTTGTAATTTAATTTTCAGTACTTGTTAACTTTCTTCAAGAATTGTAATCGTTTGGTTTTAATGAAATCTTAGTTTAAACTTCATTCAGAGTTAATTTCAGGTTTCGTAAAAGTCAAACTGTGGTCAACGTTCACTGTAGCATTGCTTATTTCACTTCTTATTACATTTTCTCTCCTTATCTGTTCTATTAGAAGCATTCTTAAGTTAGTTTGTCAGTTGGTTCTTGCCTCATTCTCAGTTTCACCTTATAAGTTCAAAACAGTCCAAAATAAGCTCATTTTGAGTTGGCTTATTTAAAGCTTATTTTACTTTGGAAACTGGGTTTCTCAACTTAATTTAGTCATTTAAGAATAAATAAGTCAGAATCCTAGGTTGCTTTTGTGGTTTCTAGTCTTAATTTCCAATTTCAGTACTTAAGGGGGTGTTTGGATTTATTGGTCAAACGGGTAGAAACCATTTGTTACTGTGGACTTGCCATTGGGTCAGTTTGGTTTCAACTTTTAGCAGCCTAATCAAGTTCTTTCAAGTTTTGTTTTGTTGTTTTAAGAGCTTTTGCAGGATTGGAGTTGGATTTGGAATTGTAGGCAGTTTCACTGCCAAGACAAGCTCACAATAAGCTTGTCTTATTTGGGAGCTATTTTTGCATTTCTCAGGTTCCTATATTCTCATTTTCAGTTTACCATTGAATCCCATAGGCTTTGTTTAGATATCCCTTTCATCAGTCACTTAGCATAGCAATCTTTATCTTTTAGATTTTCACACTTTTGCAGATTTTGAATATTTTCTAGTGCCTTCAATCTAAGTTAATATAAGCTGAGTTTTTGGAGAATCAAAGTCCCCCAGCTCACGTAGTTGCTAGCATTTTTTGTAGGATTTTTCTAGCAGCTTTTGATAGCTTTTAGAGACCTTGAACTTGGCCATTTTGCCCTGACCGTAGGTATAACAGCAGACTTGTGTAATTTTTGGCTTATTTCGAACTTATGTCGGGTTAGCAGAAGCAACATTCAACTTAATTCGACTTATGTGATCACTTGTTAATCAGTTTTTAAGAGAAAAGTAAAAAAAAAAATAGTTTTGATAAATCGTAGTTTGCCAGGATCGAACCTGGGTTATTTTCCAGCTAAAAATCGTTTTTAGAATTTTCAGTTTTCACAAATTAGTCCAATAGTTTCATTTTAGTCTCATTCAGTCCCTGTCTTTATTCTAAATCCGTTTTTAGTTATAAATAAGTTTCAGAAAAGTCAAATTCAGCCCCTGTCTTTGTTTTAGTATTTTTAATTTTAATTTTTACACTTCTAGCCCCTAAACTTTTGTAATTTTTTATTTTCTTTTATAAAATTAGTTTTTATTGTATTTATACCCATTTTTAGACTTTAAGAAAAACGAAAACGTAAAAATAGTGATAGCTTCTATTTAATAGATTTTATCTTTTTAATTTTTCTTTCGCGTTTTTAAGTTTTTCTTCCACGTTTTTAATTCCATATCTTTTAGATAATCATTTTTATTCCCTTTTTTCATTTTTATTTTACGTTCATCAATCGTAGTTTAGAAATAAAAAATCAAATCCCCTTTTCCATTCAATATTCACCCGATCACGAATTCGATTTATTTCAGAACGTCACACCTCGTTGGGAAAAACGACCCAGGTTTGCAATCTCTTTTGCAATACTTGGAAAACTCTCTATTCTACATTTGACGTATCGACCCCTAAAAAGGCCGTTATCATCCACTATTGGAGCTTGCCTACTTGTAAAGCCAACCAGCCTAATCGCCATGGGGGCAGGGATGCAGAATAGATTTGAAAATCGTGTTACGGATGCACCATCCACCTCCAAAAGCCATGCGCTGAACAGTGGGACCTCAGAATTCATGATCATACCAGAAAGCACAAGAGAGTTTCCTAGCTCGTGAACAGAAAAAGAAACTGGCATTACCACTTTCAAAAGAGAAGGTATCTCTATGACGTGAAATTGGCGGGTAATCATATCAAAAGAAATCAAAGTGTAATCCTTGTAGGGACCCCCCTTTGCACTATCTAACCTTTCAGTGCCACCCCAATAGATAAAACGACCGACAACTGCCTGACTTTTTCTTTTCAATCTTATTAGGGGACGTGGCAACTCAAAATCTTGGACACGTGACCAGGTCTTAGTGTTCAATGAAAAGACTGACACATACCAAAAACCAGTTTTGAAAACAGGATAAGATACCTTGACAATTGTCGGGTCTAGAGTGTCCGGACGGACACCAAAACCGAAAGCAATCTTTGAACATTCTATTTGGTTATTGTAAAAAGGGATGAATATGCAAACAGATTTTCTTATGGATGGGTTCCAAAGAACAGCCATCATGTTAGTACCATACATAAAGCACGTAAGGCCGCTAGAAGTGCCTAAAGGCATCATAAATGCAAGGTTTAGATGTGAATCATATAGGGAAATGGTTAAATTTTTAGCTACAGATGTCATAAAACCTGTATGACCCTGATCAAATGTTAGATTAAAAAGACACTCATCATTGGGACGAGCACCGTATGAAGTGATGAAGATTTGTGAATCTATGATTGCCTTCCATATCTTTGAAACACTACGTATCTGGAGTATACCTTTAAGTGGTACCCTATTCAAGATATCTATTTGAACATCCAAAGGTATGTTGTCAGACATAGTTTAAATAGTTTCGAGCAAATGGGTGGGCTATAGGTAGGATGTATAAAGTTGTTGTGTATGAGAAGGCAATGGCTAAAATGACACACATATATATTTGTCTCATTGATTATGATTGCACCTGTTAAGTGGCATTAAATTAATAATTTTAAAGCAGATGTACGAGTGTGTACTGTTGCGCAACCTAAATGGCATATTTAAAAAGATGGGCAACTTTAGAAAATAATCAAAAAAAAAAAAAAAAAAAAAAAAAAAAAAAAAAAAAAAAAAATCGGGAATTTTTAAAAGGGAAAAAGTTTTAAATACATAATGTACTTTTAAAAAAAACTCATTATGCTCTATGAACTATACATATTGTCATTATACATAGCATTTGTTGCTATGTATAATGACAATATGTATAGTTCGAGTTTTTTTTTAAAGTACATTATGTATTTATAACTTTTTCCCATAGAGCATAATGAGTTTTTAAAAGTACAAAAATGAAAAATGCTATGTATAATGACAATATGTATAGTTCATAGAGCATAATGAGTTTTTTTTTAAAGTACATTATGTATTTATAACTTTTTCCCTTTTTAAAACATGGGCAACTTAAAAAGATTCTGCTGCTTCTAAAACTTTTTACAAATTTTCATGTTGTTTTGCAAATTTTTGTAAACTTGCTGCTTGGTTTGAAAGTTAAGGGACTGTTTTGTAACTTGGCGCCAATATAACCCGAATTAGAATCCGAACGGTAATAAATCACAATTGGATCACACAATTCACTTTGTGCGCACAAATTTCACTTTAATACAAAGCCTAACACACCTGTTATCATCTGATTGTCGGTACCCCCAAATTGAAAACCCTAATAAACAATGGCGGAAAGGAAATACTCAAGCAGCCACAATCAGGTTGCATTTCTTGAAAAGGTCCCAGGAGCTGAAGCATTTGCTGACGTTATTGACTTTCTTAATGCTACTCACCTTAGGTATGCATTAACAGAAAATCCCACTATATACAAATCCCATATGGAACAGTTCTGGTCCACTGTTAGGACCCAAACAAAAAAAAATGGTGAACAGAATTTAATGGCTATGGTAGATGGCAAACGGATAATTATTTCTGAATCATATGTAAGAAAAGCTCTTAACTTTTTAGATGAAGAAGAGATAATTTGCCTTGAAAATGATGTAATTTTTAAAGAACTTGAGAATATGGGTTATGAGAAGAAAAAGGATGTTTTAACGTTTTATAAACCTCTTCTCTGCCCACACTGGAAATTTGTTATTCACACCATTCTCCATTGTCTGAGTCCTAAAACTACAGCGTGGAATGAGTTCAGTTCAAGGCAAGCATCTGCTATTATTTGTCTGGCCACAGGAAAAACCCTTTAATTTTTTGGCTATGGTAATGGATGGCTTCAAAAATAATGTTTCAGGAGAACATTACATTTACCCTAGGTTTTTGCAATTGATTGTGAATAAGCAACTATCAAAGCCTAAGATTCATAAAAGGACCTACAGAACTCCTATGCTTAAAAGGAAATTATTTTCTTATTTGAAAAAAAGTGGAAAAGGCTTCTCTGGGACTATTACTCCATTGTTCCCACATATGTTGCAATTGGCTGCCAGTCAGGGTCAATGTGCTGAAATCACAACACCTACACATCCCACACCACCTCTGAACACTCATCATCTCACCCTCATAATACCCAAACACCTAGGATTTCACTGAATAAGAACACAGATTTTCATCATACCAGTGTTAGGATAGATGCAGATGAGGATGCCACAGGTGTGGGAGGTGGAATGATGGAAGGGGCTAACACTACTGATCCTGGCTTAGTAGGTGGGCAGGTAAGTGTTAACATAAGTAAGACCCTGAACATGGCAACACCAACTGTGCAAGGTTCTCATGAACCTGAATCAAATGATGAAAATCCCAGTCAAATGGCAAAAATGGGGAGCTCAGGTGATCAACCCAGGTTTCATACTGACTTTGAACCCAATGATTCAACTGTCAGGGAAGGTAATACATCTAGACGTGATGAGGGTAAGAATGCAACTGATGAATTGAGGGACACCCAAAATGTACAAGATGACAATTCCAGTGATCAGCCTGACGGGGCAGAGAAGACTAGCCTTATGGAGGAATACATGACAAGATGTAGGACACTAGAATCACAAGTTTTTGATCTCACACAAACAGTCAAACAAATGAAGATGAGAATTAACCTTTTCAAGGGAAGGCAGAGGTCTAGAACAAGGGTATTCAAAAGGCTCAAGAAGGCTGGAACGGCACATAGGGTGAGATCTCCTGAAGGTTGTCCTAGCAATGAGGGAAATGATCAGGTTGATACTGATGAGGTAATTAAACCTACTGCCAGTACTAGAGATCCTAGTCCTAAGTTTGAACCTTCTACTGCTGAAGATGATGATGTTAGCTTGGCTCAGGTGGTCGTCCCACTAAATACTAGCAAATCATCAACACCAAAACAATCAACACCACCAACAGAATCACAATCACAAACACAACCTACATCAGCAGCTGAACAACAACCTCAACCACAACTCCAACCAACAACTAATCAGACAAATCCGTCACCGACACTTCCTAGAGCTCCCGACAAAGGAGTTACCATAAGAGAACCTACTGCTGAACAGAAATCATCATCACCACAACAACAGCATCCATCACCACAACCAAAACAATATGAACCTCAACATCAACCAAAATCAATATCACAAACTCAACCTATAACATCAAAACAAACAACTGCATCTACAACAAAACAACCAACTACAAAACCTGCAATTCCAAGGGTTCATGTCAACCGTGTAAGTATAACTATTAGAGAACCCACTCCATATACGAAACCCACACAACCACCTACATACACTGTGGAAGCCAAAGGAAAGATGATGGAAGAGTTAGAAAATGCTCATGATTCTGCATATGTCCCATACCATCGTTGGCCAAAAGAAATTCAAGCAGTACATCCAGAACGGGCTAAGTTTGAAGAAAGGTTCAATTCTAGGGATGATGTACAGGGTAAGTCTACAATTGGTGTCAAAGGATCTGGGAAAGGCAAAGAAATGATGGTGGAAGAGTCTGAAAAGGCACATGGTCATCTTTCGGCAGAAGAGATTAAGGATAAACCTGATGCAGACGAGGCTAACAAACCTAATGCTGAAGAAGTGGAGAGGGATAACAAAAGTAAGGAAAAAGAGTCAAAGGCTAAGTCTACAATTGGTGTGAAAATAACTGGGAGAAGAATGAAAACGATGGCCAGAAGGAAGAAGAGAACTAGGCGAGTGGTAGTGAGTAGTTCAGAAGGCATTGATGAAACAGGGTATAAAAAGAAAGAGACGGTTGATTTACAACTGGTGACCCAGGTTGTGTCTGATGATGATGACCTGTTTGAGGATACTGCTCCTTCGGCAGTTAAATCTCCGGTTATTGGATGGAAAGCTGGTTATGATGGGAAAGTTCCTTGGTTTGAGATACGCAGAGTTGCTGGAAGAATGCAAAGGTTTAAAACAATTCCTCAAATGCTTAAACACATTGACAAAAAGGATTTGGTAAACCTGTCAGCATTAATGAAGAACAAGTATGGAAATGGAAAACCAACAGATGAGCTTGATAGAGTGCTTTGCGGATATCTGACGACCATGTTTCAAGCTTCTGTCCAAGATAGTATGTTTGTACAAAAGGGTACAAGTACGTAGTGTTTGTTAAGTTGATTACCTTGAAGGTTTTTGTAACCCTGTTACTTCCACCATAACCGTATACATATATTGAAGTGTTTGTTGACATAATTCATTTGTTTACATAGTCTTCTTCTTACCATTGAACGATACATTCCGCATAGTGTTTAATATTGTGTCAATTCGATAACAGTTTGTTAGGAATTATTAGAATAATGTTTATTTTCATTGCTGCTGTTAGTGTAGTTTGATTCCTGCTGGCAGTGTTGGTTTCTGCCGGTCATGGTTCCTGCTGGTAGCATTGTTTAGTTTCTGCTGGCAGTGTTTGTTACTGCTGGTCATGGCGTATTTTTTGTATGTTTGTTAGAGTTATTTTAGGAACACAAACATACGACATTGTGTTTTGCATCCAATTCCAAAGAAAATAGTTAATACAAGATCCATAGAGGATCAAAGTCTTTTAGTCATTGTCTTCTTCAACTCTTGTGTTTAGTATCCGCATAAGCACAAGTTTATTATACAGAGATTCTCATAGTAGTTGGCTTTGTGTTTAAATAAGCTATGTACAGGTTCTTTTGGCTCAAAGATCTATCAAGAGGCACGATCCTACACAGTTTCTACACATATTGTTTTACATTCATATCTAAGATAATTAACAAAGATCTATCAAGGGCTCATCTGGGATCAACACCAAATCACAAAGTTTTTTCATGAATTAAACTATCTTATTCCTCATAGCTTGACACTGATCATAGATTCTTTGTAGTAAATCCTTAACCACATCCGATTGTTGTTCACACCTGAGTTTTGAGGTAAGCATCACCCTTAAGACTTCAAAACTCTGTGGATATTCCAATTCAGCTAACATGAAGATATATACTCCACTCTGTGTTGACAGATGATGCATATTGCAGGAACTATAAAACTCCCATGTCAGATATTCATGCAGTTGGTGAAATGCACTGATGCAGTAGGTGCTTGTATGTAGCATGAAATGCATGGGTGAATCCTACTGCTGGTGAAATTGAAGCTGCTGCTGTTCCTACCTAATCCAAATTGTTGGGTTACATGTTATTGACCGGTTACAAACAACAACGATTACCAGATAATAGTAAATTGTATTTTGGGTTACAGATTTTTAAATCAACTCTACTACCTTTCAAATACCATTAAACATTGTTTATTAACTCCTTGTGCTTCCACAAGTATTGAAGCATCCGCTCACGGTATGCTACAGCTGTTTGAAGCGGGTCATCTACTTCCAGTGGTTGGTTGTGGCACAATCGGTATAAAATAATACATACCCATACACCGCAATCGCCATATACGTCTGCTTGTTTCGGGACTGCAGGACACTGGTATGTTATTTTATATTCCTCGGCTGATATGCCCTTGCTCGCCAATATACCCTGCTGAACCAGATACATGGTAAGTTGTTTTGGCAACATTCTTTTCAAAGTTCTCCACCACCGTGCACCATTGCCATGTACCAACCCAAGAGTGTCATAAAATGAAACAACACCAGTACGTAGGTGAAGCTCAGCGAGACACCAGTGTTTATCAGGTTCATTCACGGGGAAAAAAACCTAATATAGACAAAGGAATGTACATATTAATATGCATACACTTAAAATTATATTTAAAAAGGATTGTGGCAAACTAACCTTTTCAACATCTCGCCAAGCCACAGGGTAGCTTGTTCCATCTGAATAATGACTGTACATCTGACCAGCCAAGATATGTCGGGCGAACAGAGAACCTGCCAAGGTCCAATCAACATTGCTTGGTCTAAGTGACCACATAAGGTCAAACCATATATCCAAGTGTTGTGTACACAAAACAAAAATTATAAAACTTATAGTGGTTACTCAATCAAAAGTATATACAAATGTATTTGACCAGATAGTGATGATGGTTCCTTACATAGTCATACAGCCAACCGCCTTTACAATCTTCAAGACATGCCAACGCTAGCCAAAATTTCATATCAGAAACAATGTTACGACCGCCCCATGGAAACTTATAGCTTTTTGGTTTATTTTGCTTTAAATAAACACGAAGCGAATCGGGCACAGACACCTTGTCCTTTTTCAATTTGGAATGTCGAGTCAGATCCTAAAATAAACAAATAAATGATTAACAATAAACGAATCATAATATTGTTAATTTAAGAATAACAAATCAGACTACCTCTACAAAAGGATCTGGGTTGGCCGAATAGAACTCAGTAATTGACCGAGTTCTTGGGTTTCCAGATACGTCCTGAAAAGACACATACCATATATTAGCATAGGCCAACCAGATAGTGATTTCAGTATCAATGTTTTACGGTGCTTTACATCTAAAATGACTATAGGCTCAATCAACTTCTTTCTGCAAGTAGCTGCTCTTGTCAGTAGTGCGGATTGGACGTTCTCTATATTCAGAGATTCAAAAAAATTATCGTGCCTTGATTTAAAGGCTTTAGCCACTAGAGCAACTTTATGCGCATTTTTTTTCTTTTGGATTTTCTTCTTTTTACGTTCAGAAAAAACAGAATCCAAGCAAGGTTTGTCATTGGGACCGACCACATTTGCAAACCCATGGTTGGTGAGTGTTTGTTGAAATGGTGTTGTTTGCTCTTCCTGCATAGCATAGGTTGTAATTAACACCGACCACAAGACATAGGAAAGGAACAATTATTAACCTTTTTAAATTTAAACTAAACCAAGTACCTCAACATATGTCTGCAATGGGGTTGTTTGTTCTTTATGCACGCAAATAGCATTTGAATTCTCAACACCCTTACCATTTTCATTGTCAAACGGTACTTCTTCTAACGAAACACTAGTGACATCCGCTCCGTCGTTTATATAACTCATGACATCATCATACACCACCGGATGATACTGGTACAATAAAGATGTATAAATAAATAGGCAAACAAGGAAGGTTGTATTTTGCAAAAGTATTTTTTTCAAGATAACATACATCACCGTAGACGAAGGATGTTGTTTGATTAATGTCCTTCTCATGGGATGCCACAACTTGATTCGCAGGTTGATGATGATCAAGAGTAGGGAAGTCAGGAGTAACCCCTAATTCACATGCTTTTACAAGAACGTCCATCCCACCCACCTGAGATTCGTTGTAGCCTTGCTGTCCAACATCCATGTCAATTTCCATGTGATGGGCTGCAACACTGGTCGTAACACCAGTATCAGCCTCACAAGCTAATGGCGTGCCCTGTAGTTGACAAAATAATACAACATTTAATGAATTAAATGTACGATTAAAGGGTAAACATTAACGGGGAAATGAGATACTTATAAACGTATGCCAAAAAAACACAAAGTAAAAGTAAACCTTTAAACAAACATGATTGTCAACTTCCATTGGATGCGCATGATCGACATCATCATCAGCATGATCATCATCAACATCTCGGCGCGTAACACCATTATCAACATCATCTTCACAACGTGATGACGGGGTCTGTAGTTGACAAAATGAGATAAGTGTAATACTTAACGAGGAATTGATCTTCATATAATGTTAGGAGAATAAAACATATAAGGTGAATACAAACCATGTAAATATCAGGGTTGACATCAGACTTGACTGGAAAATCTGGATCATCGGTGCTTTCGTTAATAACTGTCTCTAACTCTGAAAATTTTGTTTTCACCTTCTGAAGCAGCTCGCGAATGTCTTGTTTAGGGACAGACGCTACGTGCTTCGCCATCAACGAAATATCAATTTGCAAATCAAATATCTTGCCCAAAATAGGATTTGTTCCAAAATTCTTTTCATCTTGGCCTTCGCCTGATTGGACACCTTTTGCGTTTTCAACATTATTTTTATCTAAAGTTTCTAAACTTGGTGCTTCATGTTGATCGTCTGCGCTACCAGCTTGTTGGTGATCCTCTGATCTACGAAGTTGGTTGTCATCGTCTGCGCTATCAGGTTGGCGGTCATCCTCTGCGCTAGCAGGTTGGTGATCATCGTCTGCGCTATCCGGTTGTTGGTCTTCCTCTGCACTTGACAGGTCTGAATCAGACAAACCCTTTATAAAGGGGATGCTGGCAATACACCACGGTTGTCTCAATTCGCGTTTGGTGGCATAAAGTGCCTTAATAGGAACTGACTCCTAAAAAAACAAATAGCAAATAACTTTGTATGTGAACAAATTTAAATAAGGGTCCAACAAATTAGCCTTCAAAGATAGTGCGGTGCTTACCGGTCCAAATAGTGTTTTACGGTCTGATCTTCGCAACTTTTGACATTTAGACCAAGCAAGACCTCGTGGAATGACGTTCGTGTCTTTCGCCCACCAGTTGCCGCTTTTAGGAAATGTCTCCAAAATCCATATCTGAAATATGTGGTTGTTTAAAATGTATATAATGTGGAAAAGAAAAATGTTCAAACTGCAGGTTATTACCGTGTTCAAAACTATATATTCAATATATATCTAATACAAAAAACCTAGTAATGGATAGAAAACAGATACAAACATTTTGTACACCGGATACATATATATAACAATAGTATTGAACTTTAGTACAGAGTAGAAAGTATGGCATACCTTGAAAGCCCAAGCAAAACCGTATAGATTGTATGTCGCATTGTAATATGGGTTTTTTTCCAACTTCTCCAAATGAACTGGTCTGTGTCTCTCAACAACATTCACAGTCCTTTGATAAAATTTATGCCACATGTATTCACCCCAGGGAAAAACGTTCCAAGCATCAAAGTCCTCCACCAAAGACAGTATATGATTAGGGATACAATTCCTTTCTTCAATACCCATAAACACCAACATAGCAACTATCAAAAGACACAACCTAATAGCATCCTCATCCGAAACAGCTAAGAACCTATTTGGATCTTTAACTAGTTTCAAACAATCACTGCCATATACGGATTTTATACCATCTGTCTTTTTTTCTGGAAATACGCGGTCACGAAATGCATTTGTTTTCTTTTTTTTACAAACTTTCCCAAATCGAAACCCTGTTATTAAACAAAATTCCTTACGCCCGAACTCTAACAAATCATCCCCAATTTTGAACTGCAATGGTGGGGAATCGGACGATATGTTAGAAACTTTTACCTGATGTTGTAAAACAAAATGCATCAAAGGGCAGTCATTATCGCAAAACCGAATATCCAACCACGGACCAAAGACTGTGTTTCTAAACAACCTTTCCCGCTTTTTATCCTTCGACAAAATATCTTTGATTTCTGTAAGCAACTTCACTTTAGATCGAACAACGATTTTACAATGGTACAACCGAATCGGCATATCGAATTACAGGGTGTTAAGGAATTATGATTTGTTACTTGTGTGATGCTTTGTCTATGGAAAAGAAGCTGTTTGTGTATTGATGTGTTTTCTGTAATGAATTGTAATCGAATTATCGAATTACAGGCTAATATATTTTAAAAAAAAACTGCCTAATTTTAATGCACGTAAAATGACCAAAATATCCTTTTGTTCATGTATTTGTTGCCCAAAATTCAAAAGTTGCCCAAAATACAATACATCCCTTATACATCGTAGCAACAGTTGTTGAGGTACTCTGGTCGGTGACGTGGCGTCCTGTGGTCCGTCGGATCAGTTGCCCTGGGCTAAGGGGGGAATTTTCTGTGAGCGGGCCGGATACTCTTAGCAGTTGGGCAATCGGGCTATTTTAGTAATTATCCCATAAAAATAAAAGTTCATTACATAATAATTAAAATAAAAGTACGAGAAAGTCCATAACATAATAATAGAAATAAAACCACGACAATAGATATCTAAAAATCACAACGCCATCCATACTTCGCCGCGATTGTTCTTTTTTGCCCAAGCATCCACTCTAACATTGTTGGATCGGTTATGTGATCGTGCGGCGTCTTGAAGAACTTGAAGTCACCCCTCATAGCCTTTCTAGTCGCTTGTTCAAGTTGTAAGTCCAAAAGTGCTTTAGTTTCTAGTCACTAACGGATAGTAATAAAAACAGTTTTTTTTTTTTTTTTTTTTTTTTTTTTCAACCCCTCTAACGGTCACATCTCACTCAAATATTACACAAATCATCCCTCTTTCAGCGGCCTCACCAAAGGCTTGCCAACCCGGCCACCAAACCGTTGAAGGCAGCCCGGCGGGGGCGGGGCGGTGTTACCGCCGGCTACCCGGCCACCACTCCGCCTAGTTTTAAAAACATGGTAACCTTAGTTACCGTTAGCAAGTGGTACGTGCATTATATGCATGACTTTTATGAAAGGCATAAAGATTTTTGTAACCCTTGATGCAATCTTTTATGGTTTATAGTAGAATGTTAACACTTAACACAATACGTTTTGTTTGGGTTAACCAACTAGGCAACTACACATCTTAAAAAAGTTTGTTAAATTTATGTAAAGACAAACTATATTGAACCAAAACTGAATATCTTTAATACAAGCGTCGAAACATCTTTAATGTTTAAATTGTGTAAAAGTAAAAATGATATTTTGTTTTTTTCAAGTTTGAAACTGAAGCAAATCATCAACAAATCACAATTAAACCACAAGAAAATATTAACATACATTTAGTCTGTATAAAATATTTATAATTCCATGTAATTTATTATTTTTCAAACAACCATCACAAAAGTGATTTTTTTTTCAGACATCATGATATCATCTCATGTGCAAATCTTGCTAAGTACTCCGTATATATCTTAACACAGAAAAAAAAAATATTCAAAAACAGTCACAAAAATATTTCAACCAAACTTCGTAAATCCGAGTCAAATACCTATTTTCCCCAAACAACCTAAACAAAAGAAACATTTGTTAGTTTTTGTGTATAAATATTAATATATGCATGTCCGGTTTCGAATCCGAGGCTCGGGATTGCACACATTAGCGTGAGAGTTTCAATGATGAATAATTAAATAATTATATATTTCATGTATTTATTTATTTATTCATTTCACCAATTAAAACACTTAACGACGGTTAGTACTTAACGGGGTTTTAACTAACGACCGTTAAAGGACTAATTATGCAAGATGGGAAAAGAAGGATCTAGAATTCCCTTATAGGGATGAAGTCGGCTGGAAACCCTTATGGGAGGGATGGGCCGATCGCATGGAGTGGGCAACAAGAAAAGAAAACACTATAAATACATCCCATTGTGTTTTAGTTTTTCTCTAGTCTTGTATCCCTAACTCTAGGCCAAACTTCTCTTCTTCTTCCTCTCTTGCTTCCCTTGATCGACCCAATTTTAAGTTCACTAGAACTTGGCGATTCAAGTGTAGCATATAAAGTGTTTGGTTTGTTGGTGATCAAGAAACTAGCTTTTTTCATTGAAACGCTATAATTACGTGTGTACAGGAACGAGTGACAAGCTTCCTTTAGCTTGTGATCTTTGGTGTGATCGATCCAATATATTCCCAATTAGGGTTTATATTATTTGTTCTTGTTCAAGAGATTCCTTGTTCTTGCTAGGAATCATTAAGGTACGTGTCTTGTTTAATTTAATTAATTACATGTTCTTGTAGATCTATTCCGCTGCGTGCTTTTGATGATGTTATGTGTTTATGATTTATTTATAGTTCACAAATTCCAACAGTGGCATCATGAGCCTCGTTTAGAACTTGTAATTAATTACTTAAACCTAAAAATTGGATCTTGTAGAGATTACATGCATTAATTAATAATTAGGGTTTGTTTTTTTTAAACCCTAATATGGGACGATCCACATTAATTAAAAATTAGGGTTTTAATTGTTTTATTAAAACTTGAGAAACCCTAGGATTGCATGAAAATTTTTAGGAATTAATTAGTAAGTACCGTATGTGATGTTACTAATTAATTAGATACGTACAATTAATATTGACATAATAATATGTGATGCATGATTATGTGATCAATATGGTATCCTTGACAAATCTTGCATATTTGTCATGGTGTGATTTGTATGTTTTGTTTTAAATTGTTTGCTACATGTTTTAAATAAATCTTAAATTGGGGAAGACCTCAATAAATATTAATTAAAAGGTTATGTGCAATGTGGTATCTAACTAACTAAAACTTACGCGGCCAAATTTATTTGGTGCTGTGGTCCATTGGGTACAATGAGCTCGAAAACCAATGGGAGTTTTGTTAGTTACATACATTTAAAATTACACATAGAATTAATAATAGGATTTATTGAAAAAGGTTTGCATGTGGCTATATGATATCATAGATGATCATATATTTGTTATTATGTGTTTATTTATTTTTTGTGAATTACTTGATCTTTTGTGTTTTATATTATGATGGATTGTAAACTACAAAAGAGGGTAATTTTTCATAATAAAAATAAATAAGACTAATAACTATGAAACCTTTGTAGTAATTTCAATTATTGCCAAGTCTTATGTGCCGACAGTGGTTCGCTTGGCACGGTAATTTGCTCCCAGGCGAGACTAGCAATAATAAATTTACTACATAAATTGTTTTAGCAAGAAAATTATATTCTTTTAGTTGATTGATTGCGACTGTACTAAGTGGTCGAAGCGGCGGACCTAAAATTGACAAACTCGAAAGTGGGTTCTAGTTGGTACGCATTAAATTGTGACCTTAGAGGGGCACGGTTTTAACCAGCTTCGGCGGCTGTCGTCCCTACGCCCGCCTGTGCGTCAATTTTAGACTTACCAAGTACACCACGATAAATACGAAGCATCTTAAGGCAATGTTGTAATTTATTCAACGCCTCAATTAAAAGATTTGATGATTTGAGCTACTAATAAGTGAACGGCGTTTTGTTTTGAAAAACCATATGATACAAAGATGAATGCATGACATCTTTGTACATATTTTTTGATTATACACATCAAAAATTATTACCCTACAAATTTAAGTCAAATGCCACCCAACTACTAAAAGAAACACCTAAGGTTTCATCCTACATCACTAGCAGCCAAAGCTGAATGTTGATGTTCAAAGGGTGCGGTCTAAAGGGTAAAAATTGGGTACTTTCATTACTAGCAGCCAAAGCTGATGTGATGAAACGATGCCAATTTACACATTTCTTAAGTTGGTAGACTTAATTGGGTACTTTCATTACTAGCAGCCAAAGCTGATGTAATGGGATGGCGCCAAGGCATAAAGAATTGGGGATGAAACATGCTTACAATTTTTGCAACAGTTGCTGGCAATATATATATATTGTAAGTCCCATGATTTCTAGGAATTGCAATTGGATATTGGCAATTGGGTGATCCCGTACCTTATTGAGTACTTTCATTGCTAGCAGCCAAAGCTGATGCAAATGAAACGACGTCAATTAGGATCCTAGTTTTCAATGAAAATTAAATGGTTATTTGACCAATGGGTGTTTAATTTTCATGAAATGTTAAAATTATCGAAAGTACTAACTTTTGAACTTTTTTTCTGTAGAAATGGCCCAACCCGGAAACTCGTCAAATTTAACCTCTTGTTTCAAGATGATGCTTGAAAAGGAAAAATTGACCGGGACTAAGAACTTCAATGCTTGGCATCGAAATCTAAGGCTTGTTCTTAGAATTGCCAAACGTTCTGAATGTCTTACTGAGGCTCTTCCAGAAGCTCCTCCTGCAAACTCGTCTAATGAAATACTTAGGCAGTACAATGAAACCTATGACAAGCACAATGATGCGGCTTGTCTCATGCTATCGGGGATGGATGATCAACTGGTCAAACAGTTTGAGAAATATAGCCCGAAAAACATGATTGATGAACTGACACGTATGTTTCAGAAATCACCTATGGCTGAATTGTATGATGTACTTGACAACTTGGGCAAGTGCAAGCAGGATGTGACAACACCCGTAAGTGATCATGCACTTAAAGTGAAAGGTTATCTTGACCAACTAGATGCACTTAATTGCGGGTTTGTGGAAGACGTTAAAGTTGGCCTCATCAACAAATCCCTTAATGAGGAATTATATGGTGATTTTGTGCGCAACTTTAACATGCATTGCAAGGGGAAGACATTTTCTGAATTGCATGCAATGCTTATTGAGCATGAGAAGGCCCTCACAAAGAAAGCTCCTACACCTGCTGTTATGGCAATAAGAGGTGGTAGAGTAGCTAAGCCCGGTAAACCGAAAAATGTGAACAAGAAAGGAAAGGGCAAAGCTGACAAGGGCAAGCAGATTGTGACCCATCAGCAAAAGCCAAAGAAGCAGAATCCTCCTCCCAAGAAGGATTATCCCAAAAAGGATGCGGCTGCTTGTCACCACTGCCATACTCCTGGACACTGGAAGCGTGACTGTCCATTGTTGCTAGAGGAGTGTCGCAAGAATAAGAATGCCAAGGCTGGGCAGGGCGCCAGCACTTCAGGTATTTTTATGGTTGAATTATTTTCTTTTCCTCGTAAGCAAAATGCCTGGATATATGATACAGGATGTGGTACTCACATTTGTAATACATCGCAGGGGCTTAGAGGAGCAAAGAAGCTGAACTATGGAGAATGCTACTTGTACGTGGGAAATGGAATACGTGCAGCAGTAGAAGCCATAGGGACTTTTGAGCTAGTTTTACCATCTGGTTTAATTTTAGTTTTAGACAATTGTCATTACGCACCTTCTATTGTTAGAGGTGTCGTTTCAGTTTCTTTGTTATTGGATTTGGGTTTTAAGCATACTTTTAATGATAATGGAATTTCTGTTTCTTTAAATTCTGTTTTCTATTTTAATGCTATTTCATTAAATGGTGTGTTTGAAATTGACATGGATAACCATGTATCCAATAGAAATAATTCTATGTATAGCATCGGGAATAAGAGAACCAAGTCTAACTTGGATTCGTCTTATTTATGGCATTGTCGCCTTGCCCACATAGGCAAGAAACGCATGGAAAAGCTGCTAAGTGATGGGCTTTTACCTAATATCAATGATGATTCAGTTGATAAATGCGAATCTTGCATATCTGGGAAGATGACAAAGAAACCTTTCCATAGCAATATGGAAAAGGCTTCTGATCTACTTGGATTAATACACACAGATGTATGTGGTCCACTTAGACACGTGTCAAAACGCGGTGCTAGCTACTTCTTGACCTTCACGGATGACTATAGTCGTTATGGTTATGTTTATTTACTTAAACATAAACATGAAGTCTTTGAGACATTCAAGGTTTTTAAAAATGAAGTAGAACTTCAACTCGGAAAGAAGATTAAGGCACTTCGATCCGATCGTGGTGGTGAGTATTTGAGCCAAGAGTTTAAAGATTATCTGACTGAGTGTGGCATTGTCCAACAACTCACATCTCCTTATACTCCACAACAAAATGGTGTATCTGAAAGGAGAAATCGTACCTTGTTAGATATGGTACGATCAATGTTTAATCTTACAACTCTCCCATTATCCTTTTGGGATTATGCTCTTGAAACGGTTGTTCACATTTTAAATAGGATTCCAACTAAGAAGGTTGATAAGACTCCATATGAAGTATGGACTGGAAAAGCTCCCAACTTTTCTTACTTAAAGGTCTGGGGTTGTGAGGCGTTTGTTAAACGTGACTCACCTGATAAACTCCAACAAAGATCTCTTAAGTGTATCTTCGTAGGATACCCTAAGGAAACAAAGGGTTACTACTTTTACTTCCCACAAGAAAATAAGGTCATCGTCGCTAGGTACGGTGAATTTCTTGAAGATAATCTAATATCTCAAGAATTCAGTGGGAGATCATATGATCTTGAAAATGATCATGAAGATACGTCACCTTCTGAAAGTACTAACACACTTCCTGTGGAACCTGAAAGTTTAGGTCCTCCACCTGAAGTTGAAGTGGTACCCATCCGTAGATCCTCAAGATCTACAAAGGCACCTGAGCGTCTATGTTTAAGCATAGACGATGAGGAAACTTTTTTATTGGATCACATTGATGAACCAACTAGTTATAAGGCTGCCATTAATAATCCTGAAAAGGACAAATGGCAAGCAGCCATGGATGGGGAAATGCAATCCATGAAAGACAATAAAGTCTAGATTGAAGTAGATCTTCCACCCAATGCTAAGGTAGTTGGGTGTAAGTGGCTCTTCAAGAAAAAGACTGATATGGATGGCAAAGTACACACCTATAAAGCTCGTTTGGTGGCCAAGGGCTTCACTCAAACATATGGTGTTGACTATGAGGAGACCTTTTCTCCTGTAGCCGATATTAGAGCTATTAGGATTCTTATAGCCATAGCTGCCTACTATGACTATGAGATTTGGCAAATGGATGTCAAAACCGCATTTCTGAATGGTCGCCTAGATGAAGACATCTATATGGCGCAACCTGAAGGTTTTGTAAATCCAGAATTTCCTGAGCGTGTATGCAAACTTCAAAGATCCATTTATGGATTGAAGCAAGCATCCAGGCAATGGAATAAGAAATTTGATGAGGAAATCAAGAAGTTTGGATTTACTCAAAATTTCAATGAGCCATGTGTATACCACAAAGTTAGTGGGAGTAACACTACTTTTCTTGTCCTATATGTCGATGACATATTAATCATGGGAAGTCACATACCAAGTCTTAATGAAGTTAAGGAATATCTTGGTAATTGCTTTGCCATGAAGGATTTAGGAGAAGCAGCGTATATCCTTGGAATCAAGATCTATCGAGACAGATCTAAACGGTTAATCGGATTAAGCCAAAGTGCTTACATGGATAAAATATTGAAGAGATTCAATATGCAAAATTCCAAGAAGGGATATTTGCCCATGCAAGTTGATCATGGCTTAAGTAGCGAAATGTGTGCTTCTACACCTGAAGAGGTGGCATACATGCAGAAAGTTCCATATGCTTCGGCTGTAGGATCTATCATGTATGCTGTTAGATGCACAAGGCCTGATGTGGCATTCGCTCAAAATTTGACGAGTAGATATCAGCAAAATCCAGGGAGAGATCACTGGCATGCTGTTAAAAACATTCTTAAGTATTTAAGGAATACCAAAGATATGTTTTTAGTTTTCGGGGGAAATCCAGACGCAGAACTGAATGTTACAGGTTTCTGCGATGCGTCCTGGCAAACTGATAAAGATGATACGAAGTCGCAAACGGGTTATGTCTTTGTCATAAATGGAGGAGCAGTAGACTGGAAGAGTAAAAAGCAGAGCACAACGGCCATGTCTGCTACAGAAGCTGAGTACAATGCTGCATCGGATGCTGCACAAGAAGCTGTTTGGATAAGGAATTTCATTACGGATCTTGGAGTGATGCCGTCTATTGAATTACCTATAAATGTGTATTGTGACAACTCTGCTGCAATCACATTCGCCAATGAACCTGGAGTTATGAAAGGCGCCAGACACTTTAAAAGAAAGATGCACTATGTTCGTGAACAAGTCGAACTTGGTGAAATCAAAGTACTCAAAGTTCACACAGATGACAATCTGGCTGATCCTTTCACGAAGGCATTACCTAAAGATACGTTTAATCGGCATGCTCAGGGTATTGGTCTTCGTTTAGCAGATAGTTTCATGTAAATCTGTTGGATTAGTATTTCGATAGGGACGTGTAAACAATTATTATTTTAATGAAATAAAGTGCGGATAACGTTTATTCTCATTATTAATATTTGTGTCCTATATTTGCATGTTTAAATCCGTGAATAATTTATTTATTCTAAATAGTCCGTTGTCAATTAATAATATGGGAATATTATTGAACTAAGACAAATGTGAGGATTGGTAGAATGAACTGTAAGGTTGAGACACCAATGTCACATGATATTCAATATTGGATAAATTGAATATAGGACTTATCCCAAATACATGATTATACTTTATGGATCATAGTCATTAAGTATATCATGAATATTTATCCTCAGACTTGAGATGACAGATAATTGCCGAGGATGTAGCTTATTTTCTGTAAGGTGGTCTAACGCTAACCGTAAAAGGTAGTTATAAGGGCTATTTTCAGAAATGATGCGAAGTTCAAGGGTTATGCTCGCAGTCAATAAGGGATTTGTTCCTTCAACTTTGTGTTGAAGTTTAATACTGCTTGGCCACTCGTATGGTTGACAAGATGTTTGCGTGCGCACGCCCAAAGTCTATCTGGAAGACGTTCAGATGTTTTGGTAATCTTGTTCAATTATGTATAAACGAGAAACTAAGTTAATTATGGAATGACAAAGATCCATATCCAAATTAACGTGGTATTAGTAACAAAAGGATAAGTATGATGATTAATTTCATCACATGTGGTTTTTACCAGGAGAACCACAACTCGGATCGAGCTGGGGGCATTGGGAAGGTTAAGCTAGGCTGACCCATGTCATTGCTATATTAATGTTTATCCAAGTGGGAGCTGTTAGTTTTTGTGTATAAATATTAATATATGCATGTCCGGTTTCGAACCCGAGGCTCGGGATTGCACACATTAGCGTGAGAGTTTCAATGATGAATAATTAAATAATTATATATTTCATATATTTATTTATTTATTCATTTCACCAATTAAAACACTTAACGACGGTTAGTACTTAACGGGGTTTTAACTAACGACCGTTAAAGGACTAATTATGCAAGATGGGAAAAGAAGGATCTAGAATTCCCTTATAGGGATGAAGTCGGCTGGAAACCCTTATGGGAGGGATGGGCCGATCGCATGGAGTGGGCAACAAGAAAAGAAAACACTATAAATACATCCCATTGTGTTTTAGTTTTTCTCTAGTCTTGTATCCCTAACTCTAGGCCAAACTTCTCTTCTTCTTCCTCTCTTGCTTCCCTTGATCGACCCAATTTTAAGTTCACTAGAACTTGGCGATTCAAGTGTAGCATATAAAGTGTTTGGTTTGTTGGTGATCAAGAAACTAGCTTTTCTCATTGAAACGCTATAATTACGTGTGTACAGAAACGAGTGACAAGCTTCCTTTAGCTTGTGATCTTTGGTGTGATCGATCAAATATATTCCCAATTAGGGTTTATATTATTTGTTCTTGTTCAAGAGATTCCTTGTTCTTGCTAGGAATCATAAAGGTACGTGTCTTGTTTAATTTAATTAATTACATGTTCTTGTAGATCTATTCCGCTGCGTGCTTTTGATGATGTTATGTGTTTATGATTTATTTATAGTTCACATATTCCAACAACATTGTCTTTTGAGAGGAAATGAAAAATCATTATTTTTCAATTATAGAAATGAAAAACATTTTCAGCTCGATTTTAAAAGGTAACAATTTATTTCAAAATCAATCAAATCATCTTATTTTTCAATTATTTTTTTCCTTTCTAAGAGCGCTAGTTACGGTTGGTACAACGGGATGGTGTCATGGGCAAAAGTAATGACGCCTCAACACTTTTTGTCCGTGACACCACTTTTGCCCATGACACTAAAATAGCCCTCTCCGATACAAAAGTAATACCATGGAGTAAAAGTAGTGTCATGAGTCCACATGTACCCCACTAAAATACAAAAAAAAAAAAAAAAGAAAAAAAAGAAGAAGAAGAAATAGCCCATGGCGTGAGCCGGTGGCCATGACGCCAAGACCGACCAGCCCACTTCCTGTGTAGTTTCTCGTGCCGTTAAGTCGCGCCGAAAAGCATAGCTTGAGACACGACACACCATACTTAGAGCTCTTAAGTGGACTCTTATTATTGACTAGTGGCCTTAACTTTTCTAAAGGGGCGTTTCGTTTTCCTTTTAGCTAAAGAGATGGACCTACTAAACATAATTTAATATTTTTTTTTTGTAGTGAAGCCTACTTATTTTCACTAATTCATCTATATATGGAGTGTGTAAAATATGAGCTACTCCCCATTATTGACTAGCGGCCTTGACTTTTCTAACTTAACTTCGAGCTTATTCCACACAATTGTAAAGCTAAACTGTAAACATATTTAATTATGCCTTTAATTTAAAACAGTCTTTGACCAACCGACGTCTTTATCCAAAAAGCACTTTAAAAAAAATAAAATAATAAACAAATACTAAAAAACACAAAAACAGCACACCTTAGCTGTGCACTAAAAACCCCAAATCCCAAAATCAATATATTTTTAGGGTTTGGTATTCTTGAATCAAATCGAACTAATGGCAAGTCCACGATTTACACTAACACCAACAAACAATAATAACTCATCATCATCGTCATCAATAATTAGATTTTCGAATTTAATAAAATCATCATCACCAATAAGCGACGAAACTATTTGGAACCGTTTACGCGAAGCTGGCTTTGATGAAGAATCTATTAAACGCAGAGATAAAGGCTCTTTAATAGCCCATATTGCTAAACTTGAAGCTGAGGTATCTTTTATTAATTATATTGACTTTTTATATTCTTTCATTGATTGTTATTAATTAGTTGTGATGAATTTAATGTGTGTGTGTAGATATATAATTTGCAAAACCAGATGGGGATATTGATTATTGAGAAAAAGGAGTGGGTGGCTAATTACGAGGAGATGAAGTCGAATGCGGAGTCCGCTGAGTTGGCTTTGAAGCGCGATTACGCCGCTCGTGTGGCTGCGTTGGCTGAGGCGAAGAAACGGGAGGAGAGTTTGAAGAAAGCCCTTGGGATCGAAAAAGAATGTGTTTCCAATGTATGATGGGTTGTGTTGTTTTTACTAAAGGAGTGTTTTTTCGGGCTTATGGCTTATTTGATTTTCGGATTATGTTTCATAAGCTCACTTAAACATAAGCCGAAAACAAAATAAGCCATAAGCCTGCTATATGCCTATATAAGCAGAAACAAACACCCCTTAAATAGTATAGTAATAATTTAAAAGATTTGGTTATGTGTCTTAGACTTTTGATTTTGTAGATTGAGAAGGCGTTACATGAGATGAGATCGGAATGTGCAGAGGCGAAAGTTGCTGCGGATATTAAATTGAGAGAGGCGCGTAGTATGATGGAGGATGGTTTGAAGAAGATGACTGAGGTTAATGCAAAGATGCAGGCTGCCGAGGCTTTGGAAGCGGATGCTACTAGGTCGAGAAGTGTGGCTGAACGGAAGTTGCGTGAAGTTGAGGCACGTGAAGATGATCTTAGGAGGCAGATGAATTCGTTTAAGTCTGAGTATGTCTTTTATATTAATCTCTTGATGTAGTATGATTCGGTAGCATATATAGTGCTTGGGCATTTTTAATCAATACACGATATGTCACTTGCACGTTGAGGTCTTATATGGATAATGCGTATGAATATAGACTTTATGAGGATCTTGTAGTAATGTCTTGCTCAATTTGAATACCTCTTAATGCCCGTTATATTTTTTCTCTCTTTTTTTTGCCGTATCGAGTCTGAATTTCTTAAATGGATTATTTTGTTATTAAGTTTAGTTACTTATGAATGATTTGATTTTCTGTATATGTTAGGTGTGAGGCGAAAGAGAGAGAAATTCTTCTTGAAAGACAATCATTAGCTGAAAGGCAGAAATCAGTTCAACAATCGCAAGAAAGGCTTCTTGATGGTCAAACTTTGCTAAATCAGCGAGAGGATTATATTTGTAGCAGGACCGAGGAATTAAGTCGCCTTGAGAAGGAGTTGCAGGCGTCAAGGTTAAAGCTTGAGGAGGAGTATAAAGTCCTTAAAGAGGAAAAATGCAGTTTTGAGTTAAAAAAAGCTTCCTTGGATGCAAGAGATGAGGTTCGTTTAAATATATATTTTCTTGATAGGTTACACTAATTGTACTAATGAACGTTCATATTGGATGGTAAGTGATGTATGAGTGTGTTTATGATTGCTTACAGGACATCACCCGGAAGGAAAATGAGTTGAAAAAGAAAAATAAAGAGTTGCAAATTGAGCAAGAGAAAATTGCAAGCAAGGAATCTGTAAGTGGCATTACTTAAAGGGATATATCGTAACTTTTATGCTTTTGAACTAGTAGAGTTGCTTATAGTTAGCTGCTACTGTATAATTCTGTTGCAGGATCGAATCAAACAGGCGCTGGCTGATCATGAAGCCGCGTTGAAAGAACGCAACTCTCAATTTGAAGCGGAGTTAGAAACAAAGCTGAAGTTAACGGAGGAAAAGATTGAGAGCATGAGGCGTGCTTCAGAGTTGAGGGAAGTGGAGCTTCGTCAGCGGGAGGATTTAATTTCGGAAAAGGAGCATGACTTGGAGGTCCAGGTGAGGGCCATCGGTGATAAAGAAAAGGATCTTTCTGAGATACTGATTGCTGCTGAGGAGAAGGAGAAAAGTTTACTTGTTGCAGAAAATGAGGTAAAGATGCAGAAGACGATGCTACAAAAAGAAAAGGATGAGGTGAATCGCAAGAGAAATGAGCTTCAAGAGTCTTTGAGATCATTACATAATAGAAGTAAAGAGATTTCTCATGTTGAAGAGAAGGTTGAGGCTATGAAAACCGAAACAAATGAATTAGTGGTTTTAGAAGGCAGATTGAAAGAAGAAATTGATTTGATTAGAGCTCAAAAGCATGAACTGGAAGTTGAGGCGGACAAGTTGAAGTCCGAGAAGGCAAAGTTTGAAACCGAGTGGGAGTTGATTGATGAAAAAAGAGAGGAATTGAGACTGGAGGCAGAACGCATTGCAGAAGAAAGAGTCACAATTTCAAAGTTTTTGAAAGATGAACGTGATGTCCTGAAATTGGAGAAAGATTTATTCCGTGATCAATATAAAAAAGATGTTGAGTCACTTTCACGTGATCGGGAAATCTTCATGAGGGAAATTGAGCAAGAACGATCTGATTGGTTCAGTAAAATTCAGAAAGAACGCACTGATTTTGTGCTAGATATCGAATTGCAGAAAAAGGAGTTAGAGAATTGTATTGAAAAGAAACGAGAAGAAATAGAAAGTTATCTAAATGAAAAGGAGAAAGCCTTTGAGGAAGAAAAGAAGAAAGAACTCGAGTACATCTCTTCTCTTAAGGAGATCGCTGCAAAGGAAGCAGAACAGGTTAATATTGAGATGCAAAGACTTGATGCGGAGAGGAAAGCAATTAATATGGATCATGAGAGAAGGGACAAAGAATGGGCAGAGTTAAATTCTTCCATAGAAGAACTCAAAGTTCAACGGCAAAAACTTGAGGAGCAGAGGGAGTTGCTGCATGCTGACCGAGAAGAAATTCTTGGTCAGATTGAGCAGTTGAAGAAATTGGAGGATGCCAAAGCTGTTCCCTTTCGTATTGCTGCAAGTGATATTGAAGAATGTGATTCAGATTCACAAAAACAATCTAGAAGATATGTGAAGCGTAATACTAAGTTGGATTTGGTTAAGAAAAATGGCGGTCATGAGGTTGCTGCAAATGGTTCATCTATTAAAAAAGATTTGAGTAATGGGTCTCCTCCTCTCTCTGCTCCTTTTGTGTGGCTCAAGCGATGTGCTAGTAGTTTACTGGAGCAAACACAGAGTAATAAGAAAAGAAAGCACCAAAAGGAAGTTGATCAATCTGAGGATGGCAGTACCCCACGGTAAGTCTATATTCTTGTGTATATAGTTCATGCTTAAACTGGTTCGCTTGCCAGGTTCTATTCTAATGTCTTCTTTCTGTATGCAGGGGCTTATCAACACTTCTTGACACTGTTGAAAACGGACATGGGGCGACTGCAGGAAGTACTAAGGAAACCACTGTGTATATAGACAAGATTATCACAGTTCGAGAAGTGACATCTGTCACTAGTGAAAATGCTACTGAAAATACTCAGGTAACATTATATAGTGCACACTGTTTTAGCTGTATGATTATTTGAAAGCATATTAGTTCATTATCAGCTATTTTTGACAGCACGGCCTTGGGATTTTATGAGTTTTTAGTAGCTTTTATGAATGTCTAGAGCATCATATCGTCATATAGATGCATTTTTACCTAAATATTTCAACTCATACTTAGCTCAATCCACTTGTCTAGTCATTTTCCCTTGTTTTTATTATTGGTTTGATGGATGGCTACGAGACTATGAGGCAAGTGGGCTGTTCTGGTACTTGCAAGTCATAATGGAGAATATTAAGTTCATCGTGTTCTAGTACCATATGAAAAACATGAAACCTACATCTTTCTGGAAATTTAGATTCGATCTTTCGTACTTTTGTCCTTGATAAGAAGCAATTTGCCATCTGGAATCAGTTGTTGTGGCACTTTTTAATAGTAAGGGTCAGTTTGATGCGTTGAAGGCCATAATTTGATTGGTTACTTTTTTTGTGTTTGAGAGCACACAAGAAAGACCCTCTTGTGTTTAACTGTTTATAGGCTGTCTACTGTAGTTTTGTTTTCTTTATGTGTACATAGTAAGTGTTAGTAACCCATTTTATTAATATTATCCCCTTTTCTCTTGTATACAAGTTTTCTTGAGTAGAAGTCTGTATCAACTTTTAGTGATGCTATTGCGATCAGTATGCTTGCTGTTTTTACTTACCATTTTTTTATGTGTGGTCCGATAAAACCTTCTAGAAGAGTATCTATCTAGTTATTAAGTTGCTAAGCTTCAGTTTCTGTTTATTGTGTGTGCCCAGCTTAGACACTCATTGTCTTACATTTATGCTTTTAACTTGCTATCTTTTGTTCCTCTTTGAATAATAGGGAGAAAAGGAGCATGGACATAAGTATCATCTGCGATCAGATGATACCGAGAAGTTGGCTAGCCAAAAGTTGAAAGCACAAGTTGAAGGCTGAAGTAATGACTGTGTGATGTTTTGCGTGCATAATAACCAATATATAGCTTAGGGTTTTAGGTACATATTATGAACTTTATTCTGCTACATTTTGTTGGTTAGGGCTTGGTGTTCTCAGTAGAAGGTTTTTTAGACTTTTGGTGTTCTCACAAGTTTGATAGTAGGCACAAATATCTATAGGCTTAGAGGAGGGTTTCTCTAACCAGTATTTCGCTTATCCAAGACACTATTATGTCGTGTTCCATAGTCTTACTTAACCACATAAGATTTGGTTTTTGGTTTGGGAGTTGTAAATGCTTAGCTAACGCTGGCTTAGATTTGGTGTTGTTTGTGGTCGTTTGGTCACTGATGCTGCTTGGTTAACTATATCTGTGTAAGAATGGTGACATTATTTGGTCTTATTGTTTATTATTATTATTGTTATTTTTTTTGGGTAACCATAAATAATCCATTGCGAGTCCACGGATGGGATGTTGGTGTAAATGAGTCGAACTTCTACAGAACTCGACTCGACAATAGTATGTTAGGCTCGAGCTCGGCGAGCCTTCATGTGGGAGGCTCGAGAAAGTGTGAATTCGGCTCGAGCCCGACTCAAAAAGCTCGATTTATTTGTAAATGACGTGTACTTTAAATTAACAAGAATTGAAATATAAGATAAGATTTATATTCGGCTTAAGCTTGACATAAATATTTAAAATTACTTTATTTACATATACGCCTTTAAAGTACATAGTATACATAAAAAAAAAACATATGTATCACTTCAAACCTTGACAATAATCGAGCTTATATAATCTCCAGCTCAACTTGTAAAACAGTTTGAGCTCATTTTCTCATGTCTCTAGCAAAGATTTGAATTCAACATGAATATTTAAAATTACTTTATTTACTTATAAAACAAAATATGTATCACTTCAAAGCTCGACAATAGTCGAGCCTTTATGATCTCGAGCTCAACTCGTTCGAGCTCATTTTCTAGGCTCGAGCTCGAGCTCCAGTTACTTGACAAAAGCTCAACTCATTTACACCCTTGGGCTTTTTGCTAGTAGGTCACTCCTTAATATGTTTTATTGCATTCGTCAGTAAAGTTTATATTTCCATGTAGTTTTTGGACAGTAATTCGCGCACATGTGTAACAACTAACAAGCTACTATGACAGTTAAAAAGATAGAACTAAACTTGCAGAGCACAATGTGATCTTCATTTTTGTTAGTTTGTGGAAGGTACCATAACAACAATAATATTTAACAACCATTTAAGTTTAGTTCTATCTTTTTAACTGTCATACCGATATATGATATAAACAATTGTTGTTTTTGTATTTTCATCAAGTCTCGTCCATCTATGATTGTCTATACATATATATGATATAAACAATTGTTGTTTTTGTATGCTTAGTAAATGTCTCAATCATCATAATTATATTAATATTAGTGACCTAATGAAAAAATCAGAGTTTTTTCTTTAGACCAATACTACATCCTCCTGTTTAATACGCCTACTTATTCTCCTACTAATACAATCATGTAACATGTGTAATGCACTAATCTTTTCCCTTAGATAATGTTTTCCCTTTACCATCATTTACTACAAACACAAATTCAAAATTTTTTTACTTAACAAAACAACGATTGTATATGCTATACAAAGTAAATGTGATACAAAAGTAAAGTTAAGTTAAAAGTTATCCTATACATCATTTCATTCAACCACAACCAAAATCAAATACTTGATTTAGATGACAATAATCATATCAAGAATTTACATAAAAGAGGACCAGTATTAACTTACTGTAGGCATGTGCTTCCTGCATTTAAGAAACGACCAATCTCATAGACCATAACATCCATGGGCACCTCCACTTCTAGAACTAAATTGTATGATCATAATACATACTGGTATGTTGTTGTTGTGTAAAGCAATGAAACATTCTACTTTATTGTCTAATAACTTGCACTGTATTTTCTTTTATTGTCTCTTCATCAGTGCTACTACACCATGGTCGTCTAAATATGACACAGTAGTTTAACTTTTGTTCATCTTTACCTTATGCATTTTATCAGACAATTATTGAACTCAAAATCAAGTTACTGATAGGAAATGAAGTTCCAAAAAATGAATAGAATTTTGACCGAAAAATCAGCAACCAAACACTCCATTTTTTAAAATCCCATACAAATGGTTCATGTCTGATGAAATGGAACCACAATCTCTTAGCAAAATGTTGGTAATAAGATTACCTTATCTACTTTTTTTGCTCTCTCCATCAATGCATGTTACGTTGCCCATTGAGGTTGTTGAGACTAACCTGTAAAAAGAATATAATTGCACAATACCAACATTAGATCCGTAGTATAGCAGATAACTTTCTGTTAATCGATAACCAATCACTTATAAACCATCAAAATATATAAACAAATACTTCTTAAATTCCTGATTGTCTATCAATTACTCACCACCTATTTAGATCTTAATGAATCGAGTTTCATCAGCTTCACCTCCCTCCAAAGACCCTTTACCATCATTTACTACAAACACAAATTCAAAATCTGTTACTTAAGAAAACAACGATTGTATATGCTATACAAAGTACCTTGTTACCATTTTAGAAACTATAAAGAAGGTGGGTGAAAAACATACCATTTGGTGATTTGGGTGATGAAACTTGGATAAACGTGTATGTATTGCCAATGCTCATTCCACCACCACCATTGCACGAATAGTACCCCTGAAACTTTATTATTGAAAATGTCAAAGTACAATTTCAAGACCAATGCAATTATTGATAAACTACTTTATTTATTAGTTTACGGTATAAAGAAATAGAGATTCCAAGTCAAGTATAAGAATCTAACTTTACCAAAGAAATCAGGTGCTCACGCTCGGGGGAGATGCGACTGAAAGAGAATAACGACTCCAATTTCGTGCCTCCAGTTAACATACATGTATAAAATATATACAAACCTGTGGAGTTGCTGGAAGCTTGTAAGGGCTATTGTCGGGACTTCGATAAAAGGCATAGACTTCATCATTGATAAGATCTTTTGAATTGTTTTATATGTCAATAAGAGCCCTGCATGCTGGTATTATGATACTTGATGCATAATCTCTAGCAGCTACTGGTTGTTGACTCCAGAATGCAGCTACATCCTTCATTATAATAAAAATAACAATGATAAATATAATAGTATACGTATTAAATTGATTGATATGACATAGAAAACCATACTTCAATGAAAACCAACTATTGAGATTAATCGTACCAGGTTTGCTCTGAGTAGAGCACTATAGATGGACTTAAGTAATAATCATCGAGCATCAAACTCTTCAATCTTTTCCTAATTTTTCTTTAAGGAATCTTCAGCTTCCTTTCTTTCAGCAATTCAAACTTTTGCAAATTGTCAAGCATATCCATGAACCTAATACACATTGTGTAAATACTTTAGGATGGACATGATGATTATGGTTAATTTTATAGACTATATAATACATTTTACAGATATTTAGGTTAACGTGTTTTAGTTAAAAGTTTACACGAAGCTTAAAGATTCTTGTTTTGTACTTACCGTAGGGGAATCATACATAGAATAGCCACAGGGAATAACTCAAAGTAGTAATAACTTGATCCATTTGTCTTGCCTACAAAGACACAACAGTAATACATATTTCAAATATGAAATCATATAAACAATAGTAATGATAAAAAAAACACAGGAAACAAATTTAAAAATTATTGATTATTATTAGGCATTTCAAATACCTTTTGTTTTTTTCTTAAGATGAAGTAAGAGATGAATGAGGAGATGTTTAGGATGCACTGAAATATATAGTGGTAGGAATTAGGTTAAATTAAGCAAATTGCGAAATTTCAGTCAATTAAAGATTCGAAATTTAAAAGTTTTAGCTAAAAATCAGGATAATAGTTATGTTGATACGTTTCTTGTGATTGAAATGTAAAATTTTAAATGTTTTCAAATTATTTTTCAAAATTTCCTTCATTACCAACTTATTTTTCAAAGTTTCCAAAATAAACTTCACAAATGTTTAATCTACCTCCTAAACTTTGGAATAACATAAACGATGGCATGCTTG
This sequence comes from Artemisia tridentata subsp. tridentata, assembly GCA_021014915.2. Taxonomy (NCBI): domain Eukaryota; kingdom Viridiplantae; phylum Streptophyta; class Magnoliopsida; order Asterales; family Asteraceae; genus Artemisia; species Artemisia tridentata. Next base: position 28,869,809 of record CP139504.1, on the reverse strand, counting down.
TGATCGGTATACCAAATACCTCGAGTAAACAGCTTATGATGCTTCATCATCTCCATCCTAAAGACAACCAAGAACAATAAATATTTTTTAAAAAAATGTAATCACAATTAAATTGGATAAATACATCCATCAACTAATCAATCAAAAAAGGTGCACATCAAAAAATCAATGAAACTGATATTTGATAATAAAAATAAATGGTCTTGATTATATAAATTAACGAAAGTAAAAAAATATATATATATATATGAAATTGATAGTATACCTTGATTTGGAAGAAATCATCTCCATCCTAAAGAAAATCAAGAACAATAATTATTTTGTAAACCAATGTAATCACAATTAAATTGGGTAAATACATACATCAATTAATCAATCAAAAAATTGCAAATCAAAGGATGTATGAAACTGATATTTGATAATGAAAATGAATGTTCTTGATTATATAAATTAAAGGAAGTCAGAAATTTATGAAATTCACATTATACCTTGTTTTGGAAGAAATACTAATTAAAAAAACGAACTGTTGGCCATCAGTAATCTTCTTCGTTCACTATCTGGATATTTGATTTAGGGTTAACTGATTTTTAGGGTATGATCTGATTTAGGGTTGATTGATTTCGGTTATGATATTGATTAGGTAAAACTAATTTGGGGAAAATTTTTTCGGGGATGAATTTGACGATGATAAATGAAATTGGGTATGATCTGATTTAGGGTTCATTGATTTCGGGTATGAAATTTATTAGGTAAAACTGATTTGGGGAAAATTTGTTTGGAGGTAAATGAGGTAGGAGAGATTTTAATGTGTTAATGCATTGTCGACCATTAGATTAAAATAAATGCCACGTGGCAATTTTTAAGGATTTTTGGGAGGCTACTTGCCAAATTCAAACCTTGTTTTATATAGAGTAGAGATATGTTCACTTTTTTGAACTTATCTTGAGCTTACTTTTTATTTTATAAAAATTTTCATTTCAAAATCATAAGAAGCTTGTATGCCATATTGCCAATAAGGATCAAGGTTTTCAAGATCGGGATCTTACCTAGGATCGTTTTCGTCTTTGTAAGATCGTGATCGTAAGATCGTGATCATAAGATCGTGATCGTAAGATCGGATCGGGATCCTAAGATCCTACTATAATGCTATTTTTTAATGATCTTTGTAATATTATTCAAATCTACAAATTATTATATATTATAAACATGAAATTATAAAAATATTTTATGAAAATGTTGTTCTAAATTATGAATATGGAATGTTTAAGAAAAATTACATGTTGTTTTTTAAATTATATAAAAACATAAACTATAAATTTGTAGTTTTTTAGTTTACGGTTCGAAAAAAGTAAGATCGGATCGGAGTAGATTTTAAGATCCTAAGGTCAAGATCGGGATCCTATAAGATCTTATGCTTGTTAAGATCATAAGTAGGATCCGGATCGTTTTTGCTTCGTAGAATCGTAAAATCGTAAGATCCTAAAATCAGGATCGAAATCATAAGAACTATGACATATTGCCAATAAGGAAAAAAGTATTGGCTTATAAAACATGCCAAAATTATTTCTCACTCATAAGCCTATATATAAGCTTAAATAAACACCCGCCTAAATGAAAAGGTTATATTTCCGCATAAGCAGGCAGGATTATGAACTTTGTTCAATGGCAAAAAAAATTAAAAATAAAAAAAAATAAAAAAAATGATGATGAACTGGGCTTGGGCTTGGACTTGGAATGCTGGATTAGATAGGCCCCATTGAGAGACGACAATGATTCCAAGTGTTATACTCCATCTTGTAGCCCATATAACAACATCGAATGTTTCCATAATACTGAAATTATTTATCAACGATTTTTTTGGGTAGCTTTGCTTTCGGAACTTTTCTAGGCTGACTTAATTTACAGGATTTGAGCTCAACATCATACAAACTCAAATTAGGTAAAATCCTCCCTTTTTCAGAAAAGTTGACGTGACCATTTAGAGTTGTTTGCACCTTGCAGAAATTGAACTTGAGATCTTTCAATAGTTACTACAAACTCTTATGTAATATGAGAGGTTATAAATTCGAATCATACTTGTTACAAACAATTTTGACTGGCGTGTTAACGCGCCTACCCTCTATTATGGGAGGACTTTAACCGGTTTAAGTTTGTGTGATAGTAAGCTCCAACTTGCATGAATTAGTCGGCCAAAAAAGTAAAACGAGAAAAAGAAGAACTTCAAGAGGAACATAAGAACATACATATGCATGTCTTTGTATTATCATAACTTATCTTATCTTTGATGTCTATATCTAGTGGTGACTGAAAGTCAGATAGGCTAAACTAGTAGTTCGTAGTTCCCCAGGCCAGCGGTCTCGCTATTCCTGATGATCAGGTTAGGCAAGCTAATCACGCCTGCTGGGTCAAACCTTCATTGAATGGGAATGAAAATTCGACGGCATCTAACCAGTGGCGAAGCTTGGGAAAAAAATTCGGGGGGTCGGGATCTAAAATTCTATAATGCTTAGTATATACCGAAATTAAAATGGGGGGTCGAAACCGAATATACCGAAATTTTTCTACACGAAAACTATATACCCCTACATCGTAAAAAAAAATTCGGGGGGTCGGCCCCCCCCCCCCCCCCTTTTTTTTTTTTGAACGAAAACTTTTATAAAAAACTAGCAAGAAGCTAGAAAATTACAACGAAATCAAAGAAGGGTGCTGACACCAACTGGTCCAACTAAAAGAACTCTTACATCGAGAAGAAATCCAAGAAAAAGAACAAGCAACGATATCATCGAAAATGACTTCCTTCCGAGGTTTTTTAGATGCAAAAATCTCTTGATTTCTAAAATTCCAAAGAACCCACCAAGCAGTGTAGAAAACACCTTCCAACAAGTTCTTGATTTTGGATCCCAGGCGAATGTTCTTGAACCACGACAGCCAATCTATATACGAAGAGAATGACTCCCGATCCACATCCCACCATCGACAAACAAGGCGAGTAATAGCAGCGGCCACCTCGCAAGTAAAAAGGACATGCGAAATGTCTTCCTGGACAGAATTGCAAATCGGACACATAAGATTATCAACTTGAACACCACGGCGCAATAAATTCAGCTTAGAAGGAAGCCGATCCTGTGATGCCCTCCAAGCAAAGACATTAATTTTGATGGGGACTGATTTGATCCAACGTGTAGCTGAGACATCTTTAGGAAGGAAGAAATCATCTAATAAGTTGCGCACATCCTTAACACGGAACTCCCCACTCCCGTTCATGTCCCAACGCCATCGGTCTGTAGAATTTGAAAGGACCACCGATCCAAGTAATTTCAAAAGATGATCAAGCTGTTGAGCTTCTGCCCCCCCCCCCCCTCTTAATAGCTGCGCCCCTGCATCTAACTACCTAAACCTAAGGCGAATACGTGAACAGAGACTTCTCTCTGCTGCTGTAAAATTGACATACACACGTACTAAATGTTATTAACAAATATCTATAAAAGATTTAGAAAAATCATGTTAAATAGGTTGCTTTTGCATGTCCAGTTATGGAAGAATCGTAATTGGTTTACTAAAAAGATATGGATCGGTTAAGATTGAAGCTAGAGCAAATAACAAAAACCGTATAGATTTGAGTTATGGGATCTAACATGGAATGTATTTGATAGACACATGGGATTGTATTTTGTGGGTCATATAGTCACCATGGTAAATCATGGTTGCTCCTTCATCTTTATATATTAACCTTCTACGCCATAAAATAAACAATTTAATTATCTATTAGCATAAAACCATTCAGAATAGAATTGGATCCTACCAGAATATATAATAAGTTGATCTTAACATATGCCAAAACAAAAAAATTATAGGATTCTTTTTCACTCTAGCTATAGGCAATAATTTGATGGGTAAAAGGCATAAAGGTTAAAGGTGGTAAAATAGGTGAGTCGGGTCGGGTTTGAGTCGCGGGTCTAGATGAGTTTTGGTTTATACTTGTCCAGGTTTAGATGGGTCTTTTAGAAGCATGGATTTAAATGGGTCAGGCCTAGACCCGTTGGATAATTATTATATAATTGCACTTTCTATCAAATACTCTATTAGACCCATCTATTATATTTAGGAAGATCCAACTTGACCCATTCCCTATTAGATATTTAACCAACTAGACCCTGTTTAACCAACACGGGGTTTGTGAATAGGTGGTCGGGATAGTGTGGTAACGAGTTAGAGCGGCGGAGCCAATGAGGATTGTCTCTGAAGATGAAGGGGTATATTAGTCATTTCATATGTATTTGACCTTGACTAACGAGATAACTAACAGGCGTTAGCAAAAAGTAGCTCTCGGTGGCTGTTTTTGGTTGTTTTGCAAAAAAAAGAAGAAAACATTAGTGTCGTTTTTGCAACAAAACTTCTCTCGGTGCGATCCTTGCGCATTTGGGCTACTTTAGGGATCATTTTTGCAATTTACCCTAAAAATATAATTAACTAGTCCTTTTTTTTTTTTTTTTTTTTTTTTTTTTTTTTTTTTTTTTTTTTTTTTTTTTTTTTTTTTTTTTGTAACGATTCTTATTTTTCATATTACATACATCATACTTTTAAATTCTATCTATTTTATGTATCCTCTTTGTTGATAAAAATATTGATAAATAGAAGAGTAAAATGAATAATATTAATAATAATAATAATAATAATAATAATAAATAAAAATACATATAGTAGACGTAATTAAAAAAAAATGATGATACAATTAAAAAAAATGTCTACACAATAAATTCAAAAATAGCATGCTAGTTACATTTGATGCCTTTTGCCCTAATTTAATTGTCTACAAAACAAAAACTTTGAAACATAATTCATATTTGGATCCCACTAAAATTAGTACTAATAGTAAGTTGATCTTAGCTTTTTAAGATATCCGTTTAGTTTTTTTACTAGTTAAGTAGTTATAATACCCCGTGCACGGGGTTTTTTCTAAATTTTTTAATTATGTATTATTATCGATTAGAATACAAACAAATTAACGTGTCATAAATAGTTTTACTCGTTTGATTAAAAATAGAAAATCTCAATTGATTATGTATTACTTTCTTGAAGAAAACAACTCTATTTCCAATTATCTCAACACAGAATTTTCAAAAAGAAAATTTGAATGTTATACGCCACGTATGTTTGTTTTAGATTATTTGTTCTCTAATTTAAAGGAGTCTTATACACCACGTAATAATGTTCTGTAATGCTAAAATCCTAATGCCAGCTTCCTTGTTGACACCCCTTATCACAGATGAAAACCAATCACAGATGAAAACCGTTTAGTGCAAGTAAAATGAGATCAAAGTGAATATTTTGTTACATTGTTTAACCATTTATTCCAATGCTTGTTTCTTACTAATGTTCTATCTGAAATAAGTGCATGTTAGTCAAAACTTGGATTGTTTTCAATACATATCTATACTACATATAAAACATGAATGACTCTCTCTCCTCTTGGTCTTAAAATTAAGACTTACAAGCTATAATGCTTATTGTACAATACACAAAGCACTATTAATGATATTTCTCATCAATCTTAATTTTAAGACTTACAAGTCTTAAAGTTTAATGTACAAAATACAAAGCACTATTAATTTGATCAAGATATTTAATGTAGTCAATTAATTAATTGGTCAATAAATACAATTAATTTAGTTATTAAAACACCCCTTACATAAGAAATACAAATTATCAAGCATATTGTACAACCAACTTAAACACAATTCCTACATTAAATGTTACTAATACAAATAATAAAGCACATTATACAAATATTCAAGCACGAACGTGGAGACGATTAAGCGATAAGCCGATGATGGGTTTTTGACGGGAGGCACAATAGGGTTTTTGTTTTCCCCACTTAGGATTTTGTTTTATTATATAAATATAAAAGATAGATGAAGTTGATCATAAGCTATTGGTTTTATCGTTGAAGAGTCTTAAAATGTAATCGTGAACTTTGGTAACTAGTTAAAGTTTAAGCTATTGGTTTCGTTAGATATTGTTAAAATAAAAGCATTTACGATTTTTTTTGAACAGCAATTTTATTAAACTAGCAAGAAGCTAGAAGAAATTACAAATTAATTAAATTTGGGACTTTGCAACCAAATGACCCGGTTGAGTTTAGACTTACTACGACAAGAACACCAATTAAAAGTTGTTTGAACAAGATCATCAAAAAGAGAATCCCTTTGAGGCTGACAGTTTCCGAAAAGGAACTGATTTCTAAATCTCCATATTAACCATCACATGACATAACATAAGCCTTCAAGGATTTTATTCAAATGATTAGGCATCCTAACATTGTTGAGCCAAGCGAGCCAATCACCAAGAGAGATGAGAATCTTCAAGCTACCACAAACGAAGAACCAGTCTCCCCAGATTACAAGCTCACGAACAAGAGAAAGAGGTGAGAAGAGGATTCCACTCATGAACGGACCCACATGTGTGCCGGGTGTGGCACGGGCCACACCCGATATTAGGTTACGAATTGCAAAAAGATTTTAAAAACTGCCGTTTTTGTGGTATGTGCAACTTCTAAATTTTTTTTGCTACTTTAGTTTCTTACGATATAACTTTAATTAACCTAATATTTCTTTTGTGCAACACCCTCTTAAAAATCCTGAGTTCGTCCCTGATTCCACTCCCGCATTGCATAAAGAGGATTCCGAAAAGCATTTGCGATTGGACATGCATTGTTTAATCAACACCTCGTAACATATGTATTAGTTAACTAACAATTAAAGATTTGATCAATTTAATTAGTTGCGACTTTCTAAACTTTGTCTTCGTAACAAAAGTATTTGTTGGCGTATGTGTCCGGACGACACGTTTCGTCCGGACCATGATCATATGACCGGACGTCATATTTCGTCCGGTCTAACATCTTACCTCCGGACATATCTGCCGACAAGACCGCCGCCATTTGCACTGACCAATCCCATCAACCAACACAATCCCAGATTTCCCGGGATTGTATCCCCCACGTGATCTGACACCTACCTACTGTGTCAGGCGTAGGTCAATCGCTTATTCCCAAGGCAAACAGGTACAATAGGTGTGGGTAGTATAAATACCCACACCACATTTATAATTCAGTTCTAACATATTTTTTACACACACATAATATTTTACTCTCATTGTTAGACACTTACTCTCACACCGGAGGTTAGTCTTGGGATAAAACCCGGGGCGAGCCTAACGTGTGTATTTCTTGCGTGTAGGTTATCTTGAAGTCTGAAGGATCCATTCCAGAGGACGCTACATAGAAGTGGGACTTGTCTACAAGGTTTTACTTCAACGAATTGGCGCCATCCGTGGGACCCGCTATTCAATCTACCAAAGCATTGAAATGGCTGGTTCTTCTTTTCATTTCCCACACCCCGAAGAGGGAAGGGACGAAACCAATAACAATCACAACCAATACACAGCTGATAACAACCAGAACCAACACACCGGGAAAACCCAGGTAGTCAGCATGATAAGAGGTCAACCGGAGAGCAGAAAAAGAAGATACGGAGGACACGATGAGGAATGGATGAATGTTCCATTGGTCTTCCATCCCATCGTGACGGGTGATCTGTCAGAGGAACCACTCATCGTCGAAGGCGACATAGAAGAGTATTTGGTCCGGAGGATATATATTGATGAGGGATCCTCCGTGAACGTGATGTACGAACACTGTTTCAATAACCTTAGTTCAGACATAAAGATAAAACTCAAGGAGACGAACACCTCTCTGGTAGGCTTCTCGGGAGAGACAAGTCGGTCGTTAGGGAAAATTGAGCTAGACGTATGTTTCGGCGATCATTGCATGTTCCGGAAAACGACCATGAAATTCTGCGTGGTACAATCCCCGTCACCGTACAACGTGATATTGGGCCGAACCGGGTTGAAGGAGTGAAGAGCCATTCCTTCGACAATTCATTCTATGGTCAAGTTTCCTACACCGAAAGGGGTGGCAACTTTAACCGCACGATCGGCTATGGTACTAGAGTGCAGGAAACTAGAGGAAAAACAGAAAACAGATGTACCGCAAGAGGCAGAAATTGTTAATCCGGAGATGAATAAGACGGAGGAAATTTTAGTGAACCCCGCATATCCCGAACAGCTGGTCACGATAGGAACAGGGTTTTCAAGGGAATGCCGGAGACACCTAGTTGAACTGTTGAGGCAGAATAAAGATATTTTTGCATGGCAGCCTTCGGATATGACCGGAGTTCCGCGTCGTCTGATCAGACACCATCTGAATGTCAATATGGCCTATACACCAGTAGCGCAGAAGAAACGTAACTTGTCTGCGGAAAAGAATCAGGTGGTGTTGAAGGAGGTGAACGAATGGTTAAAAGCTGGAATCGTCAGACCGGTTCATTACCCCACCTGGATCTCCAACCCTGTGCTCGTAAAAAAGTGTGATGGAAGTTGGCGAATGTGCATTGACTTCAAAAACTTAAACTCCTCGTGTCCGAAGGATTACTATCCACTCCCGGAGATCGATTGGAAGATCAAATCAGTGGTTGGGTTCAAGTATAAATGTTTTTTAGATGCGTATAAAGGTTATCACCAAGTCCAAACGGCAGAAGAGGACGAGGAAAAGACAGCGTTTTACACAGAACAAGGAACTTACTGCTACATTAAAATGCCGTTCGGCCTTAAGAACGCCGGAGCCACCTACCAGCGGCTCGTTGATTCAGCTTTCCAGAGTCAGATTGGACGAAATTTGTAAGCCTATATGGACGATATAGTGATCAAGAGTAAAGAGGAGAAGGAAATGCTGGCGGACATCGCCGAAACCTTCCACAACTTACGGAGGATCAACATGAAATTGAATCCCAAGAAGTGCTCTTTCGGTGTCGAAGAAGGGAAGTTTTTAGGATATATAGTGACCTCCGAGGGCATTAGGGTAAATCCAAATAAGACGAAGGTAATAGCACAAATGAAATCTCCGGCAACTTTGAAAGAAATGCAAAGCCTGAGTGGCAAACTGGCGGCCCTTAACAGGTTTCTGGCGAGGTCAGCTGAAAGATCCCTTCCGTTCTTTGAAACTTTGAAAAATATCACCAAAAAAAATAAGGAGGAATATAAGTGGACCAAGGAAGCCGAGGAGGCATTCCAGTCACTTAAGAGTTTGATATTAGACCTCCCGTCCTTATCGACACCCCATGCAAAAGAAATCTTGTATGTTTATCTCGCGACGGCGAATGATGCAATCAGTGCAGTTCTGTTGACCGAAAGGAACGGAAAGCAATTGTCCATTCACTACGTAATCCGAACACTACAAGAGGCCGAAAGAAATTATACACCGGTTGAAAAACTAGCATTGTCACTGTTACACATGTCCAGAAGGTTAAGGAGATATTTTGAGGCCCATCCTATCCAAGTTATAACGGATCAGCCGATAAAACAAATTCTGAACAAATCAGAAGCATCCGGAAGGTTGGCCAAATTTGCCGTAGAATTAGGAGCCTACAATATCACTTACATACCAAGAAACGCAGTTAAAGGACAAGTTCTAGCAGACTTCATCTCGGAGATGTCCGTCGAAACAAAAGAATCACATCTAGCGAAACAGGGAAAAGAGATCCATGACATCTCCGATCCGAAGGAATGGATATTATATATGGACGGGGCATCAAACAGTGAAGGTTCCGGAGCAGGCCCTGTGCTTATCGGACCCTGTTAAACCGAACACACGTACGCTCTCCATCTGAATTTCAAGAGCACCAACAACGAAGCAGAATACGAGGCGCTACTCGCCGGCCTGCGTCTCGCCCGGAAGATGAAGGTGGAAATCCTAGAAGTCAGAGTAGACTCTAAACTGGTAGCAAGTCAGATTAATGGAGATTTCGCAGCGGCCAACGAAAGTATGATACAATACCTCGCAAAGGCAAAGGAGTATATTGGCAGCTTCATAAAATTCAAAATTCGTAACATACCGAGGACACAAAATCAAAAGGCTGATGTGCTAAGTAAGTTAGCTTCGGTAGCCTTTAATCACCTAACCAAAGAGATTTTGGTCGAAGTATTGGACAAGCCTTCTACCGAAGAAAAACAGGTTGGGGCAATTGTAGAAGAAGAAGGAGACAACTGGATGACACCAATCATCCGGTGTTTAGAAGAAGGAATATGGCCGGAAGACCCCAATGAAGCAAGAGCATTACGAATGAAAATCCCTCAGTATGTGATGGAGGAAGGGGTGTTGTTTAAAAAATCATACCTAAGTCCGACGTTAAGGTGTGTAGGCTCACTGCAAGCAAACTATATCATACGGGAGATTCATGAAGGAGCATGCTGAATGCATCCCGGTTCAAGGTCGGTGGTGGCCAAGCTGATGAGACAAGGATATTATTGGCCGACGATGCACAGGGATGCCAGGGAGGAAATTGATAAACGTGACTCCCGTTAGATTCGTGCTCCGGTGCCGAAGCTATCAAAAACTGTTATTGGCCGACGATGGACATCCATCATGGCATCGTGGCCCTTTTACCAATGGGGAATAGATGTGCTAGGTCCTCTACCTGAAGCCCCAGGGAAGGTAAAGTTTGTTATCGTGGCCGTCGATTACTTTACAAAATGGATAGAAGCCAAGCCTCTCGCCAAGACCACAGGTAAAGACGTGAAGAAATTTGTATGGGAAAACATTGTCTGTAGGTTCGGTCTACCGGGAATAATAGTTACAGACAATGGGACGAACTTCGTCAATGATCCGTTCAAAAGCTGGTGCGAAAAATTGAAAATCAAGCAAATAAACACAGCGGTAGCACATGCTCAAGCCAACGGCCTGGTTGAAAGAGCCAACAAGAGCCTAATGCACGGTATTAAGACCCGACTAGGAAGGGAAAGAGCCGGATGGGTTGATGAATTGCCGAACATTTTATGGGCCTTCCGGACTTCATTAAAAACAAGCAACGGAGAGACCCCCTTTAGCCTGACGTACGGCAGTGAAGCAGTCATTCCGGCCGAAATTGGAATGCCTACACACCGCACTATGCTTTATAACCCGGAAGATAACGAGGAACAGCAGCGTCTGAACTTGGATTTGTTACAAGAAAGACGAGAGATGGCAGCTATTCGGGAGGCCAAATATAAAGCTAAAGTCGAGCAGTATTACAACCAAAGGGTACGACCGGTGGCATTTAAAGTAGGAGAATTTGTATACCGAAGAAACGAAGCCAGCAGGGTAGAGAATCAGGGAAAGTTGCGACCCAACTGGGAAGGTCCATACCGAGTGGTAGAGGCCTACGATAATGGCTCGTACAAGCTTCGTACTGTGGACGACCGAGAAGTCCCTTGAACTTGGAATGCAATGAATCTACGCAATTGTTTCTTGTAAAAGTTGTAAACCAAAGCTCACTGATATTTGTGGCAATACATGATTACCCAGCATCCGGACGAATAGTTTTCGGTTTTTCAATATTATTTCACATGTTCTATGAAAACTCCGTCCGAAACATCAAACAGATCGTGGTAAACACTCCGTCTCTCTCATGAGCGGATCGTGGCAAACACTCCGTCCGAAACATCAAACGGATCGTGGTAAACACTCCGTCTCTCTCATGAGCGGATCGTGGCAAACACTCCATCCGAAACATCAAACGGATCATGGTAAACACTCCATCTCTCTCATGAGCGGATCGTGGCAAACACCCCGTCCGAAACATCAAACGGATTGTGGTAAACACTCCGTCTCTCTCATGAGCGGATCGTGGCAAACACTCCGTCCGAAACATCAAACGGATCGTGGTAAACACTCCGTCTCTCTCATGAGAGGATCGTGGCAAACACTCTGTCCAAAACATCAAATGGATCGTGGTAAACACTCCGTCTCTCTCATGAGCGGATCGTGACAGACACTCCATAATAAAAAGCACAAGCAAACTAAAACAACAATTTTTATACAAGTATGAAAAGCAATTCATCATTCTATTAAACCATCTGACGGAGCAAAAATGTGATAACATCGATCACAAACAGATTCATACAAAGTGCTTAAGTCACGATAATTGTTTCTATTACATTCATCCAACAAAAACAAAAAAAAAAAAAAAAAAATAAAAAAAAAAAAAAATAATAATAATAATAAATAAAAAAAAAGAGAAGGAAATCAAACGGCCTAATCAGTAGTCTCCCTCACGCCGGAAGACGTTCCGGTATGCTGGGGGGAGGGCCACCACTAGCTTTCGTCTTGGAAGGAGGAGGGTCAGGGAAAAGGTTCATAAGGTCACCCAATGGAAGACGACAGGAATCCGCAAGCTTCTGAATATACGGATATTCGGCTTCGAACAACTTCAAATACTCCGCCCTCCATATGGACGGAGCTTCCATATTGAGTTTCTTGAACTTACCCAGCAGTTTTTCAATATCCTCTTTTTTGCGTTCAAATCTGAGACCGTCCAAAAACCCAGCGGAATAAGACAAAGTGTAAACCCGACCCATGCTCTTTTTGTACACATGGCTTTCAAACAGCCTCCGGCATGCGGCCGGAAACAACTCCCTCACGGTATTATGGCGTACAACCTCCGATTGAGCCACTTCCACCATCAACTGCTTCTTTTCTCCCTCCAACCTCCCAATGACTTTATCCTTTTCTCCTAGTGCCTGCTCTAGTTTCCTAATCTGTTCGGCCTGAGAAGCGGATTTCTTCCTCCATTCATTCCTGTCCTTGTTCATCTCCTCCAACTGGTCGGACAAACCTTGCTCCCGGACCGAAATGGCAGACCGTGCCTCCTCTAAATCTCTCTTCAAAACCCCGAACTCCCCCAGCAACCTTTCATACTTTCTCGCTTCGGCATTTCAAGCCGCCTCCGCAGTATTCCGAGAGTGCTCCAACTCCCTGAACTCAATGATCAGCTGAGTGAACCTGCGCAACACCTCAGCCTGCAAGGCAACCCCACTAGCGGATTGCACGTACAATGAGCGAATCAGCCGGCTGGTACTCAGTTCCTTCAGAGCAGCCTATTTAGCGGGAGTGGCAGGATGGGAGAGCATCTCTTGGCAGGCTCGGTAAGAATTCAATCTAACGTCCTCGGTCAGACACCATGCCGGAACAAAAGGCTCTTTTCCGGGTGATTGCCCATCTGCAACAAAATCAATCACAAGTTAGCATAAGGAAAAGACTACCAACGGAACCGCAATGATAGGTCTATATACCTCGTCCAACTAGAACATGTTCATCAGAACCGGGAGAAGGATGCGGAGAATGCTGAGAATGAGCCGAATGATCTGTAAATAAAAAAATAAAAAAAAGAGGGGGAAAGATAAGGTATATGAAAAACAAACCAACAATCCGAAAGATGAACATTTCTCACCATCGGCGGGAGGCACTTGGTTTTGTGGCTGAGTCTCCTGGACCGGTTGTTCCAAATTTGTTTCATCAACATGCCTGGTCTCACCCATCTCCTCCCCCGGATTGACGGTCCCTCCATCACCTCCTGGTCTATCTTCAACGTGAACCACCCCCTGTACCAAAAACTGCTGAAGAGGGGTTATATGGAGAACGTGTTCGGAGGAGGCGTTCCCTTCCGCATTCTCTTCAGACTGTTTCTTTTGTTTCTTCCTCTTCGTCTGAATGACGGATGGCCCCTCGGCATTCCTCTTCGTCCCAGTCTGCTCCATCATCCTCTTTTTTCTCTCTTTATCCTCCCTAAGGCAACCACATTCACATCCAGCTTCTCTACAGCCTTCTGAAGAGCAGTCTTAGCAGGGATCTCACTTCCCGAAACCAATGGCTCGGTTGTCCTCTCCGGCCTTTGGTTATCTTCAGGCAAAGGTCCTCCCTTGCTGACCTCAACTCCTTCCTCCACCGGAAGCTCCAGATATTCAGATATTGTAAGAACTACAAAAACAATAAGCAAGGGGGGGATGAGATCACAAAAAAAAAAAAAAAAAATAAATAAATAAATAAATAAAAAAGAAGATCATATACGTTTAAGACAAGTAAGTTTTGTATTACCCTTCCCCTCGGCACCCTTTAGAACAATCTCATATCCGGGATGCTCAGAAACTTTGGAAAGACCCGACATCCATAAAAGGGCGGCTGAGGGTTTTCTAATGAGAATCACCTTCTCAGCGACCAGTTCAACATCTCTATCAGAATGCATTTCTGGAAAGTCATTTGTGACCTTAGAATCTTTATGCCTCCACGGCATAACATCCGGAATTGCCCTCCGATCTATCAGAAAGAAATGATCTTTCCAGTGTTTCAACCCGCTAAGCATCTCCTCAAAACACTTATTAGCCCTTCTTCCCGTCCGGTTCTCAAACGAAAACTAGTGCCCTTGCTTACACAATCTATAAAAAACTCTGAACAATGGGACCGTTGGACGGACGCTCAAACTATAGCAAAGGATCTCAAACATGGTCACTCTATTCAAACCTATCGGTACAATCTGGGAAATATGTACTCGGAAATGCTTTATTACCGCTAGAAAAATGTTGAAAACGGAATCCTAACACCCCCCGTTCTCAACTGATGAATATATATACCTATCTTGTGATCCGACAACTTGTCCATAGTCATATCATCCGGGGGAAGGGTAGGTCGCAAATCTAACGGAATGCCAAACTCCCTAACCACATCATCTAAATCTCCCTGCGACATTTTCGACGTATGTACATGCATATCAAACTTAGGGACAACCCTTCCGGACGAAGGACCAGGTCTACTAGCTACTGAAGTGTTCTCCGGTACATTCATCTCTGCGGCCATAGCTAAAAGGATGCCGAGGAATGTTTAACGAATTTAATTACAGAAAAAGAACAAAACGCACCTCTCGGGAATATATTATGCGAAGAACGTCCGGCAGTAGAAAGCGTAAAGCTTCGAAGATGAAAGAAATAAATGCACAGTAAAAAGTGAAAAAATGAAAAAAGGTAAAGCGGTATATATAGGGCAAACCTGGGAAGAAGTGAAAACGTCACATCAGTCTGTCAATTGCTGACGTGGCACACTGTGAGACGTCAGATCTTGCGGTAAGAAATTACGCGTGTCCTACAGCTGTCCAGCATATAAGTAAATTATTATTATATTCGGCCCATAGGCCTGGAACTCAAAACGGCCCACCAAGGTTTAATGGGCCCCACCTCCTTTACCCGAACCGACGCTCATATGACCCGATTGCACACTAAGGACAGAATAACACCGAAAGACCCAAGTTAAAGTATTGCACTATCGACTCAAAAGCCGATACTACAATACTGGGGGGGGGGGACATGTTGGCGTATGTGTCCAGACGACACGTTTCGTCCGGACCATGATCATATGACCGGACGTCATATTTCGTCCGGTCTAACATCTTACCTCCGGACATATCTGCCGACAAGACCACCGCCATTTGCACTGACCAATCCCATCAACCAACACAATCCCAGATTTCCCAGGATTGTGTCCCCCACGTGATCTGACACCTACCTACTGTGTCAGGCGTAGGTCAATCGCTTATTCCCAAGGCAAACAGGTACAGTAGGTGTGGGTAGTATAAATACCCACACCTCATTTACAATTCAGTTCTAACATATTTTTTACACACACATAATATTTTACTCTCATTGTTAGACACTTACTCTCACACCGGAGGTTGGTCTTGGGATAAAACCCGGGGCGAGCCTAACGTGTGTATTTCTTGCGTGTAGTGTAACCACTGTAAGAATTTCACTACGTAATAAACTATCTTATATTCTAATAAAGAATGCATATCCTTTTTCTACGTATAATTTTTTTTTATTATCTGATCATAACTGTTATCTAATGTGACGTAGCTCACATCCTCGATAAACGTACTCACACGCAACACAATCTAAACTTATTTAATGTTTATTTATATAAACATTTCCATATGTCAAGTCTAAAACTTTATGATATCTCATCTGCCACTTTACGTTAATTCGTTAACGTACGTTTAAACTAAACGTTTCTTAATAAATAACGTTACCAAGAAACCCCAAATTATTAAAACAACATATATGAATAACAAAACCCTACAAATACTAAAATACAACTTATTTGAGTAAAGTACAAGTCACTAAAGCACAAAAACCCTAATTCCACTTTAACCCCCGATACAAACCCTAATTTCACAAAACTATGATTTTATGTAATAAAATCACAAACCCTAAATAATGTATATATGATTTTTATAAAATATATATGTACAAGTCATTTTAAGCCAAGGTACAAGTCATTTAAGCATAAAACCTAAATATTAATAAAAATACTATATTAACCTTGAAAATATTTATTTTAAAGCATATTATACAACAAATTCATGCAATAATTTTTAAAATAAATTTATTAGACTTACTAAATATTTGTACAAACCTTTAAACCCAATGTACAACCCTTCAATGCATAAAACCCTAAATTTTCATTTATATATTTTAAAACTTAATAAAAATTACATATAATTAATATAACTTAAGAAAACATTAAAAATATATTTTTCTTATTTATTAAACCCTAGTACAACCCTATTAAGCTTATAGTACAACTCCTTAAAGCTCAAATGAATTCCTTTTTCCTTTATAGAAGTCGACATATATATATGTATATATGAAAACCCTAAATAAATATCAAAGTAATATTTACTTAAACTAAACTCTAGAATCTAACTAGTTACAATCGTAAACCCTAGAGTACAACACAATATAGCCCAATGTACTACCCATTTATGCCCATTCGACCCAAACCCTTCTCCCTTAGTTCGAATCCAACAAGAATCAAACTAAATCTTATCATTTTCAATCCCTAAGCCACATGTATGCCACAAATTATCTCTTAGGTTCTATAATCTTCCACATAACCATGTTCCTTGAAATACTAACACAAGTCAAGGAAAGTGGGTATAATCCATGGAGAGGGAATTTCCACATCAACCTCCCTTCCCCCTCCTCACATGTGTCACCCAACATAAGCTAGCCACCTCACCTTGTCCCTTCCATAACCTACAAGGTGATTTAGCCTATAGAAAACCCTAACCCATCTCCCTTCTATAAATAATAAACCATACGCCCTATATCATTCTCATACTACTCGACATACAACAAAACAGCCCATTCCCACATTCACTACTAAACAAACAGCTCGAGATAGGACTAAGAAGGAGTTTTGAGAAAGCTTAGAAGAAAGAAAACCAATAGAAATCCATTTCCAAGTCCATACGCCTCATATATATATCATTAATCGAATAGAAGCAAAGTAAGTATACTAACCCTTTCTCATTCTTTTTATATATTTCATATACTCTTAAAACACTACTAAATAAATCTCTAATAGCCATATAAGCCAAATTGCATGTTTCTTTTTCTTTTTCTTCTTGTCGACATAAACCAAACAAAACCCTAATTCATTATTTTTTTTTATCAAGGAACTACAAAACACATTAGAGATAGTTTTAATGTACTTATGATCATGTTAATATATATTAAAAACTAGCTTGAACCTTTAAAAACCAACAATTAAATTTCTTTCTTGTTCAAACCAAACCAAATACCCTCTAAATTTATATATACATTTTTTTTACAAATCAAGAAATCGTAGAACCCATTAGAAATAAGTTAGATATGAATATGACCATGATAATGTGCGTTAAAAACTGATTAGAACCTTTAAAACCCAAAAACCGAACCCTTTTTCTTTTCTTTATTTCTGTCGCAAAACTCGCCTAAACCACAGACTTTGGACCATAGTTTCGCCCCCCAAACGATCACTAAAAATTCTAGATTTTTATCAAAATGAAGATCACCCAGCTGTCAAATTGTAGGAAAAAGAACGTTGTAAAAAGGTTGAGTAATCGCGAAGATATTCGCGTCTCTTTTCTGCCTCATTTCTGCCACTCGAACACATACCAAATTAATTCATTCGAGCCTCATAAGCTCGAATGACCAGCTCAAAAGCTGTAAATAAGCTGTTAACAAGATGATAATAAAGTATATAAAAGAGTCGTAAAAAGTCTCGCCTTTTCCCGTAACTTATAACGCATTTTAACAAGGTAAGGACGTCGGGTATAACGCATATAATGTCTCAAGGGTAATTTTTGTCAAATCTCTAGTTAGTTTTATAAGATGGACTTAATTTGAAGTCGACTTGCAACTCAGGGGTAAAAAGTGTCAGTTTTGAAACTATAGGGTAGAAACTGTCATTTGACCAAAGTTCAGGGGTAAAAATTATAATTTTATAAAAGTTCAGGGGTAAAAATTGTCATTTTACAAAAGTTCAAAGGTATAAACTGTCAATATGTGAAACTATAAGGGTAAAAATCGTAACTTTATAAATTAATATTATTAGAAATATATTTAAATATATTTATAATAAAAACTAATAAATAAAAATACATTATGTCGATAACGAACGAACGGAAACATAAAAATGAACAATAACATAAAATCTTATCCAACTTTTGAAGAGATTTCATGTTGTCTCAATTTAACATTTAACCATCAACCAGAACGTTACGAAACGAATATTAAAACTTATTCAGAAACGATTACTGAAACTTAACATACCAACTCAGGTTGCGTGCCGGAGACGTTTATCAACTCTGTTTAACTTTGTTTTCCATCCAGACTATCAAGGTGAGTTCATAGTCCCACTTTTCTTTATACGTTTTCCAAACTTGTGGGGAGATACATGCTACTAAACTGTACACAAGTATTTTCCTGATTGTTATTGCCTAAGTTAACTGTTGCCTATTTATATTTTGAAAAAGTCCCTCATATCATGCGCCATTAGTCACCTGCTGGGTGAGCGCGAATATAGTGAATAGATCTATTGGCCTGACGACCCATTTGTACTAATCGGATGGATATCTTTGTGGTAGCCGGTTAGACAAATGCATTATATTTGAAATCTATGAAGAGTTTTTGGCAAACTCCCACTCGGGGGCAAACTACTTTCATTTTAATCATGTTAGCAAGATTGGAAACTGTCAACGCATTGCGTGTCATGAGCCTTAGTGTAATATACCGAACTGTGATATAACTGAATTCTTTTTATTTAGCTTGTGTTCAAACTGATTATAACTTTAAACGCTATGGATTCACTCAACCTTTGTGTTGACTTTTTAACATATTTTATCTCAGGTAATTAAAAGACTGAACTTGGCACGGAGTGGCTGTGGACTTTCTTCTTATAAAAAGAGTGTCCATTTTGTTATCATTCAACTGAATAATATAACTTTTATAACGTATTTTTGAACTTCCCGCTGGGACCTATATTATGTAACTCTGATATAATAAATGAATGATAACAATTTTATTTAAAATGTCTATTTTCGAGTCGTTTTCTATTTACATGACTGTGATACTTGAAGTAACACCCCAACTTATATTCCGCTGCGTATATCGAAAACGGGTGTGTTACATGTAGGTTATCTTGAAGTCCGAAGGATCCATTCCAGAGGACGCTACATAAAAGTAGGACCTATCTACAAGGTTTTACTTCAACAGTATTATTTCCAATGATCATCGTCCATGGGATGTCTTTAAAAACCAATAGGATTGTCGATAATATGATATGTACATATACTTAAAATATTAATATGGAGATCATATGGCATATGGGACCTCGTTGCCACGTTGAAAGTTTGGGCAGGTGTTTATATGTTCCCTTGCATGTGATGCCCATATCACACCCCTCATGCAACGTCAAACTTAAATAGTACTACATCCGTCTCAAAATAAGTGTTCAGTTTGACTTTTCAGAGTCAAATTGGTTCAACTTTGACCTTATCTATTTTTGCGGGTGTTATATAATACTTGATGCAAAATATATGAATGGATTGGGTTTTAAGTGTATTTTTCATTGGTATAATTTTTCATCAAGTACTATATAACAAAAAAAAAAAAATATATATATATATATATATATATATATATATATATATATATATATATATATATATATATATATATATATATATATATATATATATCGATCTCTATATATATTAGCAATACCTGACAACTAGGAAAAGCCACTTGGCCAAAAAAAAAGCCACTTGGCAAAAAAGAATGCCACTTGGCAAAAAAAATTGCCACTTGGCAAAAAAAAATAGCACCTGGCATATTTGACACACTCTTTTCACACACACAACACTGGATTTCTCTCCTCTCATTCAATTCTACCGTGAAATGGTCAATAACATTTAAAACTTTACTAAAAAATCTCACAAAATCATCTTATTTTTTATAATGATTGAATTCATAACACCAATTCTTATCAAATCACACTGCTTTCCCTTATTTTTTGCCAAATAATTTGTGATAAAACTCCAATTGATTTGATTTCCCTAATTCAAATCGATGTATACTTTCATCTTCATCTATATATACCGGAGGATTTGCAGTCTTCATGGCATCAACCCATCAACATTTCCGACTAACAAAAGTATTTCGCAATGTCTGATTCACGCATTCAATACTCAGGTTAGTTCCAATCATAATCATTTTTGTTTTTAAGCTTTGATTCGTATATTTATGATAATCATTTTTTGTTTTGAATCGTTTAATGATTTGTGTTTACTCGATTAAGATTAAAGTTCATGTTTAATATGTTTTTGACTTTGATCATGTATGATAATAATTTTGATTCGTAGATTTATAATAATCATTTTTTTTATCAATCGTTTAATGATTTGTGTTTAGTCGATTAAGATTAAACTTAATGTTTGCTATGTTTCTGACTTTGATGATGTATGATAAGTGTTTTTTTTATCACAACAAAAAGGAAACTAAAACAGCATTGTCACAATTAATTTGTTTTTACCTTTGATTCGTATATTACCAATTCATTATTTGCGTTTATATATTCGAAACAGGAATTATTAAATTCCATGGTTAACATGTTTGTCACTTTGATGATGTATGTTAAGTGCTGTATAAAATCTTTAATTTTGTGTATGATTTATATATTTGGATCAGGAATTATTAAATTCTATGGTTAACATGTTTGTCACATTGATTATGTATGTTAAATTCATTCATTATCACATTCAACAGGAATTCTTTATTTCATTTCTCATGTGGTTTATATAATTTATAACTATGACATTCAACAGTGTTATTGATAATAGTAATTAGATAAATAATATTGTTGTAAATTTTTATATAAATCATTGATTAATTATTCTAAAATGTTAATCATTTTTGTATGTAGATGATGCAGCCTTGCTTAAGTCAATCTCAACCAATTTGAAAGGAAAAGGCGTTTTATCTGACGTTGATGATGCAGTCTTATTGAATACCACTACAGCCGGTGGAAAAGCAAAAGCCTCTATTTATGGGACCAATGATCAATTCACTGCCCTGGCAAAGGTTGACCCTATGTTAGATGAAATCAAAGTGAAGGCCAGGTGCATCTCTTTATGGCATACCCATCCTGCTGGTAAACCGAATGATCCTTACAGTTTGGATATGGTTATTCAAGATGAGCATGTATGTATTCAACTTTCTTATTTTCTTATACAAAGAATGTACACATTATTGCATATTTAACTTATTAATTTAAATGCAGACCAACCGGATCCAATGCACAATAAGGCATGATGACATGTACCGTTTTGAACCATTGCTTAAAGAAGGACAGTGTTACATCATTTCTGACTTCAGTGTTGGTGAAAACAATGGTAAACTACCGTTGCTTCCGCACAAATACAAGATTACCTTTTTCAGGTCTACTGTTGTTACCAGGATTGACCCGTTTGATGATGATGTATTCGGGTTTAAGCTTGAACCATTCAGCGAGATTTTAACAAAAAAGTATCATGAAACGGATTCTGTTGGTAAGTTTTTCCCAATAATAAACTTATTAGTGGCTTTTCACTTTAATATTTGTGTTCTTAAACTTACACAAAACAAATTCATTCAGATATTGTAGGAGCCGTGGTGGCGATAGGCGATATTGTTCTAGTTACAAACACACTTGTCAAAAAAGTAAGAAGAACCGTGGTAGTTGAGGACACTGAGTAAGTAACTTTATATTCATCATAGCTTATTAAACACTTTGTTATGTATTTTTAATAACAACCATGTTTTCATCTAAATACCAACTCACTGTTCTTGACATATCAGAGGGACTAGAGTGAAATGTACCTTTTGGGATAACTGGGCACACATGTTCACCCAGTATGCTACGACTGATGAATCCGTTGGTCCAGTAACGTTTGTGCTGCAATTGGGAAAAGTGAAATATTTCAACAGTAAGATTGTTTAGACTTTTAAACACGTTATTACAATAACATTTTATACAACATTCATGTATGCATACTTTTCACTCTTTATTTACACGACATTTTTTTATTTTCAGATGATCTTGCAGTACACAACGCTTTGTTTGGTTCCAGAATCTTTATCAACAAAGACCTGCCTGCACTTTCATCTTTCAAACAGAGGTATTTAAAATAATTATTAAAATTTTTTTTGTTACAGATCCGTTTAGAAAAACCTAAATACATATAAACCTTTATAATTTATAGGTACACAGCGAAAGACGGCTACGTTGACAGTCAGCACAAGATAGAGCTGTTCACTCCAGAAAAATTCAAGATTACAGCTGAAGTATTCTTTAAAGGTACTATTGCTGTCAAGGTTGGTGGCATCCGTGATGTTGTTCCGGTAAGCATTTTAACAATTCTTTTATACTTAATATATAATCATTTATAATAACAAAAGTTAAAAAGTTATACTTACTAACTGTCATTTTATAAATACAGGATTCTGAAGTAGTTTTTTATGCCAAGATTCATCGCATACACAAAGAGCACGGTTGGTGTTATGAGGCATGCAAAAAGTGCAACAGGATTGCCAAGCCTATCAAAACTGCTGGTTCACAAGGAAACTATGGTAAGAATAAGAAGCAGGCATACCAGTGTGACGCACATGGTACTATTTACCAGGTGATACCAAGGTAATACTTATTAATACACATTGGTAATTTGTTACTTTTAATTTAGTAGGTTCACAAGGGAGCTATGGTAAGAATAAGAAGCAGGCATACCAGTGTGACGCACATGGTACTATTTACCAGGTGATACCAAGGTAATACTTATTAATACACATTGGTAATTTGTTACTTTTAATTTAGTATTATTACTGATGTATAACACAACCCTGTATTTTCACCATTAAAAGGTTTAAAGTTATAGTGAGGGTCATTGATGAGACCGGCTCAGCTCCATTGGTCATGTTTGATACAAACGTCAATAAGTTGTGCACTGGGATTTCTGCGTGTGATATCATTACCTCAATTGGCAAGGACCCAGCTGACTTCTTTCCTGCTGAATTGAACACTATGGTTGGTAAAAAGATCCTGTTTAAAGTGTTGTTTACACAACACAATGTTAATTCAAACAGCCATGTTTACACGTGCAAGTCGGTTTCTGATGATTATGAGTTGATTGCTCATTTTAATTCTATGATTCTGTCTGAAAATGAGGTAATATATCCAAACAAATCATACGTACTCCTTTTGTTCTAACAGCCCCATCCATAAATTTATGCTGCCAAGTTATTTTTATGAAACACTGATAGCAATGTTATTTATTGTTATCACAAGGTCCTGATGATGCATTCAACACTCCTGAGATTAATGCTGTTAATCAAATGTCTGGTACTCCTAAATCTGATGTACATGTTAAGAAGTTTCTCCTTGAAACACCTCCATCACAAGCAGCGTCTTCTACAAGTGCTTCCCGAAGTGGTTCAGGTGGTGGTTCAGTCAACGGGAAACGTCAAATCATCGATTTGGATGAATATGCTGATGTGGAAGAAATTGTCCCTGACAACAAGAAGCCTCTTTTGGAACCAAAAATAGAGAAAGAGTAATCCCATATCTCCATTATCCTCTCCATGTTTATTTGATTTTTATTTTATGGTTCATTATGTTTTGAGACATTTGGTACCTCATTTGCCATTTCGTTATTAGCTTTTGTTCACATTTTTCTGCATAATAAGTTGGCATTTGCAATATTTGCAAAGTCATGGTTATCAGTTTATGTAAACATGGAGATTTGGATTATCAATGATTACTATTTTCAGTTTATTATTCGTAATTATCGCAACAATTATTCGTTACTTACTCTTTTTTTTTACATTTACGTTATTCGCCTGGCAGATACACTACAACTGGTGCAACATATATTTGATTGTTGATACTAACCATGATATTTTGTGTCAAATATTAGTCCACCATATACTGCAAATCATGTTCTCTTATTCTCCCAAATAATTGTATAACATATTTGTGTAAAAAATTAGTCCAACACATACATATATCTTATATAAATAATTATATCTTCTAATAAATATACACGAATTTCATAACTATTTATTAGTTATTCATCAAATTAAAGTGTAAATGAATTTCAACAACTTTTAATAATCTTAACAACCTACCTTATTTTTCTTAATACCTTATTTAACTTTTGACTAATTTTGAAATACAACAATTTAATTAGAATGTATTTCATAAACATATGTATTTATAACTAATTGACCTTTTAAATCTATAACATCCCTAATAATTAGCAAATTTAAAAACGTTTTAACAACATACTTAATTTATCTTAATACCTAAATTAACTTTTGACTCATTTTGAATTCAAAAAACGTTTATAGGGGTATTCAAAACATCTTATTTTTCCACAATTCATACTTCACAAAGTTTACATTCAATTAAAATTATAGATCAACTACAATTGCAGTTATCATCAAACTCACAAAGAAGAGATAAGTTTTGTTCATAGTATTCATCATTTGTTTACATATAAATAAAGCACTACACCAAAAACTCTAAGTACAGGTATGAATGTTTTTATTTTTATTAACACACTGTTATTCAACATTCATGGTTACACATAATCCTTACAATATAACCCTTCATAGCTGTAATTTTTAAACCTTGCTGTCCAAATGCAGGCATGGATTCCAATAAGAAGAGGAAAACTAACGCCTACAACAGTAGGAAACCAGTTGGCAAAGAGAACACAAACAATATAAATAGCATACATGATAGTCTGTGTCAACCGATCCATCGAAAAATCCCAGTTACGCGTTCTCAATCCCTTGCTGTTGAAGGTCCATCGCATGCTGGAGATATTGTTAATAATCTTAAAACGAAAGTTTCAGTGAAAACTCCACTTAAAGATATTACTAACGGTAAGTTCACTACGCATCTTTAGATATGAAATTTTAGGTTGCGTTACATTTGCACTTCCTGAATAAACATAAACAACTTTTTAAATGATTAAAATAGTAGAATGGTATATATAAGTTATGAATATGTTATTTTCAGTGACAGCAACCCCAATAGTTAGATCAAGCAACAATTCCTCGATACCAGGTACGTACAAGTAGTTTTTTTTTTCGTCTAACAAATGTAGTTTTACTTATATGCATAATATTTAACAATAGTTTAAATGATTTCAGTTCTTACATCACCAACTTTGCCTTTGTCGTTAAGTCCAAATGCAAGAGCCAGCTCCATTTTAAAGAACAACTTAACATCAGTGTCTCCTATTCGAAGAAGGGGATGGCCACCTACACGTTCTATAACAAATAATCTTGATTTACTATCCTCAATTTCAAACCATGTGGTTACTCCTTCGGCAGTGCAAAATAATACCGTATCTCAACCCATAAGAGGAAGTTTGTCTGAAACCACAAGTGAGGATTTGAATGTAAGGCGTCCCGGTCGGCCACGTAAACATAGTATAACCACTAATATAGATTTACCATCCTCAATTTCAAATAATGTGGTTACTCCTTGGGCAGTGCAAAATAATACCATATCTCAACAAATAAGAGGAAGTTTGTCTGAAACAACAAGTGAGGATTTGAATGTAAGGTGTCCCGGTCGGCCACGTAAACGTAGTATAACCACTAATATAGATTTGCTATCCTCAATTTCAAATAATGTGGTTACTCCTGCAGCATTGCAAAAGAATACCATATCTCAGAACATAATAGGAAATTTGTCTGCAGCCAGAAGTGATGATTTTACTATAATGCGTGGCGGACGGCCACGTAAATGTGGAATAACGAATAATTTAGACTTTGTATCCCCCATGTCAAATAATTCAGTTACTCCTGTAGTATTGCAACAGAATACCATATCCAATACCATAGGTGAAAGTTTGCCTTCAACTTCAAAAGAGTCTTTAACTCCAAGACCTAGGGGTCGTCCACGTAAGATAAACGCAACAGCAGGTAGTAAGTTATTTTATTTTAAATTATTATATAATATTGTTAGAAGTATTTAATAATACCGTTTTAAAAATGGTATGTTTTTTTAATTTCAGCCATTAACGATGCACCATCATCAACACGAATGGCAAATGGAATTACGTCTAAACAATCATTGACAGAAGGTAATAATGTTTATATTCTTAAAATCTTATTAGCTTGCGTTGCATTTGCACTTCCTGAATAAACATAAATTCCTTCATATGTTATTCGTATGTTATTCACAGTGACAGAAACCCCAATAGTTAGATCAACCAACAATTCCTCCATACCAGGTAAGTACAAGTAGTTTTCTTGTGTTATACCAAAATGTATTTTTACTAATATGCATAATATATGTAACAATACTTTTAATGATTTCAGTTCTTACATCACCAAGTTTGCGTTTGTCTGCAACTTCAAAAGAGTCTTTAACTCCAAGACCTAGGGGCCGTCCACGTAAGATAAACGCAACAGCAGCTACTAACTAATTTTATTTTAACTTATTAAATAAAATTGTTAAAAGTAGTTGATAATACCGTTTTAATTTTTTATTTTTTTTTTCATTTTAGGCACTAATGATGCATCATCATCAAGGTTTCATAATACAACTCCAGTGCCGTTTAATTTAGGTGAATTCAAAATCATTTTTATATATAATATTTAACGTAAAGGCTTTTAACTTTTGTTGTATTAAATACAAATGCAGCTTCTACACCCCGTTCTTATAACATAAGAACAAGATCTGCAAGCAAATCAAGTATAACGTATGAAGGTAGGCAAAGAAATGCCCATACTGTTGCTGGCTCTACCACCAGAAGAATTGTATTTACCAACGATGGAGGTGTTGGTTTTGAAACTCAACGTAATCCATTTGTTGGCATTTCAAGAGGTAAGAAAACTACGTACATTATAGAAATTATCGGTTTTAAGAACTATCTTATTTGTTTTTCTAATTTTAAACCGTTTGATATTCTTATTCAATAATGTTAACTAACACACCTTCTAATGCAGAATACCTAGATCATGGTGATCCAATTGTAGAATGCTCAGAATGTCATGCATTATTATGGAGAGATGAGAGTATGAGAGGTTCTAAGGAACTACTCACGGATTCATTTGCTCTATGCTGCATGAGAGGGAAAGTCCAACTTCCAGTCGCATTGAAACCCCCTCCACCATTGCTAATGAAACTTACAAAAAACGAACATCCGAAAAGCAAAGGGTTTTTAGAGAATATAAGACGTTACAACTCGATGTTTGCATTCACATCTCTTGGTGGAAATATTGACCACTCTATTAACAATGGTCGTGGACCCTATTGTTTCAGGTTACACGGAGAAAATTACCACGTATTTGGTCAGTTGTTGCCAAAAAGTAATGACAAACCGAAGTTTGCTCAATTGTACATATTTGATACAAGAAACGAAATCCAAAACCGAATAAATGTTGTCAGGTATTTTATAAGACAATTACATATCGTAGCAAAACATTATGTTATTTTCGTATGACATCTTATCTAATTTTTTTTATTAATATTATATAACTTTAACAGTGATGGACCATCAACATCCTCATACACACAAGAAATTGACTACCAACTAACAAAGGAATTGAAATGTATGCTTGATCAAGACAATCCATTGGTTGAGCAGTTCCGTATGGCCGGCCAATGTCTAACAACAGCAGGTGATGACGAGAATATAAAACTAAGGCTAATTGGAAAGAGTGCTCATGATGGTAGGCAGTATAACCTTCCATCTTCAGCCGAGGTTGCGGCGCTCATCGTTGGTGATTTTGATTCTTTAAGCAACAAAAGAGACATTATCCTCCACCCACATACCGGTGGTATGAAAAGAATTAGTGAACTGCATGTCTCTTACCTTCCTCTTCAGTATCCACTATTGTTTCCCTATGCAGAGGATGGATATAGAACCGATATATACCATAGAGGTGTTACCGACTATACTCCTACAAACAAACGCTCCAGGGTAACTATGCGTGAGTGGTTTGCATACCAGATACAAGATAGGCCAGGAGTTTATTCAATGATTCTAAACTCGAGAAGGTTGTTCCAGCAATTTCTGGTTGATGGATATACAATGGTTGAGTCTGAAAGAATGACTTACCATCGAAAAAAGCAAACAAAGTTGAGGAGCGAAACATACACTAGGTTGGCTAGCCTTGCAAGCATGTCAAATCAACCTTTCGTTCTGCGTGGAAAAAAGGTTATACTATCTTCTTCGTTCACCGAAAGTCTGAGATATATGTTGCAGAATTATCTTGATGCTATGTCAATTTGCAAAGCTTATGGATTTCCTGATCTATTCATTACATTTACGTGTAACCCAAGTTGGCCTGAAATTACACGATATATGGACCTTAAAGGTTTGAAATCAGAAGATCGCCCAGATGCTACAACCAGGGTCTTCAAAATTAAATTGGACAACCTCATGAGAGATTTCAAAGATAGGCGCACTTTTGGGCATGTAAAAGGAGGTTAGAAAATTGCACATGAAACCATTTAATAAAAAAAATACAAATTGTGGTCATTTTTTCCCATATGTATCCCATTTTTGTAAATATGAACATTTAGTAATGCTTATTGTTTATTAAAATGCAGAGTTGTACACTGTTGAATTTCAGAAGCGTGGACTACCGCATGCTCATATTTGTTTATGGTTGGAGGCAGCCAATAAATTAAGGACACCAGAACAGATTGATAACTACATATCTGCTGAAATCCCAAACAAGGACGCTGATCCAGAATTGTATCAACTGGTAACCGAAAACATGATGCATGGCCCATGTGGTCTTGAGCATCAAAATTGTCCGTGTATGGTTGGAAACAGATGCACGAAAAAATTTCCAAAAAACTTCAACGAGTCCACTTTCATTGATGAAAATGGATACGCTGTATATAAGAGACCAGACAACGGAAGGACAGTAAAGAAGAGTGGAGCTGATTTGCACAACGGTTTTGTTGTTCCATACAATCCAGGTTTATTGAAACGATATCAAGCTCATATAAACGTAGAATATTGCAATCAGTTTGGTTCTATAAAGTACCTTTTCAAATATATAAACAAAGGTCCTGACAGAGTCACAGCTGCTGTTGAGGATCAAGAAGTTGATGAGATTAAAGATTACTTAGACTGTCGCTATTTATCCTCATGCGAATCGGCTTGGAGGATTTTTCAATTTGACATACACCACCGAAATCCACCTGTTGAAAGGCTTCCATTTCACCTTCCAAATGAGCAGTCGGTGCTTTTTGATGAGACTGAAAGTATTGACTACGTATTAGAAAAAGATTCAAACCACACGTCGAAGTTTTTGCAATGGATGGAACGTAACAAGACAGATGAGAATGCTAGAAAGTTGCTTTATGTAGACTTTCCTAAAGAATATGTTTGGAAGAATCAAGAGCGTATATGGGAACGTAGGCAAAAGGGTACTTCAATAGGCCGCATACATCAGTGTCCACCTTCTTGGGGCGAAATGTTTTACCTTCGTATACTCTTAAATAAAATTCCAGGTGTACAAAAATGGGACGACCTAAAAATGTACGACGACGTGTTGTACCCAACTTACCAAGACGCTTGCTACGCACGTGGTTTGTTGCAGGAAGACAAAGAGTACATCGATGGGATTATAGAGGCAAGCCATTGGGGAATGGGAAACTATCTGAGATCATTCTTCGTGATGCTCATCATGACAGATAGTATGTCACGGCCTGATGTCGTTTATGATAAGACGTGGCATCTATTGGCTGAAGATGTCCAGCATGTGGAACGTAGAAAGAGGAATGACCCAGGTATTAATATAATTTCTTTTTATACCCGCTGCAGTATTATTTATTTAAATTTCTTACAACCATTATTGTTTTTTAAAAATTACGTTTGTATAATTTGTATTGTACTTCTTATCAGATTTGGAGTTAACCGACCAACAAAGGTACAACATTTGCCTTACTTACATCGAGCACATGTTAAGGTGCAACAACAGGTCATTAAGGTCGATTGCGAACATGCCTTATCCTAATGAAATGTATACAATGGATGGGTACAACAGATTGGTTAACGATGAAATGAAATACAACAGGCCTGAATTGGCTGAGTTGCACCTAAAAATGTACCGGACCCTAACTGATGAGCAAAAGTGTATATACGCTAACATATTGGATGCTGTGGAACAAGATAAAGGTGGTATGTTTTTTGTTTACGGTTACGGAGGCACAGGTAAAACATACCTGTATAAAACAATGACAGCTGCGTTACGTTCTGAAGGAAGCATTGTGTTGAACGTTGCATCCAGCGGTATTGCAGCCCTTCTTTTAGATGGAGGCAGAACAGCCCATTCTAGATTTGCAATACCAATAAATGTTAATGAGGAGTCAATGTGTTCCATCAGTGCGGACAGTGATTTGGCTGACTTATTACGCCAGACCAAACTCATTATATGGGATGAGGCACCAATGGTTCATAGGCATTGTTTTGAAGCTTTCGACCGCACTATGCGCGATATATGTAGAACAGACATGAATGAAGCTTCTGACAGAGTATTTGAGGTAAATTTTAGTTGTCAATAATTTAAAAAGTTACATTCACATACAACTTTTTTTCTATTCATGAGTTACGTATACTGAAGAAACAAAATCATATTCTCAGGTAAGGTCGTTGTTTTTGGTGGTGACTTCCGACAAATTTTACCAGTCATTCCAAACGGTACAAGGCAAGACGTTGTGCATGCAACAATAAACGCATCTTATCTTTGGCAGCATTGTACTGTAATGAAGCTCACAGTTAATATGCGTTTGACAGTTGGATCAAATGCCGACGATATAGATGAAATTAGAGAATTTGCCGATTGGATACTTGCTATTGGGAATGGTGTAATTGGAGGAAAAAATGATGGTGAGTCCACAGTTGAATTTCCAGACGATATGCTCATACCAGATTCGGAAGACCATGTTGGATCAATAATTGGAGAGACATACCCTGATTTGAAAAAAAACTTATTGAATGCTGCTTATTTACAAGAAAGAGCAATATTAGCACCAACGCACGAGATGGTTGATTCAATCAACAAATCTATGCTGGACCTATTAGATGGAGAGGAGAAAGTCTACTTAAGTTCAGACAGCGTCTCACCAGCCGATGACGATTCAGATTTTTTTGAACACGCCTACACACCAGAGTTCTTAAACAGTATTCGAATGTCTGGCGTTCCTAATCATGAGCTTCATTTGAAAATAGGAACTCCTGTTATGCTGATGAGGAACATTGATCAGACGGCTGGGTTGTGCAATGGTACAAGACTGTAGATACTTCGTTTGGGTACGCATGTTATAGAGGCAAAAATTATATCAGGAGGTCAATTAGATATCATATGTGCAATTCCACGTATGGTTATCTCTCCAAGTGACAACAAAATGCCTTTTAAACTGAATAGAAGACAGTTTCCTGTTCAAGTTTGTTTCGGAATGACGATAAACAAGAGTCAGGGACAAACATTGTCACATGTTGGATTGTATTTAGAAAAACCTGTCTTCTCTCACGGCCAATTGTATGTTGCCGTTTCACGAGTAAAGAACAAGAGAGGGTTAAAGGTATTGTGCTGCGACAACGACGGATTCTACAGCAACAGTACAACAAATGTTGTATTCAAAGAGGTCCTACACAAGCTTTGATCTTCACTCATTAATATTGTTCTTTTACTGTAACAATAAAATCTCATGAATATTAACTTCACCTCTTTTTTTATACACTCTATAGATGCCTGTCAATTTTTCACTACATCTTCAATTTATTGTTCGTATACTATCTTATTTGGCTTATTTCAAAATATTGTATTATCGAAGTTATGTTTCATCAACACTAACCAAGCACATTTTATGTACTCCTATAACTCTATTTTGCAAACTTAGATTTACATTTTGGCTTAAAAACATATTCTATTGTGTGCCTTAACAAACAAAATAATACAATCTAATAAAACTTTTTGAAATTTTATCTTCTTTTAAAAAAAAAAAAAAAAAAACGTGTAAAACTTTGTGTAGTCTTCCATCATCCACAATTACTTCATATATTTTAGGAAATCATCCCAATGTTGTTGAGAGAAATATTGAAATTCAAATAACAAGATATCATTTGCCATATAATTTATTGGTCATTAATATCTAAATATTTTGAAAATACACTACAAAAATACACTGACCAAAAAACTGTATATAAACTCCTACTAATATTTAGAGCTAACCGTATTTTTTTTATTCATTCTCTAGAGATGTCAAACACACCAAAGGTATAATTATTGCTTTGCATTTTGTTTTTCCAATTGTAAGTATTTGCTTTTTGTTATATATGTGTTATATATATATATGTATATATATAGATCGATATATATTTTTATTTTTTTGAAAATGTACGATAATTTGAACCTTGCAGAAATCCAACGAAGATAGCATTCATTGTTCATCAACAACTAATGATGTTGTTAAAAATGATATATCCGTTATTGATATATCATCTGACGATGAAATGGTATGGTTAGCAAATGTTCTTTTTTCTCTAAACAAATATGTATCTTATAGTTACAAGGTGTTGTTTAAATAATCATTTTCAGGCTCTTAAAAAAACAAAAAAACGTAGAAGATTAACCAAAAATGGAGAGGTTGTAAAAAGCAATTTGATCGTTGTTAGTTCGTCAGATGATGACAAGGAAACAAATGTTTCGGATACAATAACATCTGAAGATCAAACTCATAAGATTGGAAAAATGGTATGAAGTATACTCAATTATTAATATTTTTTGTGTGTATGCTAAAAACTATATACGACATAATAGTTTATTTTTTATTTTTTGTGTTTTCAAACGTAGGTTACTGACGATGAATAAACTACTCCTACAAAAATTAATCACAAAAACTATTCTCTCATTGACGAGGAAACTCATGAGGATCTTGATAAACAGAATAATCCAAGTGAAGATGGTGTGTGGGTGAATATCAATGATCTTCCAAAAGGTTTTGATGGTTACCATCATGTTAACAAATTCATTAATGATGAAGCCGAAGAGGATTTACAATATTCTGACCTCTATAGCGACCGATCAGTTGATGATGGAGATGATTTGGACGGTTTCATTGATGACAATACTCAAGATTCTGATGGTACCGATGTTGATTATGATACCGATGATGATTTTTGATGGTCAAGAATCCTATTCAAATAGCTTCATGTGCACCTAATTAATAAAATGTGTTTTCAACAACGTTGTCAGTTTTTGTCAAAGTTTTTTATAATTTAAGTTTTTGTTTCTATCTTTTTTATATTTCCTAAACTTTGTTGTTACATTTCGTACCGAATATAGTGAAACTGTTGAATAAAATGTTCTTCATTTGTGCTTCATCGTTACTGTATATATATTTTACATCATATGCATATTCTTGTGCGCTGTCTTCAACGCGATTGTCTATGTTGAAACGTATACATTTTAACAATGCTGCAAGCATATTTTGTTTACACAAAGCAATAAGAAAAAAAACCTGGATTCTAAAAGCAATTAAAAACATTACCATTAAAAACCACTACCATTAAATAGACCTGAAAATAGCAGCATAAGTTGTTAAACATTAGACCATTACCAGAATTTTGTCCCTAATACATTTTCATTACATATTAAACTTTAAAGTGGACAACCCTACCCAAAAGGACTTACCATAATACATCATAACCAACAAGTTTCAAAAGACCAACAACTGTTTATCAAAAGAAGAGAAACACACGAACCCAGTGAAACAGAGGAACCTGGATTATCAGCAGACATGGAAGACAGGGATTTGTTCATTAAGATCGACGTCATTAAGAAAATGCATTAACCGGAACCTCATTAATTTGTTGTATCCAAAAGAGCATTCTCTTGCAAACTCTTTCCACTTCGCGTACACTGCAATGTGGGTCTTCCTTCCCGTTCTCCCAATGTGCGGCACCACCTTCAGTCTCATCGTCTTTTGATAATCCTCGTGCTTGAACACAGCATGATGATACATGTACAATTTGTGTCTGTCACAGAAATTTGCAGGTATTGTCTGCACCAAAATGTTTACTTTGTTATTTCTTATTACATAATTATATGCGAAACATTATGCAGTACAATAATATAAAATTGAATATTCGATACCAATCTTTGTTTGTCCACAGTCAACGCGTACGGCGTATAGAACGTATCATCATCCTCTTCATAGTGGTCCATGTGCCACTCCCATTGGCATATATGCTTCAATCGATCATCATCTGCAAGTGGCAAAACGCATTTAAATTTACACATACGTTACTTAAAGCCAAATAAAATGTGTATATGTCATTGTGTTAGTCGTATAACTTACTAAGTTCATGATATTCCAATGGAAGATGAGACTTTTTCAAACGACTTGCACCATGAAAAACGACCTCTGTGTGTGCCTCTCCTTCACCATCGAATGCAGTTAAGAAGATCCGACCAAAAGGTTTTTTTGCAAACACTATTGTCATTCCCATTTCAAGCTTTAGAGTCTCAACAATATTGTTCCATGAACCACTGTCTACTTCAAACATGCCCCCATTAACACGTTGCAGACGGACAGGCAATAGAATCCCATTAGCCACAACAAACAATTCTTCGTTTTGCGATACTCCATTCAAGAAGGATGCATCGATTGTCTACAAGTAATAGACAATAATGAGTTTTTGTGAACAAAACAACAATTTTATATAAAACACATTGCCTAATTTTAAGGTACATTCAAATACGTTATATATGGTCTACCTGTGGTACATTTGGGTAAGTGTGATGACGTGTCATAAACCTTGCCATCCTTCCAGTCACTCTATCATAACCACCATAATCTATTCCTCTAGCATTATATCCTGCTACATAAAAGGAGTCCTATCCTTCTTCAACAAAATGCAACACTCTAGCTCCATCATCAAAATGTCCCAAAAAAAACTCCTTCCACTTATCACCATGAACTTCTATTGTGCCGTCCCTTAAACTTACATCTACCCTGAATTTATATCCTTCGTGACCAGTCAAATAAAGATGGGGATTCCCATTGTAGCCTTCTCTAAGGTAAACAGAGGGTAGTATCTTCAAAAATGTTGCAAAAATATTAGTTTTACCAAGTATAGTAACATTACCTTTGTCCTACATCTTAAATTGAAACTATGAATTACCTGTGAATATTCATAACTGTCGGGGTTTACGGTTACCAAAAACTCCATAGGCGTCATAACACTAACAAAGTAACACTATACGTGTCAGAATACACATAAATCTAACAAAATTAGATAATATTTGTATGATATTCAAATATACTCTGTATTTTTGGTTTTTATAAACCCCTTAACATATATACCTAAATGAGCAACATGAAAATTCATAATTCACAATTTTTCTTTACCAAGCAAATATAAACTACTTATATACCTCCAAATGAACCCTCAACTTCAATTTCTCCACATTTTTTTAAAAATAAATAACTAACTACAACTTCATGATGTATCATAGTTACCAGACTGAATAGTAAATCATAAGCTCCAAATATTGCAAAAATGAAAGCATAATTTAACAAGATCGTTCAAAGTATTTTTGCAATTACACATTCATCTTAATAATTGAATCAGTAAGTAACAATGTAAGTGGATCATTAGATAATAGATCATCTAAACACATGCATAACATTAAAAAAAATAATAAAAAAAATAAAAATTAAGCGTACCTGGAAATTTCTTGAAGCCGATCAAGAAGATGTAACACTATAGAAGAAGTTGATTTGTTGCATTGAGCTATGTGTGAGCAGTTTTTATGTTTAATGCTTGCAGTCAAGTTGATATAATTTGATGATTACACTATTTAATACTTCCTCATACACTCTATTACTTTTTTTTTTATAAAACCTCTTTTACTCTTTTACTAATCCATCTACAAATGGTTATAGGTAAATAAATTAAGTATATGTAAAATGCTAAGCCACCTTATAATCGACTAAAACGTATAATAAGTCAAACCATCTAACATGTATAGTTATGTAACTAAAAAAAAAAAAACAGCACATGCGTTTTTAGTTTACTTAAACCACCAAAACATTATTTTCAAAATAATTATTGAAAGTTTATAAAAAGGACTAAATTGTTTCCTCACAGTAACCAACCACGTGAAGTATGATTTGTTACCGGTCGTATACATGCGCAATGAGTAAACAAGAGTAGATCATATTTTTCAACGTCAGGCGCATACAATTTTTTCCATTCTTATACAAACAATTTTTTTAACCTTACCAAATCATTTTAACAATAAAATGTACGTCAACAACTTTAGGAAAATCCTTACCATATTGAATAAAGAACCTCGAATTCTCAAATGTACAACAACAAACTTAGCTAAATTGTATCGCGGACAATTGTTTGTTCCGCTTTAAAGAGTAAATAACAATATATTGTTAAAGTTATTGTGATCATACACCGATTGCAAATCTACACCAACAATACATGAAATGTTTTATTTAAAAGAAGTCACAAACAAGATTTCATTTACATTTTTTTTTCTTCTTCTAATATTCAAATTAAATGTCATCAACATTAATTTTAGCTCTATTGTTTTTCTATGTATAAATGCGTATGAATTGTTCATTTTTTTTACCTCTTCACATTATAGTTTATATAATTCACAAGTACCATACTCTACACATAATTTTAATACTTAAGGATAAAGTTGAACAAATGAATTCCTAAAACAATTTGATAATTTTTGTTACGAAAAGACATTCAATGGTAATTTTTTCGTCTATATTTTTATGATTTATATTCATACACTTTTGATTTCCCTAATAATGAACATGTACATTCTATAGAATATATATAATTCTATCATTTCTAAAAACATTAAAAAAAGTCTACACAAGAAAAGATTAAATAAAAATAAGTTTTAAAGCATACGCAACGTAAATATACAGTATCATATGGAATCAATTAAGTGACTAAAGGTAAATAAAATTTTATCTATATAATTGATATTTCTTTATCATTATCATACCTATAAAATTAAAAAACAATGCTTCTATATTCTTACAAAAAATGTATTTTCGTTTTTCATACCCTAAGTGTATAAATTCAAAAACATGGTAATAACATTTTATTTAAACAATAAATTCGTACATAATATTATTGAAATAACATTAAATATGTTAAGGAAAGGATTACCAATCTTTAATTAAATTGTAACAAATTCCTATAATTTAGAATGATTAATATGTAAACATTTAATTTTTGAATTTGAAAGATCAGCATTATCAAATCCTTGAGATAACATTGCCTTATTTTTCTCCATATAACTTATTATACGTTATATAATTTCACATTCCACAAACAAATTATACTTTCATAAGCCTGCAAATCATGGATTCGTCATTGAAGGAAAACCAGCAACATGAGGAAAACTGATGAACTCAAATAAGTACATTTATTATACTATCATTTATCCTATTAATTTGACTTGTTTTACTATATTATGTATGAGGATTGATACTTAATCGTTTACTTTTGTAATTCTCAGGTAAAAACAAGCATTTAGTGAAACTTGGCGATTTTGGACTAATAATGGAGCAAAACGTGCATATAGTGAAGAGTCTACTGAAATGAAGAAGATCAAGACTGATCTGCTCCAGATGCGCCGCATCTCACTATCAACATGCGCCGCATCTCTATCAAGATATCACCAGATACGATCCAAGATACAAGAGGACATGCGCCGCATCTAATCATGGAGTTACGCCGCATCTTCTGGCGGTGTACGAATATTCCTGAATATTATAATCTTGGACCCCACGCGAGGTTACGTACATACGCCGCATCTACTTAAGTAGATGCGCCGCATCTTCCCTCAGACACAAACTATAAATACCCCGTAGACCAGACGCATTAAAGAGATTCGGAAGTTCGAAAACCTAAAGACCGAACAGAAGAGAAGGACGAATTCAGTCAAGAGGCAGCACAAGACACACCCAAATCGAAGATACAAGAGCTGTAAGAAGGTGCTGCATGTATTTAATTCATTAAGTAGTTTTGTTTTATTGTTTTAGCAAACTTTAATTCATCAGGATTGGTGGCTTGTGTAATGTGACAACGGAAAGATTGCACTCCCTTTAATACTTGCTTTCCCATCAATTAAAGTTTATATGTTGATGTCTTTGGTTACTACTTATTAGTGCATTGACCACCTCTGTGTTTATTAGTGGCTTGCGGGCACCCGACTGCGGGACAAGGTGTGGCTCCCACGGTTGTTTCTAAATTGATCACTTAGGAATAACTTTTAGGCATAAGTCGTCATTAAGGGTTTACTCGCCGATAAGAATAGGACCAACGAGAAAGGGTTAATTACATACACTTCATATAAAGCTATCAATAAAACAAGTGACAAACTACTTAATCATAAGGACAGCCCTCTTATTGTCTCTAGTATCTATCTGTGTACGTGTGTGCTACTTGCTGATTCGTGCCTATTTGTTTATTTTATTATTTAATTGCAAACAAAACTGTGCCAGTCTCTCAGGCTGAAACCCCCTTGCGTTAGGATATTAAAATACTAATTAGATTAACGAGATTATACGTTCCACTCTTAGTGATCGACCACTCTACTTACCATTATCTTCATACTGACCGGGTACACTGCTCGTTAAGTGTGTGCGTTATTGATAAGTCGGCTAAATATAAATTTAAAACTTGAGTAGGCATTAAAACTGCTAAACCGCAACGACACATCACGCGCATCAAGTTTTTGGCGCCGCTGCCGGGGAGTGAATTGTTATTTTCTGTTAATTTGATTAGTATTTTAATTAGGTTTTTCTTTTTATTAGATTAATTGCATCATTGTACTATTTTGCATATTTGTTGTATTGTGTGTTATTTGTTTGCTTTTGTTTTTATTTTTGTGTGTTTTATTTTTGTTTCGTGTGTTTAATTTTTATTTTTATTTTTCGTATTTTTCTGTTCTGCTATCGTTGTACTGTGCTAAATCAAACGATACGGCGCATCTGATCTCTCAGATACGGCGTATTGCGTTTAATTTTTTTTTTAATACAACGCGTTTAATTAATTCGATACGACGCATCTTTTCCCCAAGATACGGCGTATCTGTTTTTAACAAGAAAATTTTTTCTATGCGATAAAATAATACGACGCATCTGCTTTTGCAGATACGGCGTATCTGTTTTTGATAAAATTTTTTTCTAAAACATTAACGCCATACGACGCATCTTCTTTTGAAGATACGGCGTATCTATTATTTTAATTAAAAACAGTTTGCGAATTATTAAACAGATACGGCGTATCGATCTCTGTCGATACGGCGCATCTTACTGAATCAAAAATCTTTTATTTTTAAACGTAACGAAAATACGGCGCATTAACTTTCGTTAATACGACGCATTTAATTTTAATTAGATAAATTGATTTTTGATTGATTAATTCGATACGGCGCATTCATAAATTCTAAGCGGCGTATCTATTTTCTGAATAAAGTCTGATTTAATTTTAACGATCATAAGATACGGCGTATCCAACTCTTTGGATACGGCGCATCGTCTGCAGATATCAGTAACTTTAATTTTTCGTATTCCGTTTTCGTTATTAATTATCTGATATATTACTTTCTCGAGCATACCCTACTGATGCTTTTGTGATTGATTTCAGGAAGTGCATGACCAGGAGTTCTACGAAGAACTTGATTCAACCTTTCGAAGATCCTGAACGAGCCCTACATTCGCTTAAAAGGCTTTTCAACACAAGAAGCTTTGATCTTTCAAGTTCACTCGAGCTTGATTATTTTTCTGAAGAGAAAGAGGAAGTTGAAACAGAAACAATGGGCGAAAACACTACTATGGAGGAATACATGAACAATACCCGTACTGATTACACTTCAGGAGTTGCTAGACCTAAGTTTGATGACAAGTCAAAATTTGAGTTGAAGGGACAATTTCTCAAAGAGCTCAGAGAGAATGCTTTCAGTGGGACGGAACAAGAGGATGCTAATGAGCATGTTGAAAAGGTCCTGGAGATTGCAGATTTGTTTACTACAGAAAGTGTCAATACCGATCAACTCATGCTAAGAATCTTCCCAATCTCACTAAAAGGAGCTGCTAACAAGTGGCTAAGGAATGAACCTGCTAGTTCAATCACTACGTGGGAAGGTTTGAAGAGCAAATTCCTGAAGAGATATTGTCCACCTGCTAAGACTGCTAAGAAGATGGAGGCTATCAATAGTTTCAAGCAAGAGCCTGATGAAACCCTTTATCAAGCTTGGGAACGATTTAAAGATTTATTGATAAAATGTCCTCAACACTATCTAACCCCTATGCAGGAAATAATATTGTTTTATCAGGGATTGGACGTGCCTACTAGACAGATTTTGGATGCTAAGGGAGCTGTACCTCAGATGAGTGCAACTAATGCTAGGAAAGCGATCCAAGAAGCTGCTGATCATTCTCAGAAATGGCACGATGGGACCTCTACTAGATCTAAGAGCAGCACTAATTTTGATGGAATTGCTGCTATTCAAGCTCAATTGGATAAAATTAGTAGAGAGATGAAGAAGCGAGATGAAAGAGCATATGCTGCCCAAGTTGGATGTGAAAAATGCGAAGGACCTCACTACACTAAAGATTGCCCGAACAAGAATGAAAGTGAGACGTTTGAAGAAGCTTATTACACCCAATTTGGACAACCATTCCGACCTTCAGCAAGATTTAGGGAAGCTAGTCCGGGATTCTATCAAAAGAACAACTTCAATCCCGCTTATCAAGAGAGGAGGCAGACTTTAGATGATACTTTAAAGCAAATTATGGCCGATGCTGCTAAAAGACATGAAGAGAATACTGCTATGATCAAGGAAATTAGAGCTTCAACGGACACTACTACAAGAAATCAAGGAGCTTCGATCAAAGCATTGGAACAACAAATTGGTCAAATGAGCAAAGTTCTTCAAGAAAGGGGATATGGAAGTTTACCGAGCTCAACTGAAACCAACCCAAGGGATCATGTCAAGGCCATAAGCACCACTGAAGAAGTCACTCCTAATATACCTAGAAGATCGATGAATAGTAATGATGGTGCAAGACCCGAATTTTTCTTTAACTCTTCAATCAGCTTAAGGAGACTACTAAAAGAGAAGACAAAAATTGAAGAGGAGATCAAGGCAACAATGAAAGAAGAGAGCCCTGCAACCGACTCAAATGCCTTGCCTCATAAAGAAAGAGACCCAGGAAGTTTTACTCTACCTTGTTCTATTAATAATATATCTTTCAATAATGTGTTGGCTGACTTAGAAGCTAGTGTTAGTGTTATGCCTCTTAAGACATTCGCTACCCTAGGACTAGGAAAATTAGCACCAACTAAATTACTTATTGAATTGGCTGATAAAACAGTAAAACGACCTGAAGGGATTGCTAATAATGTGCTAGTTAAAATTGAGCAGTTTATTTTTCCCGTGGACTTTATTATACTAGACATGCCCGAGGATGTTAAGATTCCTTTAATCCTCGGAAGACCTTTCTTGTCTACTGCCCATGCTAAGATTGATGTGTTTAAGAGAAAAATTTCATTAAGAGTAGGGAATAATAAACTAGTCTATAAGTGCCAAGATCCAGTTAAAAGCATAATTAGAGGTGTTTATGTGCTAGGATTAAGAGAGCGTATGGACCTCGATCTTGAAGCTAGACTTATGGGAGAAACATTGATTCAAAACAACTCAGCTAATCCTAATCATGAAGACTTTGAGGAATTCATTGACCTTAATGTACCTACGGAACTTAGACGCGATATTGTTAGTGATTCTGATGATGAGTGGTATGATTGTGTAGTAATTAATAAACGTAGGAGAGTAGTTGAGAAGACGAATTTGAATAATGATGTGTTTATTGAACTACCACCCCACCTTGCTTATTTGTGCCTGTATGATAATAAGAATTTCCCGTCTATCATTTTGTCATCTCTGCCCGAAAGGGACAGGACTTTGTTTATACAGATATTAAAGAAAAACGGCGTGGAAATTAAGGACGAGCAAGGAGTGTTCAATATTACTAAATTGGGGATGAAGGAGCGTGATGTTTCCGACTCCTTCAATGATCGATACTAAGGAGCTGAACGTGAGTCTAACTTGAAGACTCTGGAATAAAGACAAGTGCTGACCGGGAGACAACCCGGATTTATCTTTTATTATTCTGTTTTCTGAGTCGAGTCAGTCCAGGCCGCACGAAGATACGGCGCATCTCAGTCCTGAGATGCGACGCATCCTCTGCAATGGTCATATCTTATTTTATTTTTTTGCATTTTTATTTTTCGACTTTAAAACTATTTATCAGTTTATTTTAATGCGGCGCATCCCTGGTTAAGGATGCGGCGCATCTTTATTCTGATCCGTATTTATTCCAGGCTCGATACGGCGTATCTTCTTCAATAAGATACGGCGCATCGACTGACCTGATGATTTTCAGTTTTGATTTTTTTTAAGTTTTATTTTACCTAACTACTAATGTATTATGCAAGTTGAACCTTTCTTATCTTAGGTGTGTTTTAAAAGTGTTGGTGGTATTATAGTTTCCTGGATTTCCTGTGGATAAATCAAGTATGAAGCTTTAACGTTCTAATCCACAAGAAGTTGATTTTTGCTCATATACAAATGGAGGATCATACCGAGCAAATCTCAGGGGAGTTTTTCCGTTCTAATTCTTTTATTTCCAGTTTTTAACCTTTTATACAAACAACGAGGACGTTGTTTAACTTAAGTGGGGGGATAGGAGAATTAGAACACTTAACACTTACTTGTCCTAAACTTTTTCAAAAATTATGCTTAAAATGTGCTTAATATATCAAACTTAAAAATTTTTTAGCATGTTTTTGTTTAAGATCTAAGTTGCATAACTGCACACATGACGTTATTTTCAAAAATTGTGATTTTTCCAAAATTCACAAATCTATGAGTGTGCCGGTGACTTGTAAACTTTAGAACTTGGCTTGTATACTATTCGAGACCACCATAATGAGTATTATTTATTTAATTGGAATGACTTGTCTAACTTGGTAAAATTCTAGGATTACACCAAATAGCCTTTATATGTTATGTGTTATTAACTAACTACACTGGTTAGTTAACCCCCGTATAAACCCTTTTGTTACTCTCATTTTAAGAGTAAGATACCCCTAGAAAAACCCTCAGAGCCATTCCTTTCGTTTCTTACACCTATGTTTAAAATGTTTCGTTACACCTTAAACCTTAGCCTACCCTGTAGATTAGAATCCGTGGTTGGTTAATTGCTATAGGCAGAGTGTGTTTCCTTACATTACCTGTGTTCGCGTGCGTAATTCATTATATATGGTTAGGTCGGGAAATTGCACAATGCAAATTGGAGTGAAAGTAAATATTGTATATTTTTGAGTTTATTTTTCGTGTGTTTACTACTTTCACTATTAGCGTTATTTCTGAAAGTATGAAAAGTATGAATAAAAATTATCCGGAAAGAAAGTTGTAGTGATGTGGTGAAATTTTACACATCTATGTTTATGTTTCAAAAAAAAAAAAAAAAAAAAAAAAAAAAAAAAAAAAAAGAGAAAAGAAAAAGAAAGAAAAAAGAGTTGGATGTTTATTTTAAGCCAACGATGTAGAGTTATGTAAGTGGTCGATATCACCACTATTTGTTGTATTATATCTATGGATTGAATGGGAATTGGCAGTTATGGGAACGCCAATTAAGGTTTATTCTTTGATTAAGATTTTGTTGAGTATAATTCGTATCTACCTAAAGCGTGTGTTTCAAGTGTTAAAGCGTGAGTTATTCAATGATATGAGTCTTATTCATGGGATGGTTGGGATAGTGATTAACCACACTTAGGATTTTAATTTATTTGTTTTGTTTATTTTTTTTTTTTTTTTACACCAATTTATATCCCAAATGTTATCCATACCCTGTATTGTTCTTTATCCAACCGAACCTTTGATTTATTGAGATTAGGGATTTGAGCAATCTTAAGTATCGTAGTCGTGGATTCGGCTATGTATTTATGATTTTGTCGCCCTTTTTGATATATTATTATTGGTGAAGTTTGGACCTATCTTTAACCTATTCGAGTTAAGGATTTGAGCAATTGCAAGTATCGTGTTCGTGGATTCGATCATGTATTTGTGATTTTGTCGCCTTTTCTGGAATTTGAGATCGATAGTGAAAAGAGAATAATTAACCCTTAAGCCTAAAAACCCTTTTTACCGCTTTAGACTTGTTATTCCTTAGCTTTAGTGGTGGAGATGTGTATACTTGCCAAGCTTATGATAGAATATTCGTCGCGACTGGACAGTTAAACGATTAGATTTGCTTTTATCGACTTATTTTATTTTACTTCTAATTCGTTAAGTGTTTAGTTGTGTGATTACGAAATAAACGAATACATGCTTAAAT
This sequence comes from Artemisia tridentata subsp. tridentata, assembly GCA_021014915.2. NCBI lineage: Eukaryota > Viridiplantae > Streptophyta > Magnoliopsida > Asterales > Asteraceae > Artemisia > Artemisia tridentata. Next base: position 28,825,102 of record CP139504.1, on the reverse strand, counting down.
ATAAAAATAAATCCTAACATCTTTTAGGATACATTTTCATGAGATTTAATCTAAGGTTTACTTGGGGACAAGTAAAGTTCAAGTGGGGGGATATTTGATGAACTCAAATAAGTACATTTTATTACTATCATTTATCCTATTAATTTGACTTGTTTTACTATATTATGTATGAGGATTGATACTTAATCGTTTGCTTTTGTAATTCTCAGGTAAAAACAAGCATTTGGTGAAACTTGGCGATTTTGGACTAATAATGGAGCAAAACGTGCATATAGTGAAGAGTCTACTGAAATGAAGAAGATCAAGACTGATCTGCTCCAGATGCGCCGCATCTCACTATCAACATGCGCCGCATCTCTATCAAGATATCACCAGATACGATCCAAGATACAAGAGGACATGCGCCGCATCTAATCATGGAGTTACGCCGCATCTTCTGGCGGTGTACGAATATTCCTGAATATTATAATCTTGGACCCCACGCGAGGTTACGTACATACGCCGCATCTACTTAAGTAGATGCGCCGCATCTTCCGTCAGACACAAACTATAAATACCCCGTAGACCAGACGCATTAAAGAGATTCGGAAGTTCGAAAACCTAAAGACCGAACATAAGAGAAGGACGAATTCAGTCAAGAGGCAGCACAAGACACACCCAAATCGAAGATACAAGAGCTGTAAGAAGGTGCTGCATGTATTTAATTCATTAAGTAGTTTTGTTTTATTGTTTTAGCAAACTTTAATTCATCAGGATTGGTGGCTTGTGTAATGTGACAACGGAAAGATTGCACTCCCTTTAATACTTGCTTTCCCATCAATTAAAGTTTATATGTTGATGTCTTTGGTTACTACTTATTAGTGCATTGACCACCTCTGTGTTTATTAGTGGCTTGCGGGCACCCGACTGCGGGACAAGGTGTGGCTCCCACGGTTGTTTCTAAATTGATCACTTAGGAATAACTTTTAGACATAAGTCGTCATTAAGGGTTTACTCGCCGATAAGAATAGGACCAACGAGAAAGGGTTAATTACATACACTTCATATAAAGCTATCAATAAAACAAGTGACAAACTACTTAATCATAAGGACAGCCCTCTTATTGTCTCTAGTATCTATCTGTGTACGTGTGTGCTACTTGCTGATTCGTGCCTATTTGTTTATTTTATTATTTAATTGCAAACAAAACTGTGCCAGTCTCTCAGGCTGAAACCCCCTTGCGTTAGGATATTAAAATACTAATTAGATTAACGAGATTATACGTTCCACTCTTAGTGATCGACACTCTACTTACCATTATCTTCATACTGACCGGGTACACTGCTCGTTAAGTGTGTGTGTTATTGATAAGTCGGCTAAATATAAATTTAAAACTTGAGTAGGCATTAAAACTGCTAAACCGCAACGACACATCACGCGCATCAAAAACCATGCCCAGTAAGTTTAAAAAGTTTTATTTCATACGCTTGATGCTCTGTTTCATTAGTTTTGCCATGCATGAAAGAACATCTTCATTTTACAGGAAGCAAGAAGACTCACCAAAGGACTTATCTACTAAAGAATCGGTTGGATCAACAGGTAAAATTAAACTGTTGTATCCATACTAATTATAACATATAGTGTGTAAATCCATGTGAAGTTATATCATAATATTTTGTAACCTGTCGATTACTCACCTTTAAATTATGTGGATCTTTGCTAGATGGAATACATGGTGATGGAAAGGATGAAGCAATGAGTTCAAAAATACATCCGGCACACTGGTACTTTAAAAAGCTAGCACAATTGAGGAAAAAAAAGTGGGACAAGTTTGAAAGGATGAACAAGAAACTAAACTCAAAAAAATGTAAACTCAGCAGGCTTCAGGCAGCCCGAAGAAGGTACAAACAAATGGAGGTTGAGGAAGACCAAGTTGTTTCCGACGAAGAGGAACCGGAAACAATAGATTACGACAACCTCCATTTGGCATTCGATCAAGAGAAAACTCACAAGTTTCATTGTTAACTTTATCTTCTTTTGATCTGTTTATGTTTATTTAACTTTTATAATGAACAAGATGATTTGTTTTCCACATAATTTTCCATTTGCTTCATTTTTATACATATTACAATTCCAATAACTTACACCACCAAATTGTCCATAAGCACAAACAAATAAACTTCCTTGATTACATCTTTAGATGATTTTAGATGAATTTACACCACGAAATATGTAACCAGACAAGTCCAAAACTTATTAAGCATAAACAATTTTACATATTCCATTCTAAATGGTAGTAAGTCCATATATAAAGCCCAAAACAAGCCCAAAACTTATTAAGCCTCAATGGATTGTACAAGTTTATTAGGCATTTTTTAAATAATTAAAAACATAATAAGCTACAATTAAGCTCTTTTCAGATTATAAGCATTATTTTAGAATGTTGATTAACCTGTTTCAAGCTTATAAAAGTATCGCAAAATATTATCAAATGTTTTATGATGTTTGGACTTAATATGCATATTATGAAACAAAATTATATATATAAATTAAAAGTGATTAACATTATATTACATGAGACTCGCCCGGCCTGGAGGCCGGGTCATGAAAGCTAGTGTGTATATATATATATATATATATATATATATATATATATATATATATATATATATATATATATATATATATATATATATATATATATATATATATATATATTTTAGGTCAAAGTTGAACCTGTTTGACTCTGAAAAGTCAAACTGGACGCTTATTTTGGGATGAAGAGAGTATTATAATACCAAATCTCCAGTTATGTGGGAGTTTCATCCTTTAACTTAGGGAATCAATTTTCACACATCTAATTTGGTTTGGACACACCAATTGAAAGTTATATATATCTTATTCATATCATGCTTTCAATACTTATACACCGATGCGTGCAAATAAAAAAAATGCAAATCATGTCCAGTTAACAAAGATACAAACTTTATAACTTGACACACGACCATAGTTCTATTTAGGGTTTGTAAGATGGTCCATCTTGCAGGGCCTCATAATTTTTTGGGCCTCAAATTTTTAGATGCATATTAAGTTTATTTCAAGTAATTTTATAGGAGTGATGAACGGGAAAACGTAGAAAAGGTCTCTGTTAAGTTTACTTGGGAAGTCACATTTTTTTATGTGATGTACGTGGTCTAACCGGTGTCATCTGGCTATTTTCATGCTTTTCCCGGCCTGATCATCCTAAAGTGTTCATTCGACCAGATTTTAACTATCGTCTCTTCCGAGACTTCAAAAATATTTTATCTCTAGGTCACATAAGTGACTGTTCGTGGAAGTGATAATAGTTCAAAGCTAAAAAGGAAGTATTGCAGAATGAGATTTGTGGATTTTGAGTTTCTTAAAGGGCATATTCTTTGAAAAAGCATCATACTTGTCACAAATGTGTGTTTCGTGTAGCGAACAAAAAAAATTGAGAAATTGACTATTATACTCGTCTATTTTGTCTTTTTTGGGCATTATGTTACTCCCCCAGCCGGTTGCAAGTATATGAGTCAAATAAATATTTTTTTTTATTTCCACCGTGTATACTCAGACACACTCCCCTTCCCTCCCACCACACTTTCGCCTTAAACATGCACATGCCACCAAAAAGTGTACGAGGTAACCTTAAGGAAGTACAACCTTATCTTCCATTATCACCACACACACTTCTTCATACATCACTTTCAACATCACGTGGTATCAAACCCTATTTCGTCAATCACGTTTAATATTCCGAATTGATTGTCGCATTCCATAATTAGTCAAGACAAAAGGAATATTCCATCTATTTTTTAATGTATAATTACCCCAGTTGTACTAATTTTTTTTAAAAAAAAGTTTTTTAAGGGTTCCTGAAATTAGGGTTTTTGATTATTTATTTATTTATACAGGTCTGATGACATACCACTTGATGTGGTGTTCAAAATACACTACAATTGTGTATTTATGTTTGACCCCTTAAGGTATGATTATAGTAGGGAGATAGTAATGGAGGTCTCCTCAACTGATAGGATAATGTTTAGTCCACTTTTAGATCTGATAGTTGCTAAGGTAATGAATAATATATGGGCATTGTACTTTTGCATTCCTGAGTTAGATATTGATAGTGGTGGGTTAAAAATAATTGAAAGGGATGCAGATGTGCATGCTTTATATGATCAAGCTCAATGACATAAGACTGTTGAATTGTATGTTGCTCATTCACCCCAAAACTTAGCACCCTATTACCACCACAACTTGTGTTTAGAGAGTTCTGACTCAGAAGTTACATCCAAAAAGAAGCAACATGATAAGATGAAAAAAGATGCAGGTAATATGTCTGTTGATGAGTTGGTTGCTTGGGCTGAGGAAGAAGCACAATCTTCATATTTAAGGTATCCTCCTCCTTTTAAGGATAGACCACTTAGAAAAGATTTTTAGGGTAAGGTTACATTCACTAGAGTGTGGAATTATGAAGATGAGTTTACATATGATTACCCATTCCTCACTGAAGATGAGGCTTATAAGAAGGACAATGTTGTAGCCGATAATCTTGCAGATAATGTAGTGGTTGATGAGGTTATGGAGGATAGGCCTGTAGAGAATGAGGTAGTTGATGAGGTTATGGAGGATAGGCGTGTAGAGAATGAGGTACAAGATGAGGGTATTCAGGATAGGCCTGCAAGTGATGAGGTTGTAGAGGATAGGCTTGAAGATGATATTCATCATGAGGGTGCTTCAGATGTCAATATTGATGATGTTGTGCTAGCAAGGCAGAAGAAACTTGATAAAGGAAAATCTGTTATGACAGTGAAACATAAGGCAACAGCACAGCCTAGAAACAATGTTCGTAGGGGTAGTGGTATAACCATAAGGGAGAACAATAATCATGTGTCATCAGAAACTGAAAGTGAAGACAACATTGATAGGAGTGATGACGAGTCTTCTGGGTACGAGTCTTACGAGTCTTCTTGTGAGTCTGATAAGTCATATGATTATCTAAGTAACGGTGAAGATGAGGTTATTCAGATGAGAAAGCGTAACTTTGAACGCAAACATAGTAAACCTGATGATCAAGATGCAGAACAAGCAAGTGATGAAGATAACAATGATACCCCTGAAGTTGTTGATGCATGTGGCTCTACTACTTTAGCCCCATTAGTAAGGGAACATGAAAAGTACATGCAATCTTTAATGAAGCAGTTAAGGGGCAATGGAGTTGGCATAACAGACCCTTTTTCCGTTGTTCAGAATTCTAAAGAAGAAGACAACTACCCTATTCATGATGATCAAACTCATTGGAGATTGAAGAAACCAAAGGTAATACTTATACATTATCTTATTATCTAATGTTTACCTAGTATGTGTAACACCTCTGACTATAGTTTCTGTTGTTATATATTCAAAGCTTGGAGAGAAGTACCCAAATGGTGAAAGTTTTAAAGACTGCCTTACCCATTATGCGTTGGCAAATGGCTACTCACTATGGCTTGAGAGGACCACAAAAGAAAAAGTCATAGCAAAATGTGGACAACGCAAAGAGAAACTGAAGGATCCAAGTAAGGGCAAACAGGCTAATTACCACAAGTATCCTTCAGAGAATGCAGCCAACTCAGATTTCCCTTGGAGGTGTTATGCGGAGATGTTGAAAGGGGAATCTACATTTCAGGTTATTGTTAGAAGTTTTCATTTTGGGAAGCTAGTTACTTATAAATGGATAGGAAAGGAATTTGGTGATAAGATTAGGATGAATCCTAGAATCACTATGAACAATATAGCTGAACTAGTTTTTAAGAAATACAAATGCAAAGTAACTCCTACCCAGTGTAGGAATGCTAAGGTATTTGCATTGAACGAAAGGGATGCTACTATCCAGGATCATTATGGTTTGCTTAGGTCATACGCAAAGGCGTTAGTAGACTCAAATGAAGGTAGTACAGCAAAAGTAGGTGACAGCGAACCTTGATGACAAGACTTACTTTGACAGATTGTATGTATGTTTCAATGGTTTGAAGGAAGGTTGGAAATTAGGTTGTCGTAGGATTCTAGTTTTGGATGGTTGTTTCTTAAAAAAAACCAAACCAAGGAGAGATATTGGCAGCAGTAGGTAGGGACGGGAATAACCACATATTTCCCGTCGCATGGGCTATTGTAACAGTGGAAAATAAAGACAACTGGAGCTGGCTTTTATAGTTATTGGGTGACGATTTGGAGATACCATATGGACATGGTGTGACACTCATGTCTGACCAGCACAAGGTAAAAGTTGATATTATAATTTATCAATGTTCTTGTATACTTATGAAACAGTTTGAATTCATTTGTTTCTAATCTTTATTTTCTTTAACCTTTTGTCGTAGGGATTGATTGAAGCTGTCAAGGAAGTGATGCCACTTGCAGAGCATCGGCAATGTGCTCGCTACATTTACGAAGGGTTCAGAAAACAATTTAGTGGTGTAGAATTTAGAGGGCTATTCTGGGCAGCTTCCAAAGCATCATACCCACAACTGCATAACAAGATAACGGAAAAAATCAAGAGAGCCAATCCAAAAGCACATGAGTATTTGGTGAAAAAAGATCCTAAGACATGGTCAAGAGCTTTTTTCAATGAAAGCGTATGCTGTGAAGCAGTGGAGAATGGTTTTAGCGAATGTTTCAATTCAGTGTTGGTTAATGTAAGACACAAACCAATTATAACAATGTTAGAGTCCATGAGAGTCATTGTAATGGAGAGAATAAATACAATGAGATTGTTGATGGAAAAGTGGACTGGTGATATATGCCCAAACATTCAAAACATATTGGAACTTTCAAAGGATCAACAAAGGTAAAATTATTGGTAACTAATTATTTTTTGTTGAATATAACAATAATTTTTTTAACCTTTTTATTGATAGGTTTTGGCATGTAATACCATGTGGTGGAAACCAATTTGAAGTGAGGAAGGGCTGTGATGCATTCAAGGTAGATGAGCCAAATAGAAAATGCACTTGTCGAATGTGGCAGATATCAGGTTTGCCTTGTTGCCATGCCATAGCTTGTATCTTTAAATTGAATAGGTTCGTTGAGGAGTATGTTCCTGATTGTTTTAGGAAGGCAAGGTATTTGTTAACTTATAGTCAATACATGAAACCAGTAGATGGCATTGACTTTTGGCCAGATTGTAGTAACCTTTCTAGGATTTTGGGTCCCATTCGAAAGTCAATGCCTGGTAAGCCTAGGAAAAAGAGGGTGAGGGCAACCCATAAACCAAAGTCAGGGACTAAGATTAGTAGGGCTGGTGTTGTAATTGTTAGACCCGTTTCCCGAGTACTTGTACCCTACCCTAGATGAAAGTGGACCAAAGGCCTTATGTGATTGGCTAGTTAATGAATGTAAACTTATAGTCAAACCCGAAAGTCAATTAATGGTCAATGAATGTATTGTATAGTTATGGAAAGTATTATGTGGCTCAAATAGAAAGGAATAGACTTAAGGGGCTAAAGTCGTAATAGATTAAATGTGTTATAAGATTGGTTGTAACCAAAATAAAAGAAAAGAGACTAGAGGGACCAATCTTGCCAATTAGCCAAAGTTGCCACCTAAGTAACCTTATCCAGGGAATTCTAGAGAATTCCCTCATTATTAAGATAAGGTGTTGAGGTCCGGTTTTATGGAGAAGGAGAAAATGGAGGGAAAAGCTAGATGGTGGCTTAGGAAGAAGAAGATGAAGAGTTAATGTCCATGATCCTTCCTAGTAATGATCCACTACAAGTAAGTATCTCCATCTTAAGTTATTAATGATTATTGAGGTAAAGGTTATTGGGTTAAGTGGGTTTTCATCATATGATCATGATATGATTATATGATGATATAGGAAGGAAGAGGGGTAAGTTTAGATGGGTTTTATGACCCTTGATTATGATATGTTGTGTTAATGAACCTCGATGTTATGTTTATGGTTAAGAAGTAAGAGTGATGATGATGATGATGATAAAAGATAAAGATGATGAAGATAATATTTATGTTCTTGTTAAACTTAGCTCTGGAAGCTAAGGTAAGTAACTCGATTGACATGTGTTTAATATGCTTGTTCACATATTATGTGATTATGAGTATGAAGGTTATAGTTGATAGCTTTGAATTAGCGAGTGTGGCCTTGATAGGTGATTTGCCTAGTTAGCCAACTCAAGTGATAGATTATGAGTATGGAATGGTTAAGGTATGTTGTGATGTTTATGTGCTTAATTTGATTATGACCATATGTGCTTAATGGTAGAAGTATTCGTGTTGCATATATGTGGATTAACGTGTTATTCATATGTTAATCTAGTTACTTACTAAGCGAAAGCTTATGGTTTAGTTGTCTAACCATTTTGTAGGTGGACATGTTGTTATGGATGGCTTGGAATATATGGATTAAGGATTTGAATATGCAAGATCAAAGGTAGTATGCGTTTAGGAGCTTAGGTAGAATACCGAGCTCAAGAGTAAAGTTTGTACCCCCGTTGGTCTTTTATGGGTTAGTAAAGTGTAGCCGAGTGGCAAGTTGTATAATGAGGTTGTCCTAACGATTTGGTGGTCAACCGTTGTGTCAAAGTATGTTATATGTGTTTATAGTCAAAGTTAAAGGGGCGTTTGGATTAAGTGTAAAAATACCCATTTTAGGTTGTTCACGGGTCAAGTGTCTATGATACACGTTTGATATGTTAAAGTAATGATAATGGTCAAGTTTGGTGGGAAAATGAAGTGGTATAAGTGATTTGTAGTGTAAATGGGTCAAAACGGGTTTTGGTGCAAAACCCGTGATTGTACATCTTGGTTATGAGTTGTGCATCTGAATGTTCATCTTGGTTATGAGTTGTGCATCTGAATGTTCATCTTGGTTATGAGTTGTGCATCTGAATGTTCATCTTGGGTATGAGTTGTACATATGGATGTTCATCTTGGTTATGAATGTGGGTTCTGGCATATTTCAGCAGTCTTTAAAAATTTATATCTTTTGAACCGTAAGTCGTTACGGGTCGCACTACCCGTCGTTTTAATGGTAATTGAGTTTAGTTTCATTTAAAAATAGTCTCAAGGTCTGAATGTTCACGGATTTTTGTAAATGGTCAAAAGAGTGACAGAAGGTCAGTTATAGTTCTCGCTTTTTGCGCGTAAAGTTTTAATTTTTGGTCCAAGCGGGCACGGGGTGTTACAACTTGGTATCAGAGCTTCGGTTTATGTGAATTAGGTTTCTACTATAGGTTTCCTAGTCTTAAACCACTCGTAGAAGCATTGGACATAAGTGTTAGTCGCGCGGAAAGTAATTGCTAAGTGTTAGACGGATTATGTTTTATGCTAGTTGAGCTTAGTGATGATAGGTGAGGTATGTGTGTAATAGTGTTGATGTGTATGAGATATAAGTCCATGGGGACTTGAGATGCTTAAATGATTAGTTGGCCGAGCACCTCGGTTGGTGCCGGTGTTTGTATTGCTATTATGTGAATGTATGATAGAATAATAGTAATGGAATGCGAGTAGCAATGCTAAGTAGTATTAGAGATGGGCTAGTAAGTGAATTAAAAGTTGTATGATGCCTTAGTTATAAAGTAGGCTATTGCTTGCGGCTAATTAGAATGTTGATGCTTAGACGTAGATTGATCGTGCAACGTGATGTATGAGCCATAGACTTCATTATTTGATTATGATTATGAATGTTAAAAGATTTTTGGATACATGTTAAGTGTTAATGTTTATGTGATGCTAAGTCTGTAGTGGTAGTTTATGATATGTCTAAGTTTTATATGAAGTGCTTGAGAGCATGATGCATAGAAGTGTTCGATGAAACATAAATGCTTAGAAAGCTTGAGATAATGTAAGAAATGAATAATGAAGTATGTTTATAGCTTGATGCTTAGAAGGACGTGTTGAGTTTGATTGTGATTGTTGTTTTGGAATGAATGGATATATGCTTGAAGCATGATTTCTTATATGTTAAATAAATGAGAAAGTAAAAGTGTATGGTTAAGATGTGATAAGGACATGTTTCATATAAAGCATGATAAGTAAAATGTGTTAGTAATAAATGGTTAAGTGTGATGAGTAGAAGTGATGAATGAGATACAGATTGCACTAGAAGTCATAGTAATATGAAGTGCGCTAAAAAGAATTGTAAAACATGAATATAATCATGTCAATATGTTGAAATGTGTATGATGAGATTAATGAGAATGTTATAGAATAAACCTATGTAAGGTTTATATGTGTAAAAGTTAAATAGACTAAACGAAGTGATAGTGTAAGTTGAGAATATGGTCAACATGGGGTTGACGGGTATTAGTAAAAGTGTGTGATAAGAACACATAGAAAATGTGTAAATTGTAATGGACAAGCATTATGCATAATTTGTATAAAATAAAGATGGCACATAGTGAGTGTGTGAGTCAACTTTGGGTTGACGGATGAATGATAAGTTGCATTGTGAAAATGCAAATGTAATAAATGGGCAAGTGTTATATAGAAACTTGTCTAGATGATAGTAAGCATGGCAGTGAAAGTTGAAATTGCGTAAGGCAATGAGAATTGAGAAAATGATAGTGTGTACTTAATAATAAAAGTACATAAAAGATAAAATGAGTAAAGATGATAAGATAAATATAGCTTGGATCCAATGCTCTAGTTATGGTATCCTCCGGGATAGCCCAGCTTGCCTTTATGGCATGGATGTTAGCTTGCCTTCATGGCATGGTTGTTAGCTTGCCTTCATGGCATGGTTGTTAGCTTGCCTTTATGGCATGTGTTTTGGTATCCTTTGGGATAGCCTAGCTTGCCTTCATGGCATGGTTGTTAGCTTGCCTTTATGGCATGGATGTTAGCTTGCCTTTATGGCATGGATGTTAGCTTGCCTTCATGGCATGGTTGTTAGCTTGCCTTCATGGCATGTGTTTTGGCATCCTTTGAGATGGCCTAGCTTGCCTTTATGGCATGGATGATAGCTTGCCATTTATGGCATGGATGTAAAGTTAGTGAGATTGGATCCAAGGCTAGAAAAGATGGAAAGTAAAACAAGTACGAATGTTATGTCGGAAGCGTATAAGTAGGATGGTTTATGGTTTCTTGATTTAAATGGATTGGGACGCCTTTTCATTTAAATGAAGAATTGTTGATGAACTCAAATAAGTACATTTTATTACTATCATTTATCCTATTAATTTGACTTGTTTTATTATATTATGTATGAGAATTGATACTTAATCGTTTACTTTTGTAATTCTCAGGTAAAAACAAGCATTTGGTGAAACTTGGTGATTTTGGACTAATTATGGAGCAAAACAAGCAAGAAGTTAAGAGTCTACTAAAATGTACAAGATCAAGACGAATCTGCTCCAGATGCGCCGCATCTCACTTATTACATACGGCGCATCACTATCAAGATTTCACCAGATACGATCCAAGATACAAGAGGACATGCGCCGCATCTATTTATGGATTTACGCCGCATCTTCTGGCGGTGTACGAATATTCCTGAATATATTAATCTTTGACCCCAAGCGAAGTTAAGTCAATGCGCCGCATCTACTTACTACATGCGCCGCATCTTACCCTCAGACAGAAACTATAAATACCCCAAGACCAGACGAATTTGGAGGCATATAATATATACGAGGTACGAAGACCAGAGAAACCTAAGGCCGAATTCAGACGAATAGGCAGCACAAGACACACCCGAACGAAGATACAAGAGCTGTAAGAAGGTGCTACATGTGTTTAATTCATTAAGTAGTTTTGTTTTATTGTGTTAGTAAACTTTAATTCATCAGAATTGATGGCTTGTGTAATGTGACAACGGAAAGATTGCACTCCCTTAAAACTGCTTTCCCATCAATTAAAGTTTATATGTTGATGTCTTTGGTTACTACTTATTAGTGCATTGATAACCTCTGTGTTTATTAGTGGCCTGCGCATTTGACTACGGAAGAGAATGTGGCTCCCACGGTTGTTACTAAATTGATCACTTAGGAATAACTTTTAGACATAAGTAATCATTAAGGGTTTACTCGCCGATAAGAATAAGGCCAACGAGAAAGGATTAACTACATACACTTCATATAAAACTATCAATAAAACAAGTGACAATCTACTTAATCATCAGGACAGATCTTCTTATTGTCTCAAGTATTTATCTGTGTACGTGTGTGCTATTCGCTGATTCGTGCCTATTGGTTTAGTTTATTATTTAATTGCAACCAAATCGTGCCAGTCTCTCAGGCTGAACCCCCTTGCGTTAGATTAGGTTGTATAGCTAACTTAATATATATTAAAATACTGATTAGAATAACGAGATAATACGTTCCACTCTTAGTGATCGACACTCTACTTACCATTATATTCATACTGACCGGGTACACTGCTCGTTAAGTGTGTGTGTTATTGATAAGTCGGCTAAATATAAATTTAAAACTTGAGTAGGCATTAATACTGCTAAACCGCAACGACACATCGCACGCATCAAGTTTTTGGCGCCGCTGCCGGGGAGTGAATTGTTATTATCTGTTAATTTGATTAGTATTTTAATTAGGTTTTTAATTTTTTTTAATCTAACCGCTAATTCTGTTGTGTATTAGATTAAATTGCATTCATTGTATTATTTTGCATATTTTCTGTTTTTTGTGTTATTTGTTCTCTTTGTGTTTATTTTCGTTTGTGTTTTTATTTGTTTTTATTTTTCGTATTTTTTGTATTCTGCTATCGTTGTACTGAGCTTAATCGAACGATACGGCGCATCTGATTTCTCAGATACGGCGTATTGCGTTTAATTTTTATAAAATACAACGCGTTTAATTAATTCGATACGACGCATCATTCCCCAAGATACGGCGTATCTGTTTTTGATAAATTTTTTTTCTAAACGTTAACGCGATACGACGCATCTGCTTTAGCAGATACGGCGTATCTATTATTTTAATTAAAAACAGTTTTTGAATTATTAAACAGATACGACGCATCGATCTCTGTCGATACGGCGCATCTTCTGAATAAAAAATCTTATATTTTGAAACGTAACGAAAATACGGCGCATTAATTTTTGTTAATACGACGAATATAATTTGATAAATATAGTTGATTTTTGATATTTACTTTGATCGGTCCGCTACTCTCGTGTGCAAGCTGTTTTATTTTCAGGATAAATGATGACTCCAGCATCACCATGAATGATTACATTCTGAACCAAACCGAGAGAAGCTAGCTGGAGTGATCGAACATAAGACAGCAAGAGTGGAGGAAAACTTGGTACCGGTAACATTGAACGTCTTAAATTCTTGAAATAAAACTCCAGATAACCTCTACGATAATTCAACCTGCCCAAAGGAAAGTTCTCTACAATATAATCTCAATTTTATTATCCATATTATACGTCTGATTCAAATTGTAATCTTAATTTTGTATATAACGATATTTGTTCCTAACCTCGGAATAAATCCTTATCCACTAAACAATAAGATTACAATTATTAATAAAACGTTTATGCCTATTGCTCTTATTTTGAATTCATTTATATCATATGGTATGACCGTTTAACCCCAATTTGATTTATAAAGAATTGTGTTGCGGAGGCCAAGGTACGTTCCATATTTAAATTTCGTTCACTAACATTGCGATACGGCGGATCTTAATATCCAAAGCGCCGTATCTCTAACCAACTAGGACTCATTGACTAGTCAACGAGATTAAATAGATACGGCGCATCCCAATTTTTCAATACGGCGCATCGTTTTGCCCTATAAATACGACGGGAATGCGCCGGATCTAAAATTTTTACCGCAAAATCCTCACACAGTTAAGAACATTCACGCAGTAATATTATTCCGAGCATTTTTCTAAAATTCACCCTCTAATCCGATCTATAATCCTTCACCTAATCATACAATTAAGGTAATTATCCTATTTTGATTTAATCTTGTTTAATATGAAAATTAGGGTTTATGTGATTAATTCGATTAGGGCTTAAATGATATAGAAATATGATTAGGACTTGTATTAGATGATCTCACCCGTATTTAACTTGCTTAAATCATTGAATTTCTGGCCTAGTTTGATTTGAACGAAAATTTAGGTTTTGAATTCAATTTTGAATATTTAGTGGGAAAATGGATTAGTAGTGGTGTATTCAGCCTTTAGAACTGTTATAATGGGTTGATGATACTGTGATATTAAGTGGGAGTTTACGTCACGGATACGGATTCTTGAAAAGCCTGCCTGATCCCCTTTATTTTATACTGATATGCTTTTAGATGCGTGATGCGTGGTTTTGCGACCTTACAACAGGTTTTACCTCTCGAGGGATCTCAAGAGGCTTACAACCCCACCAGGCAGTGTACCTGACCGATGTAGTATAGTGTAGTGGTAAGTACGGGGGATTGATCGTTCTCCACAGGGAATAGTGTCGTTAGGATTGAAAAACTACTCTAATAGGTCTAAGGGTGAGGGAAGATTCTTTTTTGTATTTTTATATTTTTATGAAAGCAAGTAAAATCTCGGGTTTGAATGAGTGGGCGGAATTAGTTGCTAGACAACTAACCCAAATAACTACAATTGTAAATAAAATAAAATAACTAAAAATGAAAAGGTCGTGAAACTTATATGGAGAGAAATGTGTTTACTTAGATTTCCTTACTCCCTAACTATCTTTTACCGGTTGATTAGTGTGTATTAATTGCGTGGATGACGGGTGTATTCCTTAATACCAATCGTGGGGTGGCGTACGTACTTCCCCAACTCTACAAGCTCCTACTTCACTCCTATGTCGAGCCGGCTAAGAAGCTCCTAACATGGGATCACTAGAATTCGCTCATGCATTAAATACAACCATAAAAACCTAGTACGCATTGGTTCATGTTTCTTAAGACGTTCAAGCAAGTTACCGAATATGAAGTTAGCCAGTTTTCTTAAGCCTAACATCGATAAACAATCATCCAATACAATTAATAACACACTAATAACCAATAATCAATAGCTTGGTTTCATTAGATCTAAGCAAACACAAGATAAATCTAGCCTAGCATGTTAATTAAAAGACAAGAACAAGATATAATCAAACAACACATAGACATATTGATTGATTAAATGAATACTTATCTTCAATTAAACATGGGAGATCCAAGGGTATGAAAACCCTTAAAAATGGCAGAAATTCGTCCTAGGGTTTCTCCTCACAAAGTTGCACACTAATGACAAAAAATTGCAAAACTATATATAGAGTTTAAGGGCTGACGGCGTCACGTTGTAGATCTTGACGCCGTCACCTCGCCGTGTCTAGGGTTCTCGGATGGCCTTCTTGACGCCGTCCCTCTTTAGTGCTCCAAAATCCGCTCTGGCTTATCAAAGGTTGACGCCGTCAGAAATGGGCTTGACGCCGTCTCTCTTTAAGTTAAACCGTGATGGCCTTGATCACCTTAAAGCTTGACGCCGTCAGATTTTCCATTGTAAAATTCTATGGCTTATCATGTGTATTTTTCATATCCACCTTTTTTGCCAAGCCATGACGCCGTCAAGAGCAATACTTGACGCCGTCAAAGGTACTTTTCCAGCCAATTTTGAGACTTTGCCGTTTTCTTCACTTTTATGCTCCAAAAACGTCCAAAATGCTTCCTTTTCCAGATTTCTTCTCCAAAGTACCTAAAATGACAAAAGGAACGATTTAGGGCAATATTTGATCAAATAAATACGATTTAGGGCTTAAATGACCCCCTAAAAGCGGTACACTTTTCGCTTCATCAAATACCCTTACACTTGAGATTTGCTTGTCCTCAAGCAAATGCGCTTTTATTCTAATCAAAATACAAGTTAGGGGTCATTTAATGCTAATATAAAAGTAATTACAACAAATAGTCGTTCCACTTTAATCATAATAAGCACGGAGATTACAAACTAGCACCTCACAAGTAGTGTTTAGATACTCACATCTCTCAGGTGTCATCAAAATAAATCTCATAAATGAAAACGGATAATATCTCTCACTACCTGTCATAGCAAATAGATTACTGGTGGCGAGTTAAAGATCTTGATTAATTACATGTACAATATGGCGTTGCTAAGCCAAGACTAGACTCGACTTAAGCTAAAAACAAAATAACAAAAACATAAAATAAACATAAAATGAAACGGGATGGTAGTCCGTATGTTTTTTTTTCTATTTTTTCTTTTTCTCATTTTTTTGTATTTTTCTTGATTTTTTCGATTTTTTTTTTTTTTTTTTTTTTTTTTTTTTTTTTTTTGCATACACTCTTGCCCTACCATCCAAAATAATACATCATAGGGGCGTTGCATTCCCCTTACACTTGAACTTTTACATAACTTTACAAATAACTATTCTAATGACTCGAATTAAGATAATCGAAACACTTGGAGTACTTTTAAAATATTTAGCACATATGGGGGTAATAATGTTGTTCATCCCCATTACTCCATTACACTAGTACTTTACCCATGAGTCCCAATCGTCCCAAAACAATATGTACAAGGATATGACTCGACTTAGCAACCATGTAATCAATTAGATAATTAACTTGGGTTTAAACAAATGTTGTCACAATAATGCACTAAAAATGAGTGCATACAAGGTAGGCTAAGGCGATTTGGGTGTACATTTAAGTGGGGTGTAACAAATTCTTCCTTTAAGTAAAATGCTTAAAGGTCGAAACAAAAAGATAGGCTCTGAGGGGTGTACTAGGGGTATCGTATACTAAAAATGAGTACAACGCAAAGGGTGTGGGAGAATTACTTGACCAATGTAGCCAAAGTAATTATAACAAAAACACAGGTGTAAAACAATGGGTTAATCCTAATGCCTCTTATCATGTAGTAAATCTAACTACACGAATGTAGTCTCACTTGTGGCCTCGGAATGGTCCTAACGCAAGTTCTAGAATCTAAGTGCTACCGGTACACACATCATAGCATAAATGCTTTTCCTACCAATTCTAGGGGCGAACCTCACATATTTGGGGATGAAATTTTTTTTAGTGGTACGGTTTTTGTGCTAGTCATATAACTCCTATCCGTGAGACGCTCATTAAGATCAAAGTTTCACTCCTATATGTTGTAAAAAAATTTAAATTTGGCACTAAAATTGCCCTAACAGGTATTTATCTCAGTTTTATTACACATCTACCATTAAACAAACAAAAATCAAGTGCAATTGCATTCTCTAAAGTATCGTACTTTACCCCCCCCCCCCTTACACTTAAGATGAACATTGTCCCCAATGTTCAAATAACAAGATGTAAAAGTAAATAAGGTAAAAGAATGAAATCAAATACTCCCCTGATTCGTACGGTGGATAAAAAAGTAACATGGTTAGATCTTCTTCCAAGAGAATGTAGAAGCTTCAAGACTAAAGCATCGCCAAAAGCTTGATTCCAAATACATCTCCTTGTCCAAAATAACCTGTTAAACCTGAGAAAACAAACACGAAAACCTGCATAACATCGGCGGGATAAATTCCATATAAAGATATAATGCTTGTGGAATGATTATTTTGCAGATTCCTAGAGATTATAAGTTATAGATTTAATAAAAACTTTTTATGAAAACAAAACTTTCAAAAATTTCAGAAAATTAAAACCTGACGCCGTCAGGTTGTAAGTCCTGACGCCGTCAGAAGTGATCTGACAGAATTTTCATGTTAAGTTTCCGGAAAATTTCTGGAAAAACCTATACCTTACTCCCTGGAAATCCTGCAAAACATCACTATGACTCGATACAAGCATTTGACTCAAACAAATACGAATATGTATGTTAATTTAATATTATTACGATTCATGTTCATTTGTGTTCTAATAAACCGATTTGGATTTCCCTTACACTTATCTTTTGCAAAATACCTTTATATGTAGTTAAGACGAAGTTAAAAACAAGATAAAGCATTTTCACAATTTAGTTTTGAACATGAATCAATAATAATAAAAATTAAACATACATACGGAAGCAAATAAAATCACACAAACAAATAAACACACAAAGCAAATAAAGCTTGGGTTGCCTCCCAAGAAGCGCTTTTCTTTATTAACGAGTCTTGTAGCTAGACTCAAAGTCACTCTACCCTATGTAAGTGAGCTCGTCATCGAGGACGTCTTTAGGGTTAAGCTTGGATTGAAGTTTCCTATTGGTCCGCTTAGTACAATATATCTTCTCAAACTTCTCTCCATCCGGGTCATACAATGTCATCTTAATATGCCATGACCCATCTCCATCTTTGGGTGGTTTGTCCCAATCCCACTTATGATCATCTTCCTCACAAGTCCACTTATTCATCCCTAGGTTAATTGGCAAAACTCCTAGGAAATCAATCATCTTCCTAAAAACTAGAGGGTCTTCAAATGGATCCAATTCAGTGTCCCTAGCCAAGAGTTGTTCTACCGCATGTGTTCGGTTCACAAAGTCCTCTTCTAGGTAAAATGGGCGTTGGGGTCCTATGAAGTCTCTATCGATCCAAGGTCCATATCTAGATGGTCTCCTATTTAATTCTAACCAATGGGGTGTTGGTTCATCACTAGTATCATAAGCATGTTTCTTCACATCATAGACTGACCAAGTATCACCTTCTCCTACCGCTATCTTAGATTCCTTACAATCAATCATAGCACTAGCGGTCGCCAAAAATCCTCTACCTATCAACAAGGGGCATGTAGGGTCGCTAACCATATCAAGGACGTGGAAATCGGCTAAAATGGTTAGTTTTCCTATGTGTACTAACACGTCTTTGACTACTCCAACCGGGTAAGCAACACTTCCATCTGCTAAGCCTATTATCACCTCGGTTTCTTCAAGTTTTCCTAGTTTTAGAGAGGTGTAGAGAGGTAACGGAAGTAGGTTAAGGCTTGATCCAAGATCGGCTAATGTGTCATAAGCCTCCGAATTACCGATCTTGCAAGGTAGAACAAATAAGCCCGGATCATCTAACTTCTTAGGTAGCTTGTTTTGAACAAAGGCGGTCCCTTTTTCGCCTAACTTGAGCTTTTTCTCATCCAACACATCAATAACCGGACTTTCAAGGTGGAGCTCCTTGAATTCATTGTCAAGGTTTTGAGTGGGAGGTGTTTCAACTATGTTGTTGACCAATTTGGATATCATAACTTCTTGGTCATTTTGAACGACTTGGGTTTGTTTGAAACACGTGCTCATGGAATTGACCGAATAATATTGTGGACAAGAACTAGGAGACGAAACCGACAAGATGGCGTTGACGTTTAGTTTCGGGTTCTTGACTGTGTTGCTAGGGAGTGCTCCCATTTCTCGGTCATTGAGGGCTTTCAACAAAGTGTCAATCTTATTGGTCATCTCGCTTTGTTTTTGTTTGAAATCGGCTTCAAACTTGGCCAAACGAGCTTCTTGAGATGCCATAAATTGAGACATCAATCCTTCAAAGTTATTGGTACTACCATTGCTGGAAGGATTGTTGTTGAAAGTACGGTTCGAGTTGGAACCGCTTGATTGGAAACGATTAGGTGGGTTGGAAGAATTGGTTTGTTGTGTGTTTTGGTTTTGTTTCCACCTAAGGTTTGGGTGATTTTTCCATGAGGGGTTGTATGAATCACCGTAGGGGTTTGGCTCGGGTTTGAAAGTGTACCACTTGTCTCCCGCTCCGTCGGTACGCGAGGATGCGTAGTCCGCAAAAGCTTGTTCGGGGAGTTCCATGCAATCACGAGTGTCGTGGGGACCACTACATAATTCACATGAAGAAGTGATTTTGTTCACTTGGCTTAAAGGTTTAGGAGCCTCGTAGGATTTCATAAGAAACTTGACTTGGTCTTCAAGTTCTATGATCCTACGGTCGGAAGTGCTTGAATTGTTCGAAGGCAAAGATATTGCCTTGACCGTTTTATTCAAATCACGGGGATCACTCCAACTTTCGTTGTCATAAAGAGCAAGATCTTCTAGGAGAGCCCATGATTGTTCCGCACTTAGATCACGTAGCTTACCACCAGCCGATTGGTCAATGGTTTGCCTCGTGGAGAGATTGATATGGTCATAGAAGATTTGGAATTGGAGCCAAAGTTCTATGCCATGGTGAGGGACTTTTTGGAGTAAGTCCTTGAATCGAGTCCATGCCTCGTAGAGGGTTTCGCCTTGACGTTGTTGGAACATCAAGATATCATTCCTTAGCTTGGTAGTTCTTCCTGGTGGGAAAAACTGAGCAAGGAAACGAGTGGTGAGATCGTCCCAAGAGGTGATGGATCCTGCGGGTAGACGCTCTAGCCATTGACTAGCTTGGTCCCGCAGAGAGAATTGAAAGAGACGTAGTCGGGTCGTCTCTCGAGTGGCAACATCAAGGTCTATGGAATCAACAATTTTGAGAAAGTCCTTGAGATGTTGATTAGGATCTTCGGAACGAAGTCCATGGAATGCGCATCCGCTTTGCACCAACCAGATGGTGTCGGATCGCAAGGGTGTGACATTGGCTCCTTGAGTGAGCTCAATGGTGTTTCGATAGCCATGGTGGCTAGGACGGGAGTAGTCTCCTAAGGTACGGGCTCTAGGAGGTTGTGGTGGTTGTTGTGGTGGTGGGTTGTTGGGATCAAGGATATTACCACCTTCCATGATGTCGGATGGTAATGGTTACGAACAAAGAAACGAAGAAAAAAGATAGACTAAAGAAAACCTAGAAAAATAAAATAAAAATCTCACTAGAAAGGAATCTAGTGAGTAGACCTAATAAAATAAAAATTCAACCTAAACAATAACTATTCCCCGGCAGCGGCGCCAAAAACTTGATGCGTGGTTTTGCGACCTTACAACAGGTTTTACCTCTCGAGGGATCTCAAGAGGCTTACAACCCCACCAGGCAGTGTACCTGACCGATGTAGTATAGTGTAGTGGTAAGTACGGAGGATTGATCGTTCTCCACAAGGAATAGTGTCGTTAGGATTGAAAAACTACTCTAATAGGTCTAAGGGTGAGGGAAGATTCTTTTTTGTATTTTTATATTTTTATGAAAGCAATCAAAATCTCGGGTTTGAATGAGTGGGCGGAATTAGTTGCTAGACAACTAACCCAAATAACTAGAATTGCAAATAAAATAAAATAACTAAAAATGAAAAGGTCGTGAAACTTATATGGAGAGAAATGTGTTTACTTAGATTTCCTTACTCCCTAACTATCTTTTACCGATTGATTAGTGTGTATTAATTGCGTGGATGACGGGTGTATTCCTTAATACCAATCGTGGGGTGGCGTACGTACTTCCCCAACTCTACAAGCTCCTACTTCACTCCTATGTCGAGCCGGCTAAGAAGCTCCTAACATGGGATCACTAGAATTCGCTCATGCATTAAATACAACCGTAAAAACCTAGTACGCATTGGTTCATGTTTCTTAAGACGTTCAAGCAAGTTACCGAATAGGAAGTTAGCCAGTTTTCTTAAGCCTAACATCGATAAACAATCATCCAATACAATTAATAACACACTAATAACCAATAATCAATAGCTAGGTTTCATTAGATCTAAGCAAACACAAGATAAATCTAGCCTAGCATGTTAATTAAAAGACAAGAACAAGATATAATCAAACAACACATAGACATATTGATTGATTAAATGAATACTTATCTTCAATTAAACATGGGAGATCCAAGGGTATGAAAACCCTTAAAAATGGCAGAAATTCGTCCTAGGGTTTCTCCTCACAAAGTTGCACACTAATGACAAAAAATTGCAAAACTATATATAGAGTTTAAGGGCTGACGGCGTCACGTTGTAGATCTTGACGCCGTCACCTCGCCGTGTCTAGGGTTCCCGGATGGCCTTCTTGACGCCGTCCCTCTTTCGTGCTCCAAAATCCGCTCTGGCTTATCAAAGGTTGACGCCGTCAGAAATGGGCTTGACGCCGTCTCTCTTTAAGTTAAACCGTGATGGCCTTGATCACCTTAAAGCTTGACGCCGTCAGATTTTCCATTATAAAATTCTCTGGCTTATCACGTGTATTTTTCATATCCACCTTTTTTGCCAAGCCATGACGCCGTCAAGAGCAATACTTGACGCCGTCAAAGGTACTTTTCCAGCAAATTTTGAGACTTTGCCGTTTTCTTCACTTTTATGCTCCAAAAATGTCCAAAATGCTTCCTTTTCCAGATTTCTTCTCCAAAGTACCTAAAATGACAAAAGGAACGATTTAGGGCAATATTTGATCAAATAAATACGATTTAGGGCTTAAATGACCCCCTAAAAGCGGTACACTTTTCGCTTCATCAATGCGGCGCATCTAGGTTAATTGATGCGGCGTAACGACCTATTTCCAAATTGATAAAACTTTAGATACGCCGTATTACTTAATCTAGATACGACGCATCTCCATACGCCGTATCTAATTTCTTGCTCCGCATCTCTTATACTTTGTGCAGATACGCCGCACTGATTAAATCAGATGCGCCGTATCTACCTTACTTGCAGACTGTTTACTAACTTTGAAAATTTATTTCAGATGGCATTACCAGAGGCTGCACAAAGCCATCAGTGGCTACGTTTCGAGGATATGGAACTGACTCCTGGCACTTTGGATGATTACTTGCGTAGATTTGAGTCGATTTACTTTAAGAGAATATTTAGGGTCCAGGTTTTGGATTTTGCTGATGTGGGATTGATTGGGGAAGGTCATGCTGCTGAGAGTTTACGACGTAGGATGGAGATGGTAGTTACTGGTGATGATGAGGAGGTGGTATTCAGATCCTTTGCTTGGGAGAGATTGTTCAGGATTGACGAGCCCTTGGTAAGGGAGCTCATGATGGAGTTTTTCAGTACGGTCTACTACAGAGAGACGGATACTGGGTTGGATATTGCTGACACCCTTGTGTTTAGACTAGGTGGGGTGCTGAGGCAGATGTCTATGAGACAGTTCATTTTAGCCATGGGTTTGCACACGGTTGAGGAGCTTGATTCTGATGGGTTTGCCAGATATTGGGATGATAGTTTGAGAGCGGTCCCTGACAGGGCATTATTCGGTGATTACTGGGACAGGATTTCTTCGGGGGGTGACATCATTGCTTCTACCCCCTCTTACACTTTGATCAGAGAGCCCTTGAGGAGGCTGTGCCACAGTCTGATAGCACTTACCATTGCTGGGAGAGGTCAGTCACCTAAAAAGGTGACCACTCTGGACCTCTTCCTCTTGAGGAGCATGGATGAGGGGTTGTCGGTGAACATCCCCCACTTTTTGGCACATTACCTCCACCGGTCAGCTGCAGGGAGAGATCGGAGGAGTCATATGACTGGCGGGCATTTTGTTTCTCGGCTGGCCCGCCATTTTGGAGTGATTGGAGAGGAGATTCCAGCAGGGCTGGAGGTTGTGGTGACCCATCTCCTGGTTATTGACAGGGATTATTTAGTTAGGCTTGGGATCTGTCAGTTGGCTATGGGAGATTACGTTTGGGTAGCATTGGGGCCCGCTAGAGCTGCAGGGCCAGAGGCGGAGCAGGGAGGTCCTCAGGGAGCTCCGGCTGCTGCTCCAGCCCATCAGGAGGAGCCACAGGCACCAGTACCCCCACCAGTACATGTACGCACAGTGAGTCAGAGAGTTGAGGCAGTCGAGGGAGAGCTGAGAGCCTTGAGAGGCGTTGTAGATGGCATGAGGAGGGACTCAGAGTGGCTGGTTACGAGTATGAGCCGACTTTTGGAGCAGCAGGGTATTACCCACACTCGTCCAGATGGTGCTCATGTTGCAGGAGTGACACTTGCATACACTCGTAGAGTTCGGGCTAGGACTGATGATGCCAGCACTTCGGGGACCCACCCACACGACCACACTGACCCTTGATCTCTTGATACTACGTGTTTATTGACATTGTTCCATGCACATTATTATTATTCTTTTTGGACTGTACTAATCGATATTATCATTTATGCATTTGATGTTTCAGTTTATATTTCTTTGTATGCTTGACAAAGACTGGCATTAAGTTCAGCATGAGAGTACGAGAGGACGAGAGAGATGAACCATGGAATGAGCCATATTACAACAGACTGTTAGCAATCTGGCTGGTGAACACATGCGCCGCATCTGGTAAACAGATGCGACGCATCCTATCCTTTATTTCGTTTTATTTTATTTTTATTTCAGGCCGCAGAGGATACGGCGCATCTAAATCTTGAGATGCGACGCATCTCCTGCCATGGTCATATCTTTATTTTTCCGCATATTTATATTTTCGACTTTAAAACTTTTTATCAGTTTATTTTAATGCGGCGCATCCCTGGTTAAGGATGCGGCGCATCTTCTATTCTGATCCGTATTTATTCCAGGCTCGATACGGCGTATCTTCTTCCATAAGATACGGCGCATCGACTGACCTGATGATTTTCAGTTTTAATTTTTAAGTTTTATTTTTTCTAACTACTAATGTATTATGCAAGTTTGAACCTTTCTTAACTTAGGTGTGTTTTAAAGCCTTGGTGGTATTATAGATTCCTGCATTTCCTGTGGATACATTGATTATGAAGCTTAAACGTTCTCATCCACAAGAAAGATGATTTTTGCTAATGGAGGATCATACCGAGCAAATCTCAGGGGAGTTTTTCTGTTCTAATTCTTTTATTTTCCAGTTTTTAACCTTTTATACAAACAACGAGGACGTTGTTTAACTTAAGTGGGGGGATTGGAGAATTAGAACACTTAACACTTACTTGTCCTAAACTTTTCAAAATATGCTTAAAATGTGCTTAATATATCAAAATTTAAATTTTTTAGCATGTTTTTGTTTAAAGTCTAAGTTGCATTGCTGCACACATGACGTTATTTTCAAAAATTGTGATTTTTCAAAATTCACAAATCTATGAGTGTGCCGGTGACTTGTAAACTTTAGAACTTGGCTTGTATACTATTCGAGACCACCATAATAAGTATTATTTTATATAATTGGAATGACTTGTCTAAATTGGTAAATTTCTAGGATTACACCCAAATAGCCTATTATATGTTTTGTGTTATTAGCTAACTACACTGGTTAGTTAACCCCCGTATAAACCCTTTTGTTACTCTCATTTTTAGAGTAAGATACCCCTAGAAAAACACTCAGAGCCATTCCTTTCGTTTCTTACACCTATGTTTAAAATGTTTCGT
The DNA here is from genome assembly GCA_021014915.2 of Artemisia tridentata subsp. tridentata. Classification (NCBI taxonomy): domain Eukaryota; kingdom Viridiplantae; phylum Streptophyta; class Magnoliopsida; order Asterales; family Asteraceae; genus Artemisia; species Artemisia tridentata. Next base: position 28,800,025 of record CP139504.1, on the reverse strand, counting down.
TACACCCTTACACCTTAGCCTACCCTGTAGATTAAAATCCGTGGTTGGTTAATTGCTTTAGGCAAAGTGTGTTTCCTTACATTACCTGTGTTCGCGTGCGTAATTCATTATCTATGGTTAGGTCGGGAAATTGCACAATGCAATTGGAGTAAAAGTAAATATTGTATATCTTTAAGTTTATGTTTCGTGTGTTTACTACTTTCACTATTACCGTTATTTCTGAAGTCACGAAAAGTATGGAAAAATTATCCAGAGTTATCGTTTTAGTGATGTGGTGAAATTTTACACATCTATGTTTTTGTTTATATTATTAAAAAAAAAAAAAAAAAAAAAATCGAAAAAATAGAAAAGAAAAAGAAAAAAATAAGAGTTGGATGTTTGTTTTAACCAACTTATGTAAAGTTTTGTATTAAGTGGTCGATATCACCACTAGTTGTTGTATATTATATCAATGGATTGAATAGGAGTTGGCAGTTATGGGAACGCCAACTAAGGTTTGTTCTTTGATTGAGATCTTGTTGAGTATAATTCGTGTCTACCTAAAGCGTGTGTTTCAAGTGTTAAAGCGTGAGTTATTCTATGATATGAGTCTTATTCATAGGATGGTTGGGATAGTGATTAACCACACTTAGGATTTTAATTTATTTGTTTTGTTTATTTTTCATTTTACACCAATTTATATCCCAAATATTATCCATACCCTGTATTATTCTTTATCCAACCAAACCTTTGATTTATTGAGATTAGGAATTTGAGCAATCTTAAGTATCGTAGTCGTGGATTCGGCTATGTATTTATGATTTTGTCGCCCTTTTTGATATATTATTATTGGTAAAGTTTGGACCTATCTTTAGCCTATTCGAGTTAAGGATTTGAGCAATTGCAAGTATCGTGTTCGTGGATTCGATCATGTATTTGTGATTTTGTCGCCTTTTCTGGAATTTGAGATCGATAGAGATTAAGGAGAATAATTAACCCTTAAACCTCAAAACTCTTTTTACCGCTTTAGACTTGTTATTCCTTGGCTTTAGTGGGGGAGATGTGTATACTTGCCAAGCTTATGATAGAATATTCGTCACGACTGGACAGTTAAACGATTAGATTTGCTTTTATCAAATTATTTTATTTCACTTCTAATTCGTTAAGTGTTTGGTTGCGTGATTATGACAAAAATGAATACATGCTTAAATATAAAAATAAATCCTAATATCTTTTAGGATACATTTTCATAAGATTAATTCTAAGGTTTACTTGGGGACAAGTAAAGTTCAAGTGGGGGGATATTTGATGAACTCAAATAAGTACATTTTATTACTATCATTTATCCTATTAATTTGACTTGTTTTATTATATTATGTATGAGAATTGATACTTAATCGTTTACTTTTGTAATTCTCAGGTAAAAACAAGCATTTGGTGAAACTTGGCGATTTTGGACTAATTATGGAGCAAAACAAGCAAGAAGTTAAGAGTCTACTGAAATGTACAAGATCAAGACGAATCTGCTCCAGATGCGCCGCATCTCACTTATTACATACGGCGCATCACTATCAAGATTTCACCAGATACGATCCAAGATACAAGAGGACATGCGCCGCATCTATTTATGGAGTTACGCCGCATCTTCTGGCGGTGTACGAATATTCCTGAATATATTAATCTTGGACCCCACGCGAAGTTAAGTCAATGCGCCGCATCTACTTACTACATGCGCCGCATCTTACCCTCAGACAGAAACTATAAATACCCCAAGACCAGACGAATTTGGAGGCATATAATATATACGAGGTACGAAGACCAGAGAAACCTAAGGCCGAATTCAGACGAATAGGCAGCATAAGACACACCCGAACGAAGATACAAGAGCTGTAAGAAGGTGCTGCATGTGTTTAATTCATTAAGTAGTTTTGTTTTATTGTGTTAGTAAACTTTAATTCATCAGGATTGATGGCTTGTGTAATGTGACAACGGAAAGATTGCACTCCCTTAAAACTGCTTTCCCATCAATTAAAGTTTATATGTTGATGTCTTTGGTTACTACTTATTAGTGCATTGATAACCTCTGTGTTTATTAGTGGCCTGCGCATTTGACTACGGAAGAGAATGTGGCTCCCACGGTTGTTACTAAATTGATCACTTAGGAATAACTTTTAGACATAAGTAATCATTAAGGGTTTATTCGCCGATAAGAATAGGGCCAACGAGAAAGGATTAACTACATACACTTCATATAAAACTATCAATAAAACAAGTGACAATCTACTTAATCATCAGGATAGATCTTCTTATTGTCTCAAGTATTTATCTGTGTACGTGTGTGCTATTCGCTGATTCGTGCCTATTGGTTTAGTTTATTATTTAATTGCAACCAAATCGTGCCAGTCTCTCAGGCTGAACCCCCTTGCGTTAGATTAGGTTGTATAGCTAACTTAATATATTAAAATACTGATTAGAATAACGAGATAATACGTTCCACTCTTAGTGATCGACACTCTACTTACCATTATATTCATACTGACCGGGTACACTGCTCGTTAAGTGTGTGTGTTATTGATAAGTCGGCTAAATATAAATTTAAAACTTGAGTAGGCATTAATACTGCTAAACCGCAACGACACATCGCACGCATCAACTGTAAATCGCCGAACCATAAGTTTATAATTCCTTACTTACATAGATTGGGATGCCTTTTTATGTAAATAAAGAATTATAAATGAGTGGGCTTATGTGTAGCCGATATGACGTGAGTACGGATAGTGATATGAGAAAGTGAAAACTAAAACAGGTTAGACGTCATAAGAAAAGATAGATATGAATAAAATTTATAGCGGCGTTAAGGTAATGTGTGAAATCTTAAGATAGATGCCTAGAATGAGCTTGTGCATTAAGTTGATAAGTTAATTGGTGAGTATTCCCGAAATTTAATAAGAAAGATTGCTTAAGTGATGCGTGAGAAAGATTTTGAAAGTGCCATTTAGATGGTACTTGACATAAAATTTGAATTAAGTTACCGGTTTTTTATGAAGATACGTATTTGGTACTGTGTGAAATGCAAATTTGGCCGGTGTATGATGTTATGTCATGTAGTGCACGGGCATATGACGCGGAAATAGTGTCGAAGTTTGACTTTTATAAAGTCAAAATAGTAAATATTTCCGGATGACAAGTAGTCATTGTTGGAAATTTTTAGATAAGCTTGTGATGAGAAAGTTGTTTATAGTGGATTAAAAGTTATGATTATGTATGGTAAGTTTAGAATTTGCAAGATCATTTAGATCATTGCAAGATAATGACTTAGAAAGCATGAGAATAAGGACATGTATATGTTGCGAATTGGTTTTGAACAGCATTAGACGATAGATTTCGGGGACGAAATCTAAATAAGGGGGTAGAATTGTTAGACCCGTTTCCCGGGTACTTGTACCCCACCCTAGATGAAAGTGGACCAAAGGCCTTATGTGATTGACTAGTTAATGAATGTAAAGTTATAGTAAAACTCGAAAGTCAATTAATGGTCAATGAATGTATTGTATAGTTATGGAAAGTATTATGTGGCTCAAATAGAAAGGAATAGACTTAAGGGGCTAAAGTCATAATAGATTAAATGTGTTATAAGATTGGTTGTGACCAAAATAAAAGAAAAGAGACTAAAGGGACCAATCTTGCCAATTGGCCAAAGTTGCGACCTAACTAACCTTACCCAGGGAATTCTAGAGAATTCTCTCATTATTAAGATAAGTTGTTGAGGTCCGGTTTTATGGAGAAGGAGAAAATGGAGGGAAAAGCTAGATGGTGGCTTAGGAAGAAGAAGATGAAGAGTTAATGTGCATGATCCTTCCTAGTAATGATCCACTAAAAGTAAATATCTCCATCTTAAGTTATTAATGATTATTGAGGTAAAGGTTAATGGGTTAAGTGGGTTTTCATCATATGATCATGATATGATTATATGATGATATAGGAAGGAAGAGGGGTAAGTTTAGATGGGTTTTATGACCCTTGATTATGATATATTGTGTTAATGAACCTCGATGTTATGTTTATGGTTAAGAAGTAAGAGTGATGATGATGATGTTGATAAAAGATGAAGATGATGAAGATAATATTTATGTTCTTGTTAAACTTAGCTTTGGAAGCTAAGGTAAGTAACTCGATTGATATGTGTTTAATATGCTTGTTCGCATATTATGTGATTATGAGTATGAAGGTTATAGTTGATAGCTTTGAATTAGCGAGTGTGGCCTTGATAGGTGATTTGCCTAGTTAGCCAACTCAAGTGATAGATTATGAGTATGGAATGGTTAAGGTATGTTGTGATGCTTATGTGCTTAATTTGATTATGACCATATGTGCTTAATGGTAGAAGTATTCGTGTTGCATATATGTGGATTAACGTGTTATTCATATGTTAATCTAGTTACTTACTAAGCGAAAGCTTATGGTTTAGTTGTCTAACCATTTTGTAGGTAGACATGTTGTTATTGTGGAAAACTAGAAGGGGGGTTGAATAGTTTTTACCGTTTTTCAAGTTTTATTTGCTTTGTTACTATATGTTAATTTCAAAGGAAACAATCACAAATAAATAATCACACAATGTAAACAAAAGATAAAGAGAGGAAAGATCAAACCACACGACACTGTTGTTTATAGTGGTTCGGCTACAAGGACTCTCTTCCTTGCCCTACTCCACTCCCCGAGTTTCCTACTCGAGAGTTTATCTTTCACTAAGAAACAAACTCCTTTTCTAGGCGGAGAAAACCTTTACACGTCGCTTACTTCCTTTTCCGGTACTAAGCTAAACACCGGGTTCTTTCACAAGGTAGAACCAACCTGACGTCGCCTATTTACTTTACCGACACTAAGCTAGATGTCGAGTTCTTTACACGGGTACAACTACTCCCTACACTCTTTGTACTTTAAGGACTAAAGCACTAACCACACTCACTGATTACAAATGATAGATATGATGTGTGAAACAAACTACAATATCAAACAGTAATGCAACTAAAAAATTACGGTTCTGTAGATCCTTGAATGCTTGATCTCTTTTCTACAAAATGAAAGATCAAAGTGAAATGCAACTATGAATGATGTTAGTAAGATATGTACTGAATGAATATGTGTGTTAAAGCTATATGAGTGATGAGAAAGCCAAATGATCAGCTTGCTATTTATAGGCAAGCTGATCTTCAGCTTACGGATCCCACGGATCCCTCAGAAGGGATCCGTCCTTCATTGGATTTGGATCCGTGGGATGTGACAGCTAAGGTTTAGTTGTATCTTACCATATCTTACCAAATCATCTAAGATCCTCAAATGTCAACTATGTATCTTGCAAATCTAAACAAGATATATCAAAGATATTGTATGTGATGTATGCAATGATGTCATGGAATGATTTTAGAATTAAAGTTTCCTTTTAAGGAAACAAGTTACTAAATAAGAAAACTTGTAATTCTTGGTTATTATGTGAAGTGTAAAATGTGTACTTAAGAGACTTAAGCTAGTATTTATTATTTGCTAAAAGATATTCCTTTTATTTGTCATTAACAAAACTAAGAAAAGATCAAAGAATATAAATAACGTTTTTGAGACGCTATTTGTATTAACAGTTATGGATGGCTTCGAATATATGGATTAAGGATTTGAATATGCAAGATCAAAGGTAGTATGCGTTTAGGAGCTTAGGTAGAATACCGAGCTCAAGAGTAAAGTTTGTACCCCCGTTGGTCTTTTATGGGTTAGTAAAGTGTAACCGAGTGGCAAGTTGTATAATGAGGTTGTCCTAACGATTTGGTGGTCAACCGTTGTGTCAAAGTATGTTATATGTGTTTATAGTCAAAGTTAAAGGGGCGTTTGGATTAAGTGTAAAAATACCCATTTTGGGTTGTTCACGGGTCAAGTGTCTATGATACACGTTTGATATGTTAAAGTAATGATAATGGTCAAGTTTGGTGGGAAAATGAAGTGGTATAAGTGATTTGTAGTGTAAATGGGTCAAAACGGGTTTTGGTGCAAAACCCATGATTGTACATCTTGGTTATGAGTTGTGCATCTGAATGTTCATCTTGGTTATGAGTTGTGCATCTGAATGTTCACCTTGGTTATGAGTTGTGCATCTGAATGTTCATCTTGGTTATGAGTTGTGCATCTGAATGTTCATCTTGGGTATGAGTTGTACATATGGATGTTCATCTTGGTGAATGTGGGTTCTGGCAGATTTCAGCAGTCTTTGAAAATTTATATCTTTTGAACCGTAAGTCGTTACGGGTCGCACTACCCGTCGTTTTAAAGGTAATTGACTTTAGTTTCATTTAAAAATAGTCTCAAGGTCTGAATGTCCAAGCGGGCACGGGGTGTTACAGTAATGACTTGTAAAAACTGTGGTCAAACTGGTTATAACAGAAAGGGATGTAACAAGCAACCAATATCTTCAGTCCCTAGAGAAAAAGGAAAACCAGGAAGGCCGAAAAAGAAACAGAACGTAGAGACTGATGTAATTGATGACCATGATAATCCTGGCTTTGTAAACAATGAAATTAATGAGTTTGAGATGGGAGCTTCAAATATGAGAGGGGTGTTTAGTGATGGAAGAGTTTTTTTTACGGGACGACTTACGAATAAGACAGGTAGGAGTCGTAAGAGAGGTCACTTGAAGATGAGAGGAGGCAAAACAAAATCTGGCTGACTTATTCCAGCTCAGAGGGTAACTAGGATGGGAACATGGTTGGCAATGGATGCTGCAACCTCAGATACAATTGAGGATCAAGAACAAGTTAATTCTTCTATGCCACGCAGAACAGAAACACATAGTAATGGTGAAAACATAGCAGGTACACCTAAGTTAAGATACAATTATAAAGTTTATGTATTTTTGCTAAAACATAAATTAACATACTGAATGGCACATACTGTATATGTTAGTAGGTACACAACAATCTCAAGTTGGTGGAGCAGTTGTGGTGGCCAACAATGTTGTAATATGATCTCGGAAAGCTGCGCAAAGTGAAACTGTTGAAACAAGAAGAATGAAGGGTGGCAGAGGAACCACATCAGACAGGGGTGGAAGACGAACAACATCTGTAAGGGGTGGAAGCAGTGGTTTGCCAGGTAGATTGACAAGAAACAGAGTGATTGCAAGAGAAACAAGATCAGCAGAACCAGAAGCAATGCAACAACCAAGGCATAGAGCTGCACCTGAAATGCTACCACCAAGAATGAGGAGTCAAAGAATTCTACAAAAAAGATTGTCTGCACCTGTAACAGGACCAGGTTCAAGTGTGGACAATGAAATAGTCGTTGACTAGTAACATAAAAAACCTGTACAATTGCACATATTTTGGGAACATGTTGTATGTGCATAAAAAAAAAACTGGCTAGTATGATGTGTATGTGTAATTATCATGCCCTATTTTGTCCATGGAAGGGCCTAGTTTAGTTAGAAAAGGAAACTGATATGGTGCTGCAATTATTGACACTATTGTCATGTGTAACATATGTAAAGTAGTGTTGCATTTCATGCCACTACTCAGACCTATTTTGTCTACTGAAGGGCATTGTAGTTTAACTAGGATGGTTGTGTTCTGCTTGTAACACTGTAAGGTGCTTCTGTGCAAACTCTTGATGTTATGAAAGAACGTATTTGGATATAAGTTTATGTGATTGTGTTCATTTGGTCAAGTTTGAATTAAGTTGTTTTATTCTATATTGTATGCTGCAAAATAACTGAGAATTGACATAACATTAGTTAACATAAGATTCAACAACTACAAACAAAAGATTGTGCATTACATTGGTTCATGAAATAATACATAACATCAGTATGTTAGGGACACAACATTACATAACATAAACTACTTAACAAATTCAAAATCACTAATTCATACTAGATTACACCAACCACTACTTTCTAATGGACACAACAATAACAGCTGCAATCAACACCATCAGCACAATCATCAAACAGGTGGAACCAAGCAAGAGCATGTCATAGACTTTTCCCTTGACCTTTAACTCATTCAAATCTTTGTAAATCAGTTCCATGGGTAGTTCACGAGTTGGGTTGTTTGCAACTAGGGTTTCACCATCATCTTGGTGGGTAAGACTGTCTAGCTTGCACTCCAAAATCTGGTTGTCCTTATACAGCTTGTACATAAGGTCTTTGTAGTATTGTGAAGGTAACTCATCATCAAGAAATCCATATACATCACATTTTTTTCTTTATTCTATGCAATTCGATCAACAAAAGTCAATAGCAAGTCACAAAAACAACTTATGCATATGTTTAGAACTTGGAAACTTACACGTGTGGGACAACCTTTGAATCTTCGATCAAGATTTTGAGGAGTCCATGACACTTGTTCATAGATTGGGAACTTACAACTACAATATGTCATACGAGCTATTTCTTCTTTGGTATATCTCCTTCGATAATAACGAGATGATGAACTAGATAAAGCCATTATATGAATGTAATTGTAATTTCGTGTGCCACTTAGAATGAATTGATAAACTAGGTTTAGGGTTCATGGAGGGGAGGGCTGCAAAAAAGAAGAAAAGGGGAAAGTGTGTTGTTGGTATATTTTATTAGTTAAATAAAGCTGGAAATTAGAGGGAAAAAAAATGTGGCAACCAACCGGATGACATGGAGGCCACCGGCTGGGGGAGTAACATAATGCCCAAAAAAGACAAAATAGTCGAGTATGATAGTCAATTTCTCAATTTTTTTTGTTCGCTACGCGAAACACATATTTGTGACAAGTATAATGCTTTTTCAAAGAATATGCCCTTTCTTAAAATAACAACTTGGTATGAGAAATTATATGTAATTTGATTTATATTCCGAGTATCTTCTCTTTTAGAAAGATAGTAATCAAGAAAATGGATTATCAAATGCACTACATTTATATCGTATTAGGAGATAGCTACATAAATATGTTTTGATCCAAGAATACTGTAAAGCTATGTGAAAAAGACCTTTGATTACACAAAACTCTGTTAGCCCGTATCGTTTGTATTTGTGTAACGGGCCCGAGTCCATATCTAGAATGTTCTGTATTTGTAAGTATTTCTTAGTTTTACTTTATTGTTTATTAGCTTTTGATTACACAAAACTCTGTTAGTTCAGACTGCGGGGGAGTGTTAGCCCGTATCGTTTGTATTTGTGTAACGGGCCCGAGCCCATATCTAGAATGTTCTGTATTTGTATATTTAGATGTACGATGTATTGTTGTAATTCAATCAATCAAAATCATCATTATCTCTTAAGAGCAGAGGGTGTGGTTAACGCACCCCTGCGTTAAACCTTAACTTTTGGTGCGTTAAGGTGCGTTAACCACACCAGAGTGTTGCGTTAAAGGTGCGTTAACGCCCCTGTGTTAACCCTTTAACGCAACGTTAAGGCTGGGTTTAAAAAAAATCACTTTTACCCCCTCTATGTTGTTAGTGTTTGATAAAAATAAATAAATAAAATAAAAAATAAAAATAAATAATAATAATAAATCAAAACACCTCCTTGGTTCTTAAGCGGGATAACCAAATTCAAATTCAAAATTCAACTACGAGCGGGATAATTTAATTTCAAATTGGAGCGGGATTTATTCAAATTCAAATTTAAGGGTGTCTATATATACAAGACCATCAGAATTGTTTATCACACACACAACTCATACACACAGCTCACACACAGATTCTCAACAATGTCTCGCAAAGATTTCTCCCAACAATTCCCAACTCACCGTGACTTCTCCCAACAATTCCCAACTCACCGTGACTTTTCCCAACAATTCCCAAATCAACACGACTTTTTTCAGCAATTTTCAAATGAACCGGTGAACATCCACCGGAAGATATCTTTCTGGTGTTCACACCGGAAAATGAACCGGTTGTGGAACACCAACCAAGTCCACCGGTTGTGGAACAACAACCAAATCCGTTTGGACTAACTGATGACGAACTCCGACTTCTTGAGCAAGATGAGGAAGTTAGGAGAGAAACGGAACAACGAGAACTACAAGAAGAAGCTGCTCGTATGGAGTAGGAAGCCAGGGATGCAAAGCATCTTAGGAAGAACTGGTTTGACGTTATGGAAGGAAAGTATTATGATGGCGAGTTTAGGTCCTCTTCGAGTGAGGAGGGTTATGTTTCAGATGATTCATTTTCTTAATTTGTAGTTTTAGTTTCTATTAATCATACTATGTATTGTGTTTTAACTTTAATGTTTAATGTAATTTGTGTTTTGACTTTAATGATTAATGTAATTCGTGTTTTAAATGTTATGTTAGTTATTAAATAAAGTATTAATTATAGTGTAGGGGTTGATTTTGAAAATAGTTGAGGTAAAGGTGAGTTAAGGGTGAGTTATAATAAGTGGTGTTTTTTTTTTAGTTAAAAGTGAAAAGGTTAAAACTGATGTGGTAATATGTTAAAGTTTAACACAGGGTTACCATAGCCTATGCTCTAATACTTACAAACTCTACTTATTCCAATGATGTGTGGATGAATTAACAAGTACAAATAAGCTCTACCCAGTATCTTTGCGTGGCACTATAAGGGTATAACACGCCTCATAACGTAGCCGTACCTTGTGCTATTAGTCGATTTCAACTCCTACATAGAGTTTATTTGTGGGTAACCATATTTGTCAAAGTTTTGGTCGACTAATGAACGGGATATGAACCAAATGTCACACATACTCAAACTAGATGAAACCTTCTTTTCCGAGAAGGCCGGCGTGACTGCATTTTCTAAAAACTGAGAAACAATCTTAGGCTAAGTTAATTTAGCAATCTTAAAAATCCTTTAGACATTATGAATGAAAATATGATCCATTCAAAACCATCCTAAACTTCATAATTTTGTTAAAGGTTTGTCGGTAGACATAAAGTAGTCGTTTAGTGCATGAAACATAGATGTAAAGCTATGAATTATTGTCAAACTAAACCTCATTTAGTAACAGAACCTATAATGCTTGTGTGTTTTGGTGTGTATAAACTCAAAGTGAAAGCTTCTATTTATAGGCTTCAAAGTTGCTTGTCAAGTTTCAACCAACTAGCAACTTTCCAAGTTGCATATATCTTGAAAATCTTGCGTATACTTATAAATCTTTGATAAGATTCCATATGGGTGAAGCCCCCTATCCAATTGAGCCAATAAACTAACATGTTACACTTTAGAAAATCTTGAAAAACAAATATGTTATCTCGTGCACGACCAAATAGAATTGAATGGATAAATATTACAGCTTATATATTGCAGATATGTAAAGAGCATCTAATATACAGTTCAAGCCTTTTAATTCAATACAAGCATCTAAATATTGCATATCGTAGAAACGAAGTTGCGTGCGGTGAAAGAAATTGAGGCGGTCGGAAAGAAGCGATCATTAAATAAGAGGGTCTTTTAATTGAGGCGTCTGGCAAATATTAACAGTGAAATCGAGTACGTCGGTCTTTAAAGTTGATAGAATTGAGGGGGAAAACAGTTGACGGCAGGCAAAAGTGAAGGATGAGTCTAATGCAAGTTTAAGAAGGTCAAATGTTGGACTAAATATAGGGAGGGCATTAATGTCTATTCACACATTTATTTACGTGTATGCATCAAATTGGTATGTGTACATATCGATCATATCTCCAATAAAAATCATCGAACCTTCCTAGCCACCAGGAGTTTCACTTATTTTCAGCACTCCGATAATGGAATATTGGAAATTCAAAACATGTCAGAGTGTTGTCTGCCCATACACATGACAGCAAATATTGTATACGGTTAATTTGACATGACAAAATATATAAACCTAGATTTCGTGTCCAAATATTATTGGTGTCGATGGTATTTGTTACAATCATATATTTTTACGTGACAAAATATATAAACCTAGATTTCGTGTCCAAAGGTGTCGATGGTCTTTGTTACCGGTTTCAGTAAAAAAATATGGCTAATTGTATTTTTATACTATAATAGCATTTTGAATCCAGAAATCATGTCTCACAAGATGTATTGGACTATAATTAAGATCGTGTTGCTGCTAATCATGTCACACATTATCCTAGAGCCATAACCTAAGGATCACAGTCAAAGTTGCCATTTTGCAAGATTTATACAATCTGGCGGAATTAAAAAAAGCAATGACAAATGTACTAGGTTTGAAACCAGTGACAAACCCACTGCCTCATGCCTCCTTGTATTAAAAATCACAAAAAATGGTCGGTTTGAACAACCCATTTTTATATTAGTTTTAAAAAAGATATTAAACCGGACGGTCGATGTCGGCAGTACAAGTATGAACGGAGCCGTGGATACCGGGGTTGTCATCTTTACATGTACTCGTACAACTAGTGGCCAATCGGATATCTATTTATTCCAAATTTCACTCCACCTTAATAATTGTAAAATTTAATGCAACTTCACTACTATCTGATTCTGTTCCATATATATATATAGTTTATTATAAAGATCTTGACTCTATTTTTTAAACAAGGAGATTTGCTTATACTGATTTTTTATTTGCATCACAATCTAATGTTGTAAATAGTTGCACATATGTTGCATGATACTAGCTAGTACTTGTTAGGTAAAGGGTCTTCCACCCGGTACAATATATTACTCCAAAAAAACATTTAAGTACAATGGAATGTGGCTGTAGTACCATATTAACCGCAAGCAATCGCTTGACACAACCACAAATCATTTATGACAGGCAATAAATGACAACTAGCTACAACCAATAAGACAACTAAACCAAAACCAGCATAAAATAATCAGAAAATTTTATGCAAAAAATATAAAACAACCTAGTTGAGACAAAAGTCTTGAATTCGAGCAGCCTTTAATTGTGCAGGAGAGAGACCAAAATCATCATCATTATAATTGTTACCGTCACCCGTATCCGCTTTCCATTGCTTATAAAGACTCTGCTCCTTACCTCCACTTCCAGAATACAACGTCCCAATGTGATCATCAAAAACTTCATCATCATCGCTGTCAGAAACTAACACATTACCCACCTTAGATAATGGGTTACCCCCATAGTTGATGAATCAACCTTTTTAAGAGGTTTACCATCATCATGCACAAGAGTAACTTTCCCTTCAATAATTAGCTTTTCAATCTTCCCCATTTTCTCAACAATAGGAGTAGTACTTCCATTTTCATCCTTAGAAACCTCCAAATCAGCCCCATTTTTAGGAGAAACACTTGTTGCACAAGGAATACCATTATCATCAGTATCGGCCATATCAAGAGCATCAAACGGGTTCGATGTAGCAATAACCTTCCCACTCGTAGTTGCCTCATTAGTGATTTTCTCCTTAGTAGCAATCGGCTTCTTCGAGACAGGTCTCAAAATTTTTGGTTTAGGCTTATTAAGCTGAACACCCCCAATAGGCCGAGAAGGAGCAGCTGTAACAATTCGTTTTTTTTTACTATTCATCATTTTAGTTTTCACTATTCACTATTTTGCGTAAATTAAATTTTACGAGTATTATTTATGTATAACTTTATAAGTTAAATCGCGTAACCAAGAAACAACATTTTGTGCACAACATATGGACTAGGGTTAATCTACATATTGCTAGAACGTTTCCAGTAATATCATTTTCATTTTATATCTTACTCTTATTTACCTATTATTTATTTATTATCATTTTATGTCTTACTCTTATTTACCTATTACTTACCTATTATTTATTTATACTGACACAAAAAATGTGTGAGGATATATTTTTGTCTTTTAAGACACATTGTACTCATAAAAAGTGTCATTTAATTTCAAAATTTAAATCTTTACCACACTTTTTAGAAGGTGACACTTAAAAAGTAGATGTAGGGACACATTTTTATGTCAATAAAACCTCTGTCACTATAAGTTTATTTTCTTGTAAGTGTTCATGTTCCGGCAACCGGCGAAACCATTCACGAATCACGATCATGTTGAGTCCAAGATTGTTCAAGCAATATTGCTAACTCTATCTTCTTAAGAATAAATGGTAAATGTTGAGTTTTACTATAATTCAAACTTTTGGTGCTAAAGTTTTACTAGGATTTTATGTTCGTTTGTTTCCTGCTTTTTGTTGGCTGGTTCGTGTCCTCGAGGCATGGTTGGGATCACATCAAAAACACCGCGAAGTGAAAACCGATGGCTCGGCCTTCGTTGTGTGGGAGTTTTTCTCGTGTCTCGGGTCACTGTAATTGGCACGAGTTTTTTCCACTCCTTTTGTGATCCTCGCAGTTAATGTTCTCGAGTTGAGTCTAGAGGTTTTGTTTTATTATTTGTAGATTTCTAGACATTGTTGTAATTGTACCTTTTAGGTGTCTAGTATCTTGCTAGTTTCAACTTTTTTTTTTATATAATTCATTTTGCCGTTCAAAAAAAAAATATTTCAAGAACTTTATCTTTATGGCAACTCCAACCATGGTACAAGGACTATCTAGAATAGATGTATAGTTACATATGAAGATTAACACTTTCGCATTATAAATTCCAAGAGAACACGTATTCATATGAAAAGAGCTTACTTCAACAATCATCATATATATATAAAGATTAGGTCAAAAAAACATTGGGAATATTAATAACCCCAATTTTGTATTAATGTCATTATTTTTTGGAGTGAAAATGTGTGAAAGAATGCAATTAATTTGAGCTAACCGGTAATGAAGATCAATCGATCAGTCATCAAAAAGGACATTAAATTGTGATAGTAATAAAACACGCTTCACCACTACATTACACTTCAACCACAAAAAACACACATCACCACCAATCCACCGCCTAACTCACCTCCGCCGTCCTTACTCACCTCCACCAGACCCACCTCTGCCGAACGTCATCTCCACCGAACTAAACCATCACCACCGAAGGTTTTTCTTAATTAATCTAAGGTTCTTATTCATAGATCTAAAGTTTTTTTTTTTAATAGATCTAAATTTTTAAAAGTTTTTCTTGATGTTTATATGTTGATATGGGTTTCTATTAATTTATATTGCGTTTTTTTGTTGTATCAGCCACGCGCCGCCACGAGACTCCGCCGCCGTTATTGTCTCGCCGAAAAAGTTGTCACCGCGCCGCCAATGTTTTAAGGTATTTTTCGAGTTTTTTTTACTAGATCTATTAATATTTAACAATTTTTGAATGTGTTTATAGGTAGATATGAGTTTGTAAAAATTCCTTTTGAGTTTTTATTCCAAGAATTTGTTGTGTATGACAAACTATGTTCGTATGAATAAAAGTTCCATGTTAGTTGTTGTATTAGTTATGTATAATTGTTTTGAACAAGGTGATATTGGTATTGAGATTATTTGTAGTGCAAGTGTTTGTTTGGTGTTTTGAACAAGGCCGAAGCAGGTTGGTATTGGTGGAGCTTTGCCACCAAAAAGAATGTACACAGGTTTGTCTTGGTACGCTAATAACATGAAAATATAACTTCAATAAAATTGATATTGAAGTTCTTAGAAATATGTATGTTACGAAAGAGCAAATTAAAAATGCGCGGTTAATTTTCAGAAACATGTTAACATTCACTTTGATATGTTTATATTAACTTACAAAAAAGGATTGAAACTGAAAGATATGTAAATCTTTTGATATTCTTATAATAATTTATAAAAAGTTGTTGAAAACTATAAAATACAATGATGTTGATGATGTATTGAGGTAAAAGAGTTTCAAAATAAATTTGATTACTGAGTTTGATTTTTTAGCTTCGGTTGTTGTGTTGAAAAGAGTCAACAATTGCAGCTAGAACTTGCAATTTGTCATAAACAAGGGAGTGGGTTGTTGACAAAATGGAAAGAAGTGTATGGTAAAAGAGAGATATTATATTTAGTAGGTTAGCATTAACTCTCATATGTTGAGTCCACTTTAGTTTTCATTTTTTTAATTGATGGCAGGCTGAAGAACATCAGAATAAAATGGAGCAAGATTATGACATTGGTAAGTGATGTAATATGATTTTTGATTGTGCTGACATCTGAAGTCTCTTAACCTGACATGTTTATTTTACCATTAATGTAGTTCAACTATACAATGATGAAGATGAAGATGAAGGCAAGAGCAAGAGGAAAACAAAGGTAGAATTTCATTTCTTTTTTTAAGCGTTTTATTTGTCAATGCTTTGGTGCAAGGTTTACATTTTAGGATATATACTAATACATTCTTTTATAATTTGTTTCATGTATTCTTCCAGCCTTCTGCACGAAAGGTAAGAATATGAACATTTCTGTAGACGCTAATTTTGACTCAGTTTACTAAAATAGGCCGATTTGGGTTATATTAAGTGTCAAGTAAGCCAAATGTTTCAAACATCTAAAAGTCACTCGAAGGGTATTTTAGATTAACAAAGTATCTTGAAGACTATTCAAATGCTTTAAAAACCATAATATAAATCACATCTTAGATTAATGTGTAGTGTATATTTAAGTTTCTGTAACCATATTTGGCAAACAATATCTATTCAAAACCCATTTGACTGGCTTATTGACCCGTCCATTATGCCACCTATGTTTTTTTCCTGCAATCTTTGAATTGAGTATAAGATTGTTGTAAGAGTTAGTCACTATATCTGAACTGCAGAAGGGTGGCGTCCCAAGCGCTGGCGCTGGCAGAGAAGAGCGACCTCCCGAATGCAAAAAACAGTAGCCTTGGAGTCTGCAAAAGGCGTGGTCTGCAGTTTTTAGTTGATGGTTTGGAAGAGTATTTGAGAATTTTGGCCTATATTTCTTTTTGTGTTTGGAATTCTACATTTATCGGTTCAAATTTCCAGTATGTGTTATTAGGTCACATTATTGATTTGTGGAAACAAACGGTATAAATATGTATGTTTGTCTCATTCTTTTATTTGATGTGTTGCATGCTCACTCTCAAGTGTTATTACAATGAAAAATAGCATAATGGTCCTAAAACTGTGATTGTGGATTTTTTTTTTTTTTTTTGGCCAACTAATTCAAGAGTTTTGACTTTTTGACCCATGTTACACAAACACAAATCAAGTACAATATTCCTCTTTTTAGCAAAGGGTGGCGTGGCTATGTGAGATTGTTTGCACCTAGGATAAAATGAACTTGACATCTCATATTTTAGTGGATTATATAGTGCTTAACCATGTGATTTATTGGTTAGGGAAATCAAATAGACTAATTACATGTGATTTAGATGTGATTAATTTCTAACTATTATTGTAACATATAAATTATCCATTATTTCGTACAAGCTCTTTAATTGGAGTTCGAAGATTGGAAATCGTTCATCGACGATTTGATAGTACACATGATGAGTGAAGATTTATATACAAAAGAAATCAACGTGTTAACATAACCCGAACACTTTTTACCCGAAAACAAGTATGATTTTATCATGGTGAACAAAACTCATTTGCTGAACAATATGCTATGAACGGGTCTGAATTATATTGATATATTTAATTACTTTTCACCAAAAATGTGTTAACATCAAGATCTACGAAAATATATATTGTTTACGTGAGTTATTTAGTACTAAATGATAAATGTTCCGATATATAAAACTTATATTACAAACATTGACGCAAACTTGATAAAAAGTATATAAACATCTGCACAAACATTACGTACAAAACACGTAGAAATTTAACCAATGACCCAACCGGTGCATCGCACGGGTTCGTAAGGCCTCGTGAAATGATAGTTTACCTGTCTTAGTTTTTTCTTTATGTGCGGAATAGATAAATTAATTACCCAACTCGCTAAATTGGGAGTAGAAAATAGAAATGTAACACCGCTAAAAAACAAAAATAGTTTTCTTTTTACCAATGTGACGTTACTCGGCCTTCATGGAAATATATAGTTAGTATTCATAAATATCTATTTACTATTCATCAAAATATCTCTTTACTATTCATCGAAATATCTAATTATTATTCATCAAAATATCTAGATATTTTCAAAAAAATTTCACTATAAATAGAAAGAAAACTAGTTCAATTTTTTCACAGAAAAACAGACACAATTCTCTCTGATTCCCCCACTATTTTCGGCCAGAAGAAGAAAAAAAGAAGAAATGTTCGGGTTTTTCTTATTTAGTGTTTTACGGGTTTACACTTTCACTCTATCCCTCCTCCTCCTTGGTGCCGTCTCCCTCCCCCTCCATACATCCCACATACTTGATTTTCAGGCTCCGAGTTATACACATAAGTTGAAAGCATAAGTATTATCTACGTAAATCTTAAGTTTATTTGATGATTCCGTGGTTGGATTAAGAGCTACACAAGGTGTTACGGGTGAATTCATAAGGTTCTTACAAGGATAGTTGCTCATAGGATTTTATCGACTTTTCGCGCACACATTTGCTAATATCATATTACCACTGTTTTAGGTGAGTTTCATAGCCCCACTTTTACTCGTTTAATTACTTTACAAACTCTTTGGGAGAGATACATGCTCAACTACTTGCTTTTACTTTCACAAGTACTTTAAACTTTTACATATTACTGTGAGTTTATAGCCCCACTTTCTATTACTTAATTGTTTTACAAACCCTTGGGGGGGGGATACATGCTATTATTTTTAAACTGAACACATTGCTTTGAAACTGTATGCTATATCTGAATGTTTTATTGGCACTAAGTAACCAATTGCCATGTTCGAAGTCCATATATCATGAACCATTAATCACGAGCGAGTTAACGCGAATAATGTGGATAGATCTATCGGGATTGATGAATCCCGTTTGTTTGACCAAGTCCTGGCAAACAAACGCATTCTATTTGAGAACTCTAGGTATAATGACAAATTACCTACTAGGGCCACTATTACTATTACATCAATTTCTATTGATACACTATTAACGTTTTGGTTGTCATGAGATTAGTGCAATAATAACTGTTTCTTGCCTAAGATGTCATGAAGTCCTTTTGTGATTAACACATTTGTAGTCATGTGCGCATGAAGTCCATCTGGGTGTTAACACATTTGTAGTCATGAGCTTAGTGTAATAATAACTGTTTTGTTTTCAACAATTAGATGTGAGATCATAACTCATATTGTAAATTATGTGTTCAACTGATTAACTATAAACTCTATGAATATCACCCAACCTTTGTGTTGACTGTTTTAAGCATGTATCTCAGGTCCATAATGAACGAGGCTGGCACAGAGGAGCACGGATACTCAAGAAGGCTATAAATTTTATTATCATTCGAAAACTTAATTTGTAAACCGTGAAACTACTGGAACCTCATTTTTGTAAACTTTGATATTTTTATAACTCGAATGATAAATGTTTTAAAACGACTCAATTAGAGTACGTTTTCTATTGTTATAACTGTTGTGCCATGAAGTAACACCCAGTTTGAATTTCGTTGCGTATCACGAAATTGGGGGGTGTTACAGCAGCCACATTCTTTCCCTTACTCTTACGATTGTTTACCCCAATGAAACCACCATCCGTATCCAAGGTAGTAGAAGCTTTCGCTGCCACAATAATGTCATTACGAACAGCCTACTTAGCACATTTTGTACAATTGATACGATCATGGCCAAACACTTTGCACACCTCACAATGAGGAGGCTTCCATTCATATTCGACATTGATGCACGCTGTAATAAAACCACTATCATCCTCTTTGGGGATAGCCATAGTAACTTCGTGTTTCAATTCAGAGTCCGATGATAATTCCACTAAAGCACAAGCAAAGCTAATACGTCCCCATGAATCAACACACATTGAGCTAGTAAAAGCATATAACATAATCGGTTTACCAACTTGTGTAGCTATCAAGCTCACGCCATCTTCAGAATATGCAAGTAAAGGCACATTATGCAATTTAATCCACACAGGAACTTTGGTTAGCGACACATCAAGAGTCCATTTGTTAAGAATGAGAGGTGAATTGCGGATTAACCAAGGGCCCCGCTGAAGCACATTTTCCACACCCTCTTTAGAATCAAACTTAAAGAGGAAAACATCCGCATTATTTTTCATAAGTTTCTTCAAACCAAATTTACCCCACGTAGTTTTGACATAGTTATGAACAACCGGGAAGGCAATATTATTGCCAACAAAGAAATCCATGAGAGTATTTTTACATACCGGTTCAAAACACTCTCCATGGCGGCCTTTGGTAACAAAGTGTCATGATTTTCAATACGATTCTCATTAACCAAACGTCAAAAATTTACCTTCCTAGTGACACGTTCCGGACTTATAACATTAGCAAAAGAGGTAGATCCTATCTCGTTAACCCTTGTAGTAGACCCCTCCACATTAGAGCTGCAACCCATGTTAGTGGTTTTAGGCACGTTATCACCGACGTACACATTAAAACCAGAATTACTTGTACCCACACCACTAACATTTGGACCATTAACAACCTCCCCATGCAAGGTAGTAGGTTCAGGTTGCACCATATTCGTGTACTCCAAATTAGAGATCGGAATACAAAGAGCAGCCATAGGTTTACCATTCACAGTCATGTACTTACCATCCATAGTAATAGCCATTGAAGTGGATAATCCACCACCAATACTTGTCCCAACATCTTCATGAGCAACAACATTATCACCAGATTGCGACAATTTGACAGCAGATTGAACCACTTTCTTCTCGGCCAGATTAGACGAAGAGAAAGTAGTCGACCCCATATTCATACCACTACTACCACCATTCTTCAACTTAGCTTGATCGACCAAGCTAGTCGAGGGGTTTCCAACACCAACACCACTTCCACCTGATTTGCCATCAATCTTCGAACCCTTGCTCGCACTTTTGTTCATCAAAAATCCCTTTTCCATTTCTCAAATCCCACAAACACACTCAACAAACCAATATAAAACCACGAACAAAGACCAGCTATCATGCAACAAACAATCAGAAAAAGAAAACCCTAATCGCAAGATTAGGGTTTATTACGCATTAAAATCCAATCGCTAACCATAACCCACCATATTGATCGTTATGTGATATATGTTAAATCGATTCAAGACACCAACGCGTTAGGTCGTTCCATGAATCAAGAATATACTTTGAATAGTCAAATAAGGTAGGCCATAAACAACTTGAAGTGGTACGTGACTACAAATTAAATAACAATACACGATTGTTAATAATTGGTAGGGACGATTAGATTCAAAGTCGATTAAGGAATATTTTCAAAGAAGTTATTCTCCTTGTTCTCCAAGTTGAATATAGCTAGTACTTGTTATGCTTGTACACTGGTAACTTTTTTTATGTCTAACAAAAACTGAGTAGGATTTATCACTCTAGCTAGATACAGATGGTAAAGGTTGTCATGGCACCTTCAATAGGACAGAGGACTTATCGCTATTGGAGTTGAATATTTAGAACTACTTTGGTCGTTGTCATGTTAGCGTCAACTATTGCTATAGCTTTACTAACTGCTGGTTTTTTTATCTATAAAAAGCTTGCCACACAAAAAAAGAAACTAATAATAGTGCAATTATGTTATTTACAAGGTTTAGTGTAAGATGTGTAATATGTTAAAGAATGGACATTTTATGGTGATGGACAGTCATTAGAACACTTATGCCTCGCAAATTAAATATATAATTGACTTTGAAATATTATGATAAAACATTGTAGATTTGTATTGTAATAAAGAAACATCCGTATCAAAATATTAGCGAAAAAAGGTTATACTTTACAAAAAAAAATCTCTTCTAAATCCAAAAAAGATTGTCAAAGTTAAAAAATTGTCAATAGGATTTGGTAACCATAGTTAGTTTGTAATAGCAACCAAAAGGTTTAGTCAGTTAACACATGTATTAATTAATTAACACATACAGCTTAATTAAATATAAGTACTATAATAAGATCAGTTAAACAACTAAAAAAGGTTACAATAAAATTACTCTATGAGTTTACAAAATATTGTAGAAGCATATGCCACTCCTGATCATTAGGGATTGAGTGCAACTTTCTGTACACTATAATCCCCATAAAATAAAAATATTAACTTGTAAATACACATCCAAGTAAAAAATTAAAAAATTCACGAACTTAATAATTTGATGATCAATCGATGAACTAACGTTTTTCCCCGACTTCAAGCTGGTTCAACGAAAGCGAAAAAACCCATTTGGGTAACGACTTTGTTCTCCTTGCGCTATTTTGCAATAATACTGGTTGATGTCTAGATTGATTCTTCTTCTTAGACATCAAGTCCACAAATGACTTGACTCGTTTCATGGCTTGTGTCAGGGTTTGCTCTGACATATTAGCAAAGCAAACCCTGAACCAACCTAGTTCAATACAATGACAAGAGGAACCAGGTGAGATGTTCAAACGAACATCATAAACAATTTTTTGCCACAACTCCATTTCAGCTTCAAGTGTGTTTGAGCTTAAAAGATGTCTCATATCCACCCAACAAAATAAACCGGCATTGCTACTCAAGCATCGGATTCCAGCCTTTAGAAGCCCTTTTACTAGGGTTTCTTGCCGGTTCTTCACCCTCCGGCGATTCTCCCACAAATACTTACTTGTAAATTTCTGGTCTGATAGCATTTCTGATAGTAAATATTGTGTTTGAGATGAAACTAGCCCAAAGCTTGACATCTTTGTTGCGGCGGAAACAACATCATCATTTTTGGAGTAAATTGCTCCAATACGAAAACCTGGTAGACCAAGATCTTTGGACAAGCTGTAAACAATGTGAACTCGCTTTGAAACCTCGGTGTTTGCAAGGTTTTTGTTCTTTAGAACTTCCATGATACTAATAAATTTTGATGAACCAAAAACAGTCCCCGAGTAGACTTCATCACTAATGAGGTGGATGTTCTTATTGGAGATGAAGTTAACGAGGAGATCAAGCTCATGCATGCTCAATGTTGTCCCTAATGGATTCGAAGGATTTGTGACCAAAATACCCTTCACTTTAAGGTCATGTTTTTGTGCTTGTTCGTAGGCATCTTCAAGGGCGGATTTGGTAATCTTGAAGCTATTCGAGCTTGAGCACTGAATCGGGACTATTTCAGCTCCAGTTCGCCACTTGAGATCTCTATCAAATCTAAATAGCGTAGGAAAGTAGATTAGTATCATAAGTGGCATTTGATTTTGATGTCACGTTACTAGAGATGCATTGAACAAAAAAAGTATAGTAATTCTGAACATACCCCGGATAATATGGTGTGGGAACGAGGAAAGCATCACCAGGGTTTGCAACGCAAAACATCAAAGTTTCGTTAGCGGAGGTTGCACCCGCGGTGAGCACAAGGTTGTTTGGATCGAAAGTAATAGTGTTTCCTCTTATATCCGACATGAACCGGGCTAGTGCCTATAAAATCAATAAAATGGAATCATTAGTTAAATATATGATTTTATTTAAAAATAACTTAATATATTTGCTAAGTAACGCTTACATTTTTAAAAGAAGGAAGACCATGATAATCTTGGAAGAGAGCAAGGTCTTTAAAGATGGATTGATCATCTTTCTTGAAGCTCGTTGCATCCGGATTTTTCTCTAGCCACGTCTCAAGTAGATCAAACGATAATTGATTTTCCGCTAGACCCATTTGGATTATGCCATTTGGATTCTTGGTCTCGTGGTATGGATTCTTCTGATACTCTTCCCATCCAAGGAAGTACGAAGAATCCTGCCCGTGAGCATTGCAATCAGTAACCTTTTTAGACAACATTGCTACTAGCTATCTTGTATATATGTGTTTGTGTGATAAACCTTAAATTTCCAAAGGAAAAAAGTATGAAAAGGTGAAGATATATTGGAATGAAGTTTTGCTAAAAATGAGTATGATTAGGAAAAAAACTGAATAAGTGAGGAAGACACATTTGATAATGGATGTGTGTGAAGGTATATATAGAGTTTAGGTTGTAGTTGACAAGTGCGTTTTACTTCTATTCCACATCAGACTATTTGACCTTGGAGAGACTTTAATGTTACTCAAGCTTGATGTTGTACATTTATTCTACGCGCATCTTAAGCACACTCTACATTAATTTGTACGTGTATTGCACGTGATAGAGCTTCATCTTTTGCTCGTAATTAGCATCCGTTGATAAAATATTTAGGTGCAAATTACAAATACTTAATCTTTCACACTTGGTTACATAACCTATTATTGTTAGCAAATTGGGAGAGTGCAAAATCTTACTTTTTGTACAGACTAGTCAATGTATCAGATATTTGAAAGGGAGTGGTTGTTATTAATAGCCTAAGGACTATCATTAGTAAAATCTTACTTTTAAACAAAAATGGAGGCATAGTTGGTTCTCAAACTTATAACTAAAGATAAATAGACAGTATGCTTGACCAGTAGAGTATTTATCAGATTTTTGAAAGTTATATCTAATGTCACATACGTAAATCTTGTGAGCTAATTTGATAAGGTCAAAACTTTAGGTTATACTAATGAGTGTTTCTTAAAAAATGCAGGGTGGGTAGGAAAGAACAATCATGACTAGAGTTGGTGGTTATATAAACAAATAAATTTAAACCCCAAAAGACCAAACAATCAAACCGCCATTGGTATTTGCCACCTGATTAAAAAGTGGGTTACCAGAAACTAAAGATGGAAAAATCGAAGTATTTTACTTACATATTACTGTAATTGGCTTACATTGATGACGACTTCAAATACTGTTATTTGTACGATTTGTGATGATATATGTGAGTTGTACGTGCTTGAACTAATTTATTTAAGATGACGTAAAAAATCTTAATATATATTGACCACGCAACAGGAATTTATCCTTTGAATTTGTCTTCTTAGTTTGTTTCAGGTAATCAGGTTTATGTAAAAAGGAAATATTGTATTAACCATTTTGCTTATGTGTTTATACTCTCATAATATGATATCCAAAATATATATACCCGTGTAACCTATAGTGTGTGGTGGCCAATAGAGTTGTCCTCAGTCTTGTTTAGCCTGTGACGCCTAAGACTATGTGTTATAGGAGCATCAAGACGTGTGCTTCCCCCAAACCAACACGTCCTCCTTAATTAAAACACCTTTCTGTTAGAAATTGAGTAAATCTTAGATATCTTATCGAATCGTGTAAAATCATTTTCCGTAAAAAATATTTCAACCGTATTAATGTATGGGTATCACGAAAAATCTTATCGGGATAATTCAAGAATAACACTTTGTTTCTAGACACAACTGAACAAAGCAAAACAGAGAGAATTGTATGTTTTCGTATGTATGGAAGAGACAGGATACGTCTATTATAAAAACAGATATCTTGACAGTTAACATGACGGTTAAAGTTGGTTAAAAACCAACAGTCACGTCGGTTGGGAAAAGGAGGGAAAAACAAGGGGCGCTGCCCCTTGACTCCTGCGTCTTTGTCATGGTGGAAACATATTAGCTCAAGCGAGTGTACATTTCACACTTTCCTAACTCGTATCCGAGGATAATATGAAATCTCATTGGTCTCTAGAAAATCGCAATTACTTAAAGTAGTTGATGACACTAAAATCACCAACACTTTCCCTCAGACTGCATCTATGGCAAGAAAAAATGAGAAGTCGCTCGATGGACCGACCGACTTGGTGAAGGGGAAGACCGAGTTATGCGTATGTGATTTTGGTTTTGTAGGGTATATTTGTGTTTAAGTGTGATATGTTTAGGTGGTAAAATTGACTTTTTTATTACACCTTGTTAGTTGTAATTTTAATGGTGAAGTGAAAATTTGATGTGATAATGAGCTGACGGTAGTGATGTTCATCATCATTACACCTAGTCAAACCCATTCGATACGTTGATGAAGAGCTTTTATGTTAGTTTTTGAAATGGCTGATGTTATACTGACCCTCCCTGTAGGGAGGGTGTGTTGACCGACACTGCTGTCGCCGCTTGTACTGTCTGCTTTAATGCTTGTACTTTTTGACTAAAATAGGTGGACCCCCATGGTAGGGAGGGTCCGGTTAGTATGACCCTTTTGAAATATGAAATAACTATGTTGGTAAGAGCATTCATAATGCTCCAAGTCTTCAATGACTTTAAGCATTTAATGCATACTATATTTATTAATTAAATCTTTTAAGAAAGATTTTATGTTTGTCAAGTCTTTGTAAAAAGTTTTTCAAAAATCTATCGATGCAATGCAAAAAACACTTCTAAAAATCTTTTTAAAATAGGGAAAAGCTTTTGCCAATTTAACTTATTTGCGGGTGCTCTAAGATGTAGATTTTAATTATATCAATACAGAGTATATGTTTTTTGTTTACTTTTTAAGTCCGAGTTGCAACTAGTGAAGATAATCGGTTCAGGAAGATAAAGATAAAGATAAAAAAAAATAATAAAAAATAAAAAATAAATAAATAAATAAATAAAGATTAGCATCGTTATTATTGTGTGTTAAAACTATAGGTAGTTACTATTTCACACATGATGAAGGTATCAAGGTATGTGAGAGATAATAATTGTGGCTGTTCGCTTGGAGAATAACCCTTTTGTTGGGGGCCTACTCATGTGCATCGTTAAACATGTATAGTGTGCTTAGTTGTGTGAGCTGATTCGTATAATTCAAGTTTAGTTTAACTTTTTGTGACTTTCTATTTCCTCACACTTTTACAACTTCTTGTGATATGAAAAGTCGTAAAAGTTGTGGTAAGCAAAATATACATAATTGTGACATAGAAATTACATCCTCTTGTGAAAATATATAACTTCTCTAATTAACCTTGAGTACTTAAGTACCTCATAATGGTTCATCTGAAAGCACGCATTTAAGTATTTAGATACATCCCAAGATGGTCCTAAATTTGAGATGTAGTTGTAGTTATACTTTAATAACCAACGGAATAAATGAGAAACATCTAGTAAGACTTCACATGTCAACTTATTCGAACATAAAACATTGGCATGCATGCATGCATCTCACCACTTTTACATATTCAAGGAGCAAATTCTCAAAAAAAGACAAAAATTTGATTTTTTTCAAAAAAGATACAAAAATAACACTCATTCTCTAAATGATTATGTGCGAACGTGCGATCCCACTAATTTGTTGACACGTGTCCAGACAAGAAATACAATCCCAATAATTTTTTGCCCACATCCCCGACTATTAACACAATCCACGACCAAGCAGATGTGCGAACGACGGTGTACGAATTCCGACTAATGTGCGAACGGTAAAAAAACCCAAAAATGTCAAAATCACAAACATCTTCAACAATATCTTCATCTTAATTCCCAAAAACAAGATCATAAAACACAAACGTATATCTTCATCTTAAAACACAAACCATCTAATCTTTCATCTTTTTTAACACACATGAATTAAAACCAATCTATTATAAAAGATTTTACACACCTGATAAAAATAAAAATTAAATGACATCTTCTACAATTATCAAATATCCTCATCATTCATCATAAAAGATCATATTCTTGATAAACTATAAAACAACCCAATACTCATATTCACATCAAAAATCAAAACAAAAAAGCAAAACCACACAAACCTACATCTTCATCTCCAACTTCATAAACTCTTCCACCAGCAAACTCACATCACCATATCCTATACCTGCCACCCATGTCACATATTTCACATTGCAAAACCCAACTCTAAAAAGTCAAACTTCACTAAGTAATCACTTAATTCACAATCATAATCAAATTAAACCAAAGATCTTACACCTTCAACTAGGGATGGCAAAAAAAACCCGAACTAATTGGGGTGGGGCGGGTCATACTAATCTGGTTACGGGGCGGGTTTGGGGATAAACGAGAATTTTAATTGGGTTTGGGGCGGGGAGCGGGGAATCCTCGCCCCGCCCCGCCCGAATAATATATACACATGTACAAATATATCTATACATATATAGTATTTTCTTAGTGTTTACGTAATAAAAAAAATATTACTCTAATATTGATAGTCTTTTTTATTTTTATAAGATTGCAAAATTGTGATTATAGAAGCTCGTTAAGTGTCATTTTTTAAGTTTTAATTTTTGGCGGTGTAATGTATCATTATTTATGTATAATACTCTCGTTGGAAACTTAATAAAGCTTATTTGTAATTGATTATTAATAGGTTCTTAATTTTTCAAGTTATTGCTAACGGTCTAAAAATAATAATAAATATGAAAAGTGCGGCTTTGGTCGAGAATTGCACCCAAAGAGTACACCCCGATAAGATCCTCAATTAATACGGTGCGGGTTTGGGGGAGCATCGCGCCCCAACGGGGCGCCACGATTAGATCCCCGATGGGGATCAGGGCGGGTTCGGGGAGAACTTTGGTGATCGGGTTTGGGGATGGGGATGGCCGCCCCGCCCCAAACCCGGCCCGTTGCCATCCCTACCTTTAACACCCAATAAACAAAACCCTTGTTTCAATTTTACCAATTAACCCTAATTAAAAATAGCCCCAATTAAATAAACCTAAGGAAATCGATTTTAACAAAATCAAAAACCTTGTTTTTTACCCACCAGACGTGGATCTGAAAAAAGTGGTGGTCGGAGGTGGAGGTGATGGCGGTGGCCGAAGATCTGAAAAGTTGGCGTTCGTGTATGTTGGCGATGGTGTGGCCCGAGGAGGTGTGGCTGGAGGTCTATCGGGTTTAACGGTGAGGGTGGCAGTGGTGGTTGTTGGATGGTGATGGTTGTAATGTTCTTTTTTCTTTTTAATTTATTTAAGATATGGGTTTTTTTTACCGTTCGCACATTAGCCGAAATTCGCACACCATTGTTCGCACATCAGCTTGGTCGGGGATTGTGCTAATGGCCGGGGATGTAGGCCAACAAATGATTGGGATTGTACTTCTTATCTGAAGACATGTCAACAAATTAGTGGAATCGCACGTTCGCACATGACCATTTAAAAAATTTGTGTTATTTTTATATTTTTTATAAAAGTCAAATTTTAATCCTTTTTCGAGAATTTACTCATATTCTATTACGAATAATAATATGTACTGAATTCCAGCTCATAGTTAGATAAGATTAAATTCAAATATTGTTGTAGTCAATGGTTGTTAATAGGTTGCCTTGTATAGTCCTTCAATTACTCCTGTAATTTTGTATACATGCCTTGTATAGTCTGTATTCCTCTCCTATATATTGATGAATAAGATTGAAGGCAATCATCTAAGCCTTTTACATTCAAACTCTTACATGGTATCAAGAGCCTTCTAACTCGGAAGAGTACAACGATCCTTCATTTGTTTCCTCCTCTTCTTCTAACTCATTCCTATGACAACCTCACAAACCATAATTCCCATCACCACTGCAACCCACTTTCCCACAAAACTTACCTCGCAAAATTTTCCCGTATGGCGGCGTCAAGTTCAGTCCACTTTAATCGGACTAGGGCTTGATAACTTCATCACCGATGGCAATGCTCCATCAAAAACTATCGGCGACAAGGAGACCACTAAACCAAACCCAGAATACATCGTCTGGTATCGGCAAGATCAAATCTTGTTCAGTGCTATTCTCGGATCATGCTCCGATGAGATTCAACCAGTCATTGCATCAGCATTGACTGCTAAAGAGGCATGGGATCGTCTCACATCCAGCTTTGCAAGCAAATCTCGATCCAGAATTATCTCCCTTAAATCAAAACTTGCAAAGAACCCAAAGGGAAATCGTTCAGTTGCGGTTTTCTTGAATGAAATGCGATCTATTGCGGATGAATTGGCGTTGGTTCAGAGTCCTATTCATGAAGAAGATCTTCTTGTTCATATCCTTACCCAACTTGGTGAGGAATACAACTCCATCACTGCTGCCCTTAAGGTACGAGAACAACCGATTTCTTACCCGGAACTCTTCGATAAACTAGTTGATTTTGAACGGTCCCTTAAAGAGGTCGAACCTGTTGCTCCTCAAATTGTTACTGCTAATGCTTCTCAAAAGCAACCGGGTCGTTCCCAATTCAGATCTGCGAATGATCAGTCCACCTGGAACCAAAGGTCCCATTCTGGATCCTCTCAAAGGCCATATCGGATGACAAACAATTCACAGGGTAACCAGTCACGACCGAATAGAAGTAATCAGTTTTGCAACTTCTGCAACTTTCAAGGTCATGATACACGAGACTGCCGGAAACTTGCCAAGTTTTTGAAAGATCATCACATCACCTTCAATAACAACCCGACTGCTCCAGTTGCTAATGCTGTCTCATCTACTTCTCAGTCTCATCCTATACCACAACAGTGGATGATGGATAGTGGTGCTTCTCACCACTTAACCTCATGTCCATCCATTCTCTCTTCCGTTTCTGAATACGGAGGACCAGACGAAATCGTATTGGGTGACGGTACAAATCTTGCTATTTCTCATACTGGTTCCACTAATATTTACACTTCGTCGAAACCATTAGATTTACCTAACATTCTTTGTGTTCCTAAACTGCGTAGAAACTTGATTTCGGTTGCTAAATTATGTCGTACTAATCATGTCTCTGTTGAATTCTTCCCCTTTCATTTTTTTGTGAAGGATCTCAAAACGGGGGCGCGTCTCATGCGAGGGGAGAACATCCATGATGTTTACTACCTAAATAGCTCATCTCATCTTCCTCAAGTCAATGCTACATCATCAACCTCACCAATCCAATGGCATCATACTCTTGGACATCCGTGTTTTCGTACTTTTAATATTATTTGTAAAGACTTAGGTCTTAATTTTAAATCACTGTCAAGTTCTACCTTTCATTGTCAGTCATGTGCTGTTAATAAATGTCACAAGTTGCCATTTGGTCAAAACTCCTTCGCTGTTACGAAACCATTACAACTTCTCTATTCGGACGTATGGGGTCCGGTTCAAAAATCTATTGATGGCTATCTATATTATGTTGTGTTTGTTGATTACTACTCCAAGTATGTTTGGCTTTACCCCATCAAATCCAAGTCTGATGTTGCGAGAATTTTTCCTCAATTCAAATTACTTGTCGAAAAATTCTTTCAAACACCGATCATATCACTCTTCACAGACAATGGTGGTGAGTATATTGGACTTGCTCCCTTCCTTCAATCCACTGGAATTTCTCATTATACTACACCACCTCATACACCCGAACAAAATGGAATTGCCGAACGCCGTCACCGACATATTGTCGAAACCGGACTTGCCCTTTTACACTATGCTGGCTTACCACTCACCTTTTGGTCTCATGCGATCCAAACTGCTGTCTACCTTATCAATCGTCTTCCCACTCCAATTCTTGGTTCAAAATCTCCATACCAGGTTCTCTATGGCACCTCACCAAATTACAACAGACTAAAACCATTTGGTTGCTTGTGCTATCCATGGCTTAAACCTTATGCTCCCTCCAAGCTACACCCACGGTCCCAACCGTGTATTTTTTTAGGCTATTCCTCCTCTAAGTCAGCCTATAAATGTCTTGACACTAAAATGAACCGTCTGTACCACTCTCGACATGTGGATTTTGTTGAAAATCAATTTCCCTCTAAAATTGAATCTGCAAAAACACCATCTCCTATCCACGTGGATGATTTTTTGAAGCAAAATACAATCTCTAACCCCCAACCCATACAACCTCCTCAACCTTTGCACCATACTAACTCTCCCATAATCACAAATGACACTCCACCTTCACCTTCACCTACTGTTACTTCTACCCCATTGTCTACTCACACTCCAGAAACAAATGACACTCCACCTTCACCTTCACCTACTGTTACTTCTACCCCATTGTCTACTCACACTCCAGAAACAAACACTCAATCTTCAACTCCTTCACATATCTCCTCCTCCACACAATCCAACCCGTCACCTGTCACCTCATCTCCAACATTCACTTCTCCACCTTCTTCGGCTTCTCCAATTTTACCACCTAGAACCCGCAAACCAAACGTCAAGTACTACAACCCACACTTTGTCAACAATACCACTCTACATCCTATACCTCCTGCCCTTGAACCCCATACATACCTCCAAGCCTCCAAAGACCCTCTATGGCGTCAAGCTATGGACAATGAGTATAACGCATTGCTTCGTAATCACACATGGGAACTCGTTCCTCCAACTTCTCGACATCCTATCGGATGCAAGTGGGTCTTCCGTATTAAACGGCACCCGGATGGTACTGTTGATAAGTATAAGGCAAGGCTCGTCGCAAAAGGGTTCCTTCAAGAGTATGGTAAGGATTACTTTGACACGTTTAGTCCCGTTACTAAACCTGTTACTATACGAACCGTTCTTTCCCTTGCTTTATCTCGAGGTTGGTCTCTACGTCAACTTGACGTAAATAATGCATTCCTGCATGGTACTTTACAAGAGGAGGTCTACATGGTACAACCTCCTGGTTACACAAACCCACAATATCCGAATCATATTTGTAAGCTTAAACGGTCACTTTATGGTCTCAAACAAGCGCCGCGAGCGTGGTATATGGCTCTTACATCATTCTTACTTGACTCGGGTTTCAAAAAGTCCCTTGCCGATGCTTCCCTTTTTATATATAATCGTGATGGTACAATGTGTTACTTTATGGTTTACGTCGATGACATTATACTAACCGGTAACACTACAAGCTTTCTTGATCAGTTTGTTACTAAGCTATCTTCACGGTTCTCCATCAAAGATTTGGGCTATCCAAGTCATTTTCTTGGAATTGAGTTAATACCAACAGCTCATGGTTTGTTCCTCTCGCAACACAGACACATACTTGATTTATTAACCATGCATCGCATGGATGGGGCCAAGCCTGTTCTCACACCATTATGTTCATCTGAGACTTTGAAGCTTGATGATGGTACACCGCGAGTGGATCCCTCACCTTATCGCAAGCTAGTTGGATCTCTTCAATACCTTGCATTCACAAGACCAGATATTTCTTTCGCCGTCAACAAACTGTCCCAGTTCATGCACGATCCATCTCAAACGCATTGGCAAGCTCTCAAACGCTTGCTACGCTATCCTAAAGGGACCTTGTATCACGGATTATTTTTGAACAGGAAGTCACGCATGGAACTTACAGCCTTCTCGGATTCAGATTGGGGAGGGGTATCCACAGCAGGAAGGTCAACAACAGCATACATTTTGTACCTTGGTTCGAACATCATTTCATGGAAATCTGCTAAACAGAAATCGGTCTCACGTTCCTCCACCGAAGCCGAGTACAAAGCACTCGCTAACGCTGCCGCTGAATTAGCATGGGTGGAAAATCTCCTCACGGAACTTGGTTTAACACTCCCAGCTCCTCCACGACTTTATTGTGATAATTTAAGTGCCACATATCTATGTGCCAACCCTGTGTACCACTCTCGCATGAAACACATCGCCTTGGATTATCACTTTGTACGTGAGAAAGTAGCAGCCGGGTCTTTACGAGTTCATCACATCAACTCTACGGATCAACTAGCGGATGCACTCACTAAACCGTTGTCTCGAGCTCCATTTTTATTGTTGCGATCCAAGATTGGAGTCTCCGATGGATCCTCCATCTTGCGGGGGCGTATTACGAATAATAATATGTACTGAATTCCAGCTCATAGTTAGATAAGATTAAATTCAAATATTGTTGTAGTCAATGGTTGTTAATAGGTTGCCTTGTATAGTCCTTCAATTACTCCTGTAATTTTGTATACATGCCTTGTATAGTCTGTATTCCTCTCCTATATATTGATGAATAAGATTGAAGGCAATCATCTAAGCCTTTTACATTCAAACTCTTACTCATATTCAAGGGTCCCATAAGGCTACTCGTAAATTTTTTGAAAAGGCATAAGGATACTCGTAATGGCGACCCAAAGAAAGGTCAGTCTAGCCAACGAGCCGCTCCACCCCCCACCCTACGAGATGCACATGGAACGTGTCCCCCCTCATTCATAATCATTATACAAGGACACGTCTCATATACGTCATGCGTCAGTAGTTCAGTACAGCCCCCGAAGTTACATGATCAACTTTTTTTTTTAAGATGATGCCAGACATCACCAGAATACTATGTTTCCATATAATTGGTGCCATAAATTTTGGTCCAAGGACCATTCCATTATTGTCATTGTAAGATTTTGACACTTGGCAGTTCATATTAAAAAGACTGCAGGTAAAAAAAACCCATTCCATTATTGTCATTGTAAGATTTTTTCTTTTTTCTTTTTAACTGCTAAGCTAGGCTTTTTATCAGTTTGGCACTTTCTAAATACTAACTGATCAAATGCTTTGTTTCATTTGACTAATAGAAATTTAGACAACAAGAGACTGAGGCACTAAGCTAGAGACATCTAAACACCATATAATATAGATGAAAGTCAATCTTAACCTTGTTTAAGATAATATAACATTACTTTATCTGTTATAAGTGTCAAGTGTAAGACTTAACTTATATTATTGATTAAAGTCAACCTAAATCATGTGTAAGAATAAAAAACATAATATACTATTGTGATCAAATATAACTTTAGGAGACACGTCCCTCGTTGCCTCTCTGTAAACACCAACTTAATTGTCCCATAAATCTTCCATTACTTTTTCGCATTCATATTACTGGTTTCGTATTTGTAAAACCATTGGGTGCGTTTCGTATTCCGGAATGGAAATCAGGTAATGAATTTTCATTCCAATCATGTGTTTGTTTAAGATGTAAAAATCCTTCAAATATAAGAATGAATGATAGATATGTTCCATACTTCATATACCTCAAAAGGGCAAGGTATGGATCTTTTTTCCGTTGCAGAAAAAAGATCCCTTCCCCCCGCTTTCAAAAATGATGAATATGAAGTCCGGGAGGCAGCAGGTACTATACATGAGAGGCCCACCACTACTATCAAACTCATACCCATTGATTTATGGAAGCATACCAAACGCACCATCAGCTAATATAATAAATATGAAGAGAGAAAATATCTAATTTATTGTCACTAATTGAATAGATTAGAGTATTAGACACGCGTTTAAGCTTATGTACAAATCCTTTGAACATTTATTTCAAAAGTTAATACTTCAAAACTGAATAAAAGCACTATGTAATTGGAAGAGGGATTTTCATTTTCATATTATCCGGAGAAGGCGTGTTTTTGAGTCAAATGGACGTGGTCCAATCGGGGGACAATGTGACCATTTTTGAACCCTTTTCTGATCACTCTCAAGATGTTTACCTAATAAGATTTACTTGCTTCTACAATACACCATTAAGTGTCACAACAAAAAATTGTCCATTAGTGACACGTAAAAGAGTGTCACTAAAAGTAGGAAGAGTGTCACTAAAAGTAGGAAAGTGTCAGAAAAAGGTATAAAATAAGTGTCACTAAAATTTTTACGTGCTTTTAGGACACTTAAAAAGTGTAGGGGTAGAAGCCAGATAAGTAAAAGTATATTTATACTGACACAAAAAATGTGTGAGGATATATTTTTGTCTTTTAAGACACATTGTACTCATAAAAAGTGTCATTTAATTTCAAAATTTAAATCTTTACCACACTTTTTAGAAGGTGACACTTAAAAAGTAGATGTAGTGACACATTTTTATGTCAATAAAACCTCTTTCACTATAAGTTTATTTTCTTGTAAGTGTTCATGTTCCAGCAACCGGCGAAACCATTCACGATCATGTTGAGTCCAAAATTGTTCAAACAATATTGCTAACTGTATCTTCTTTAGAATAAATGGTAAATGTGGAGTTTTACTATAATTCAAACTTTTGGTGCTAAAGCATCTAATCATTATCGTAAATCAATATTTCAAGAACTTTATCTTTATGGCAACTCCAACCATGGTACAAGGACTACTTTCTAGAATAGATAGATAATTACATATGAAGAGTAACACTTTCGCATTATAAATTCCAAGAGACCACGCATTCATATGAAAAGAGTTTACTAAAACAATGAAATGATAGTTTGCCGGTCTTAGTTTTTTACTTTACATGAGGAATATATAAATTAATTACCCAACTCGCTAAATTGAGAGTAGAAATGTAACATAGCTAAAAACAAAAATAGTTTTCTTTTTACCAGTGTGACATTACTCGGCCTGTAATCAGCCCATAAAAAGGTTAAACATCTTCAGAAGTCGTCCATAAAAGCTTGATCCAGAACTGGCCCAAGTCTATTATCAGAAATAATCCATGAAGGCTTGAAGTCTTGAACATTATGTCTAGTTAGAATTATTGTGTTTTAAAAATCTTACCTTTTGAAACAATTATTGTTCTTAGACCAAGAGTAGTGGTTTGGGTGTGGGTGGGGGCAAATTGCGACAAGTGTCACATGTGTCATAATGAAATTTTTTTTCAAAATAGGAGTAGTGGCCGGGTTGGGGCGTTGAAGCTATGGGTGTAATGATTACTTTTTTTAATTATTTAACATATTTTTTTTTTGTATTATTTAACACTTAAAAATACAAATTACACCGTTAAAGATTAAAAATTAGATTTAAATTACTTAAAAAAAATAAAAATAAAATCCACTGTTAAAGATAAGTATTGCCTGTTAACGCGTCAGAATTTACCACTGTTAACATTCAATTTTTACCACTGTTAACACGTCAGAATTTAATGTTAACATTCAATTTTTTACTCGTTCAACATTTAACATTTACCTGTTTGGCGTTAAAGTTTACCAATTGACCTAACGTTTAACGTTAACGCTAGGTTATAAATACCCACTTTTTACCTTTTAACTTCACAAACTTTAACCCTAAATTCCACCTTGCCGTCAACGACCACAATCACCAAAAAAATGGCTAGCGATTCTCGTTCTGCATGGGAAGAAAACGAAGAAATGGCCTTGGTCAATTCTTACTTGAACGTCTCCGACATCCGGGCGGAGACTAATGATACGAAGAAAGACTTTTGGGCTAGGGTGAAGCGCGATTTTCACCTCTCGGTTGGTAGAGAGAAGGAGTACCGGAACACGGACATGATCACCTCCAAATGGCATGCGCTCCGGGCGGACATGTTCGAGTTTGAACGCTATTATCGTGAGTCTGCCAACGAGCTGGATGAGGAGGATGACCAGCTGGAGGACGCGAAGGCCCTGTGGAAGGAGAGACACAACGGGGTCGAGTTCAAGCACCTCGCGAGCTGGTCAATCGCGAAGCACCACGTTGAAACAAATATTTTTAATTTTTAGGTTGTTTGTTTTTTTGTTTTGTTTTTTTAATTTTAATAAATTGTATGTTTTTTTAATGGAATGTTTTTTTTTTTTAGTTAACGGAATGTTTTTTTATTTCAATAAACATTGTTAACGGAATATTTTTATTCTTTAAATAACATTTTAAAGAATAAAAAGTAAATAAAAAATTAAACATGCAAACTTCAACGACCGTTGTTGGATCAACGGGCGTTGATTTTAAACAAATTCAACGGGCTTCAACGGTGGTGGGGGGTGGTTCAACGACCGTTGAATGGGCAACTGAGGGGCTTCAACGCCCCACTACTCTTGGTCTTAGAATTTGTCTAGTTACTTTGAGAACAATCAATATTAGTATAAAAGAGGAATTTTTTACCCGCGCTCCTTTATGAGTCGCGGGCACGGATTGTTTCTGGAATAAGTTGTTAAATTCCTAGATTTAACGCATGGGTTGTTTCCGTAATCGCAAGTAACGACATAAACGATTTTTGCAACTTTTGTTGGACTATGTTTGCAACGGGAGTAAAGTAGAGGGACATTTATGTAATTCTTTGTTACACAAAGAATCCGGAGTTAACTTAAGTACTGTTTTTGTAATCGCAAGTAAAGGGAAGAGAATTTTGTTTACAATTTTTTTGGGACTGTCTCTACAATGCAAATGAACTGGAGGGACTATTTTTGTTTTTTGTTTTTGTTTTTTTTTTTTTTTTTTTTTTTTTTTTTTTTTCACATTTTTTGGTGTTCAGTGAACAATAATGTTGGGAGTAAACGGGATGGACATTTACGTAATTTTTCGTTACACAAACAATCTGGAGTTAACTTAGTCATTGTTTTTTAATCACAAGTAAACGAAAGGGACTTTTTTACAATTTTTTTGGAACTGTCTATACAACGCAAATGAATCGGAGGGACTATTTTTGCTTTTTCCACTTTTTTACTGTTCAATCAACAGTAATTTACTAAGGGTGCGTTTGGTTTGTTGCTATAAATCACAATGGGTATGGGTGTTGGTATAGGGTGTAATGGTAATGGAGGGTATGATGAAACCACTCACACACATAAGATATGAGGAAACATTCACATTTGGGTATCTGTTGAAGCAATTTCTTGCAATTACTTCGGACAAATAAAGGGGGGCCTACCGGATGAACTCAGCTAGGGTCCTTCCGGAAGGCTCAGGTGTAAGTCCCTTCGACTATTAGGGGTCCTCCGGATATCGGCACACAACAGCACACGTTAGGCTCGCCCCGGGTGTTATCCCAGGACCCACCTCCGGTGTGAGAGTAAGTATTTGGTATTCCGAAAGGGCTATCAATTATAGTGAGAAGTATAATGCGAGTAAATCGTTACCTGAGAGTAGCAAATGGGCTGAGTATTTATAGTACTCAGCCTCGATACCTGTACTGGCGGCGGCGGATATTCAGGAAACATGTCGCCGACACAATCCCGTAAATCCTGGGGAAGGCGGCGGTGGTGTCAGTAGCTGCCATCTGTCTCCTGCCTTAAACCTATACACGCCGAACGGCCTTTATGCCTTCCGGAATATATTAGATAGCTTTGAGCCGTCCGGACGACCGAAAGACTCAGCCCGTCCGGACACATACGTCAACATGTCCCCCCCAGTATCATAATATCGGTCTTGCCGATGTTATGATACTTCGAAAATCTTTGAAGTCTAATTTCTAGTTCCGAGGGGACTGAGTCGTTCGGTAATCAGAGTGCCGACCCAATGCATAAACTGCCAAAAAACATTATTACCTCTTTTTAAGGATCGCCGTCATTTTTACTGGGGCTCTGAAACGCCGACACGTGTGCATGCGTATATCGTACGAGTGAGAGGGTGCCACCTCACCTACTGACAACGCACGTCGTTTCATACTTCCTTTTTTCGCCTATAAATAGCGTCATTTCTGCGGTGTTTTTTTATTTTTTACCACTTGTAATTTTTTCGCTCTGACAAACTTTCCGAAAGGCTTGCTCTTACTTATTTCCGAACGACTTCATTTGCCATTCGGTCAACTATGTCGAATTCTCCCTCGTATGATTATGAAGATGACATCCAAGAGGCTGAAGGGTATCTTCCCAAATTTGACGTTCCAAAATACACTTCTGAAATGAGCGAGAACGATTTATTTATGGTGGTGTCAGATGCGGGTATACCGGAGGATCTACATCCTCGCCTACCCCCTCCGGATATGACGATGGATCAGCTGCCGTCAGACGCCATCGGATTGTACTTGGAGTACTTTTATGAGGGTGGTCTCAGTGTGCCCTTTTCTACTTTTTTGCTGGACGTCATTCGGTACTTCAAGGTGCATATCTCCCAACTGGTTCCGCTGGGCATACATCGTGTTGTACTTTTCGAGGTGTATAGCCGAAGTTTGGATATTGCTCCCACCACCCCGCTATTCCGAGTCTTTTATAAGCTGAGCAAGCAGGGTGATTGGTTTTCTTTCGAGAAGCGAACCGGTAAGGATAGGAAGGTTTGTTTCCGGGAGATCTTGACTGGGCTGAAGGGCTGGAAACGCAACTTTTTCTTGATAGATAGACGGGCGATCCCCTTTGCTATGCCTTGGAGGCATCACGACTCTGATATTTCGGACCCTTATCCGGAAGGTGGTTTCTTCCTTGCGGATGTCGGAAAGCTGGCCGCGAATGTGATCGATCTGATTCAAATTCCCAAGGGCTTCCTTTATGCCGTCGGGCTATCTTCACGCTGGGAGCATACCGGTTATCGAGCTGTGCTCCAAGATGCCGAAGGGGCAGGTAGACCTTCCTATATTTTTTTTTCTTCTTTTATTAATTGATCCATGGCGGGCATACTCTCCCTTCTTTATATATTATTTTTTTTTTATTTGTCTCGTGTTCTTTCTGCAGTTGTGCCGATGTCTGAGTACTTGATCAACCCGGCGGCCCACCAGGAAACTTCTATGGTTCAGGGTGATGTGTATGGTGAGGGTGAGCGTCATGAGCTGTTCTTGACTCTTCCGGCT